>WBNM01003099.1:14412-27279 GCA_013399055.1 Ramphastos sulfuratus
GGCAATGGGTTTAAACTGGCAGAGGGGAGATTTAGACTGGATGTTAGGAGGAAGTTGTTTGCAGTGAGGGTGGTGAGACACTGGCACAGGTTGCCCAGGGAGGTTGTGGCTGCTCCCTCCCTGGAGGTGTTCAAGGCCAGGTTGGATGAGGCCTTGAGTGACCTGTACTAGTGGGAGGTGTCCCTGCCTATGGCAGGGGGTTGGAACTAGATGATCCTTGAGGTCCCTTCCAACCTTACCATTCTATGATTCTATGTCTTCTTGTTGTTAAACATCTCAGCAAGCCTATGAGTGAAGTAGACATCACCATTGTTTTCTTTTCTCAGCCTGTAATATCATTTTCTCCATTAAAAGATTCCAATTAACCTCAAACCCGCACAGGAACAATCACAGAATCACAGAACCTTAGAGGTTGGAAAGAACCTCCAGAGATCATTGAGCCCAACTCTCCTGCTAAAGCAGCATCATCCAGGGTAGTTTGCCCAGGAAGGCATCCAGGTGGGTTTTGAAAGACTCCAGAGAAGGAGACTCCACAACCTCTCCGGGCAGCCTGTTCCAGTGCTCTGTCACTCTCACTGTGAAGAAACTTCTCCTCGTATTGAGGTGAAACCTTCTATGTTCAGTCCATACCTGCTGTTCCCTAAATCTGCAAGCAGATCCTACAAATTCCCTTTGGTAGGATACTAGTAAATAAAGCAGCTGTTTCCATCTAAAACTAAGCAAATTACTCCAGAAGAAATTTTTTCACCATAAGAAAAGTTTGACATTGGAATAATCCTCCAAGGGAAGTAGTGAATTCAGCTACAATGGACAGTTTAAAGACTCAACCTGACAGGGTGCTGAACTATCTCATTTAAACTATACTATTACCTAGAAAGGTTGGGATCCTTGGGGTCCCTCCCAACCTGAACAGTCTGTGATTCTGTGACATGGTGCTAGTCAGCTTAGAATCACAGAATTGTAGAATGGTTTAGGTTGGAAGGGACCTCAAAGATCATCCAGTTCCAACCCCCCACCACAGGCAGGGACACCTCCCACTAGAACAGGTCACTCAAGGCCTCGTCCAACCTGGCCTTGAACACCTCCAGGGAGGGAGCAGCCACAACCTCCCTGGGCAACCTGTGCCAGTGTCTCACCACCCTCACTGCAAACAACTTCCTCCTAACATCCAGTCTAAATCTCCCCTCTGCCAGTTTAAACCCATTGCCCCTTGTCCTGTCATTGCAAGACCTTGTCAATAGTCCCTCCCCAGCCTTCCTGTAGGCCCCCTTCAGATACTGGAAGGCTACTCTAAGGTCTCCTGGAAGCCTTCTCTTCTCCAGGCTGCAGAGCCCCAACTCTTGTAGCCTGTCCCCATAGCAGAGCTGCTGCAGCCCTCTGAGCATCTTCGTGGCCTCCTGTGGACTAGCTCCAACAGTTCCATGTCTTTCTTGTGTTGGGAGCTCCAGAACTGCACACAGCTTCCTTGATGCTACATCCAGGTCACAAGCTTTTATCCTTCCTTTCAGAGGCAAGTTTTTAATTATTAACCACCAAAAAAAAAGGCCTTGAGTAACCTGTGCTAGTGGGAGGTGTCCCTGCCTATGGCAGGGGCTTGGAACTAGATGATGCTTGAGGTCTCCTTCCAACCTTACCATTCTATGATTCTATGATCCTATGAAAAAAAAAACCAAACCAAAACCAAACAAAAAACAAAAACAAAAAAAAAAACCCAAACAAAAAAGTGCTGTTATGTTTCTCTGCCTGGAGCAGGCAGTTCCTTCATTATTAAATATCAGCAAAGTTTTTGAAAAGGAAATCCATTTCCAAGGCACTAATTTAGAGGATACAAAATGTTATTTTCTGCAACAAAGTCTCAGTTCATTTAAAAAAAATAACATTGGAAAGCAGAATTCAGAAGGGATTCAATTTATTCTAGTGTAAATGGTCAGCACAAGGTTAAATAAAGAGGTAAATTATGCATGGACTAAGGCTACCTCCTTAGGGGCCAGTTTTACCCAGCACTCAGCACAAGAAGAAACTGCAAAGGGTGGATCCAAACAAGCCAAAACAGTGCATTAGCAAGTAGCAGGCTTAAACCTCTCTTGGGAGCTCCTTGCTCACAGGTAAATTTGGCAGTGTTGAATTTTCTGAATTAGTGAAGAGTCCCAGACTTCACCTCTGCAACGACCCACACAGGTCCAGAGTAGTTCCCAGCCACAGCAAGCAAGTCTCTCTCCTCCAGCTTGAAATGATCCCATTCTCCCAGCAGGACCCAGGCAGCCTCTGTAAAGAGCCCATTTCTAATTCTCCTGCTCCCATGGCTGTGGCTGGTGATGATAGTCCATGAAGTTTTCAATCTGCACGAAAGAGCACCAGGAGAAATTAAAGCTCTTCAGGCTGGAATTGCTGCTGCAGAATATAATTGACCCATCCAACACTAGCAACTGCTTTCCAGCCTTTGGAGACTGGAGTGTGTGTAGCAGGACACAGATTTCAGACATTAAAACAGCCTGTGGGTGAGAGCTAAACCAGTACATTTTCAATCCAATCTTAGTTCAGTTTAAACTGGGATTAAAGTCCTTATAGTTTGGATAGCATTTCAGGCCCATAACAGACCATGATCAAGTCCAGCAACCCTTCATGAGCTGTGTGGTGCTGTGCTGCAAGTGTGAAGGGTGCCCATGCTGCTGGACTGTCCCTCNTATTTCAAAATGCACTGTTTTTCAGTGTTAAATGCTTTGAATAACAGGTGGAAAACAGTGCATTTTAAAATAGGTAGGGACATATGCCAAAGGCAAAGCTCCAGGGTGCAGTTCAACCATAGGGACAGTCCAGCAGCATGGGCACCCTTCACACTTGCAGCACAGCACCACACAGTTCTTGTACTCCTCATGTCTGGCTTGAAAATGTGGGAAGAAATTTCAGTGCTGTGAGTGCTGCTGTGCTGTGGAAATGGAGCCAAAAAGAGAGGCTGAAATAACCCTTCACAGGATCACAGGGGGTTAGGGGCTTGAAGGGAGCTCTGGAGATCATTGAGTCCAACTCCCCCTGCCAGTGCAGGACCATAAAATCTAGGACCATATCATCTGCCATATGCTTGCATCCCAGATGTACAGAAACTCATACATTTTTATACAGTGATGTACCCCATGGGACTGAAAGATGCAAAAGATGTATAAAGGGTCCTATGGTAAAAAGATGCATTGCTCCCTATTGTAAGAGGTGAGAGAGGAAAAAAATAATGTAATCTAGGTGAGCATGAAAGTACTTGAATATATAAGTACTCACTAGCATCTGCTAAGCAGCATGGTGTTGTTTTGTGAAGTAGAAATTAGGGCTGCTCTTGCCCACACAGGGAAAATCCAGGGCTGGGGTTTGTCAGAGGAAGGGGAGGAGGAGGAGAGGCTCTTTGTGATGTGGCCTTGTATACCTGTGCTGGTTTGAGGCTAATTGGAATATTTTAATAGAGAAAATTATATCATAGGCTGTGAAAGGAAAACAATGGTGATGTCTGCTTCACTCATAGGCTTGCTGAGATGGATAAGAAAAGAATACAAAACAAAGATAAGACACTCAGGCACAGACACTCTTGGGCTGCCTAACTTCTTGCTTTTTTTTCTCCTCTCTGTCAAGTAACCTCACTAACCACTTTCCTTCTAACTCCCCTGGCTGATCCTCCAAACTCACCTTGCCCATAAGGCAAACCTTGGGGTAAGGTAGAGGGGTGGAGAGAATGTGGAAGGGTGGTTGGGAGCCCCTCCTGGGGTCTCTGATTTCTGGGAGGGGTGTTGTGTTTCTGTATTACCTTTAACTTGTATATTTCTGTAAATATTCCTGTCTATTGTGTATATCTCTGCTTGTATATTGTGCTGAGCTGTAAATAGAGCTTCAGTCCTTAACTTCCAGCTGGCTGAGTCTAGTCTGGGTGATTTTACAAAGTGTGGGGGGGCAGGGAACTCTCAAACCATCACAATACCCTGCAACATACAGGTAACCTTGCACTCAGAAGCACCCTTGCAAAGATGGGGAGCTGACTTTCTGGTCAGCTCAGTCTTTTGAAGTGGTAACCGTTTCCTGGTTCGATCCCAAGCTGACCATCCAAGTGGTGGTCCAGCATCTGTCCCTGTCCCAGGAAAAGGCAAGGCTTTGAACCAGTTGTCTGCTCAGAGTTCCTGTTTGGTTTAGTTACCTCATTTTGAAGCAGTGATGAGCTAAAATGCACCCACGTGTGAGATACATTTTGCTTCACAGTTAATAAATTGTATCTGACTTTCCTTGTCCGGAGACAGAAAAAAAAGTAGCTGGATCTTCAAAGGTACTGGCATGGCTGTCACTGTCAAAAAGGCTGTTTGTGAGCACACTTCATCAAAGGACATTTCATCTCTGCCTACACACCCTTCACATTCTGCTGCCAAAGCAGTGTCAGACCTGGGTCATATGCCTTCAAGGCAACTTTAACTTGGGCACCTTTCTTCAAAAGACATTAAAAATGATTTACATTTTCCCTCCCTAAATCAGCAGTTTTTGGTATCATTTGTGTCAGTGCCAGGTTCCCCTTATTCCTCACCTCTATTCCGTCCTGCCTTTCCCCTCCCTTGTGTGCTCCCAAACACCGCCTGCGTGCCAAGAAGCCCACACTGATGAATGCAAAGTTTGTTCAGTTTGGGAGAGGAAATTATTTTGTACAGCCTTCCACGCAACCTACACTAAAACTCTATCTAGCATTGGCTTAGATCTTTCATGAGCAGGAGAAATGCTTCTGAATAGGATACTTCACAAAAGGCACATACCCCAGACCTGGACCTTAGCCATTTTTTTTTTCTCTCTCTCATTACATTTCTTAGCTCATATTAATGCAGTTTATGCCAAGATGACAGAAAGTGACACAGTGACCTCCATCCTGCCAAGGAGGAAGCTGGGAGTTGGGGCAGACTTGTGGATTCTGAGCAAGCACTCAGGTGCTGTGCTGATTATTTTACACTGATCCTTTACTGCTGATTGTTCTTTGCTTCTGATAGCATTTTCCCCTGACAGGTTAACTTTTCCCCATCTGTGTGGCCTCTTCCATCAAGGTAAATTATTAAACAACTCATTTAGTTTGTTTGAGGGCTCTTGGTTTGTTTTGGGGTTGTTTTGCCTTTCCCCAGACATACATTTAATTTGCCATGCATTAAAGCGTGCAGCAGGAATCAAAGTCCAATTTCAGGAGAAATTATGCAGGGAACAGGCAAGAGCTGCAGATTATTCATATCACACAGAACTTGATAATAACTTATTATTGCTCGCCCTCAGAGTGGCAAACTGAGCCATGAGAAGTGATTGCTGAGATATTTTGATGCTTCTGCAGGCACATTAGTGTGAGTGTTTCCAATATGGCTCAGCATACTGTCTTCACTTACATTTAAAGCCAATGCCAAGCACAGGACATGAGGGCACTAAAGTCCTTTCAGATGTTGGTGACTCACACTCTTTAAATACGTCACATGCCCAGACAAATCCATCTTCCCATAGAAGGCACCAAATGCCATTAGATTAAGCAGATGTTCTTAGCCAACCTGACCATGACTGCAAAATGACCCTCATCTATTTTGGATTTATCAAATCAACAAAGGCTCCTGCTCCTGTCAGTGAGGCTTGGGGCAGGCCATTAAAAGAGGTCATTATATAATGACCAACTGCCTGAGCCAACTAAGGCAGAAAATACTGCCTGTGAGGGATCAGGGCTGCTCCTGAGGGAAGAGGAGAGGGCAGGAGCCAAAGCAAATGCGGAACAATAGTGTCCTCTTTACTAGGGTGCTGAGCCACTACAATGGAGAGAAGGGAGCTTGGTGACTGGCAACAAACTGGTGACATTCAGACATGGTGAATGAGTGAGCCCTGGGACCCCATCCAGGGAGACCTTTTGTGATCAA
This sequence comes from Ramphastos sulfuratus, assembly GCA_013399055.1. NCBI lineage: Eukaryota > Metazoa > Chordata > Aves > Piciformes > Ramphastidae > Ramphastos > Ramphastos sulfuratus. The sequence goes on from WBNM01003099.1 coordinate 20,307, forward strand.
GGGGAGGCAGGGATGGGACCTGACTGGAGCGTAGTTCTGGGATGCCTTCAGAAAGTCCCATCAATAAGTCATGATGGAAGGAAATAGAACAACCTCTGAAATGCATCAACCAGGACTGGGACTCTGTGCTGAAATGGAGTTCCTTTTCCTGTGGCCGTTTGAGTTAGATTCCTATCTCAGACATAAAGAAAATCAGAATAGAGAAACTTAGAAGTGGAAGCTCTGAGTGGAGAGGTGAACATTCTAGGGATAGGCCACAGAATGGCAACAATGGATAAGTTAATATAATTTCACTGGAGCATCAAGAGCTTTATGTCTGGAAGCACAGCTTGGACCTTCCCCTTGCTGCTTCTGCTGCTTTGCCTGCGCCTGCTGCTATCTTCCCCTGCCACTGTTTTGGCTGCTGCTGCTTTTGCTGCTTCGCTGCTGCTTGACCCCTTCCCCATCTTCCTTCAGGTTATTACATTCCTGTAGCAGTTATAGTCTACTTATACTGTTATATTTAAACTATAAGAAAATACAATTTCTCATTTCTTTTTCTTGACTTTACAAAAAAAAATCCTTGTTGTGATGAGTTTGTTCTACCGGGGGGAGGGATCTGCCCTAATCCAGTACATTTCCATAAGCAAGGAATGCATGCATGGTGATGGCAACAGAGGCATTTGGGTGCTCTGGCAATATCATAGAATCATAGAATGGTAAGGTTGGAAGGAGACCTCAAGGATCATCGAGTTCCAACCTCCTGCCATAGGCAGGGACACCTCCCACTAGCACAGGTTACTCAAGACCTTGTCCAACCTGGCCTTGAACACCTCCAGGGAGGGAGCAGCCACAACCTCCCTCGGCAACCTGTGCCAGTGCCTCACCACCCTCACTGGAAAGAACTTCCTCCTAACATCCAGTTTCAATCTTCCCTCTGCCAGTTTAAACCCATTGCCCCTAGTCCTGTCATTGCAAGATCTTATAAATAGTCCCTCCCCAATCCTTTCCTTTCCCTTATTCTTTCCCTTTCAAAGGGCAGTAAATACTGAGGTCATCCAGACAGCTTCTAGTGTGCTTTCTTAGTGTGCATACATCAGAACACAGGTAATCATAAACATCTGGAGTGTAGCCATGTATCATATCATACCATATCACATACCAGGTAACAGCCACAGCTTCAGGCCTTTGCAATTTTATTCCAACAAATGCTGATCCCCTAAAACCTGGCAATACAGCATTTTCCCACAGACAGCCCAGAGACCACCTGCCAAGAAAAGATGTCAGAGTTACAATCAAGTAAGTACTAATAATGTCAAAATGACAAGATGAGATACAAAGGAGGTTGTACTCCCAGATATTTACCCAGGAAGCTTTACATATGAATAACATTGTGAAACAAGAGGTTAATAATGAATTAAGCTGGCTGATAAAGAAGTATTGTAGCAGTTTATTAGGAATGGGAGCTGTGTCAAGCCTCTTACTGTAATCACAAATGGAATAATTTCTGTCGCTGCGACAGAGCAATTGGAGCAGATGACTGCAGAGAAAAGACTGTTTATGGAGCACTAAGGCACTAAGAACTGGCTAGCTAACAACCCTTTGCTGCTTCACTGCCACTTCCAAGTGCTTTATGTTTTGATGTCAGAGACTTAGATGATCAAAACCTAGAATTAAGGTGATAGTGTCTGTTCCACATCAGGTAAGTGCCTAAAGGTATCTTCAATCCCTATACTAGGCACATTCTGTTTCAACATTTATTCCTCACCTGGTTTATCAAATATTCACCACAAACACGTCCAGGTTATCAGTAGAGAGGAAAGTGCTTTGATATCATACATCTTCTGTTGCCTTTGAGAGTTCTGTAGTACAGTGGTATCTCACCAGTTCTGATGTAAATAGGGACAGCTTCTGACAAGGCAAAATTAGCAATTGCCTTGTGCAACAGACCTCTGAAAAGTGCATCTTTCCCATGAAACTGAGGGCTGATGCTTTTGCTGAGGAGGAAAGATGGGATGCATGGGGCAGGTAACTTCACAGCTCCATTGCTCCCCTATCTCAGGTCCATGTCTCTCCCTGCTTCCTTGCCTTGCTTTTCCTATCCAGTCTGCAGAAGCCACCTGTCCTCCCAGGGGGCAAATCTTGCTGTTGTCAACGACACCCAGAAGAGCAGAGCAGGTTCCTGCAGTGGCAGGCGCCACGCTGAGCTAGGTGGAAATGTGCTGATATGAAAGCAGTCTTCAGTGATACCATGCTGCATGCCACTGTAACCACAGTAATAACTGACTTGGCAATTTTTTTTTCCAGGCAATCTAGCTCAAAAATGGCAAACAGACTTTCTGTATTGTTTACCTGCTAGGGAGCAGGGGATAAATGAAGCGTGCAGGTGGATGTGCACAATTGTTGTACGTTGGGAAAGTTACCTGTCCTTCACTTTCTCATTTATTAAACTCTTCTTTTGACAGGTCCTTGCACACATGCTTGGACAATTTTTAGAAGTATCATCAATCTAACTGCAGCTGAGTTGCTCTCTTGCCCCCCTGTTCAGACTGTGCCTGAACAGTTTCTTTTAATAAATGAGTGATATGGCTCAGTGTTATCAACCTACTGTAACATTTAATAGATATTCATAACATATATTAATCATGAGCAAGTTTACAAAAGATTCAATTCTGCAAGGTGTGGAGAACACTCAACTCTCCTTGAAGGCAATAAAGCAGAAAGGTTGAGATTTTTGTTGCCCCCATATACTGTGTTACAAGTGCTAGGACATTAAAAAAATTAAGAGAGTTTTCTGAATCAATGCATGTGCTTCATGGTCACTTTGTATTTACCACCACTCTGTTCCTTGTGGACTGAAAAGCTGAATTACAAAAAGAAGGCTTCCTCCAAATTTGTCCCAATTATGGAAGTCTGCCCTTAAGCAGAACATTCCCCACCTTCTCTGCCTGCTTCGAGTTATCATAGAATCATAGAATGATTTAGGTTGGAAGGGACCTCAAGGATCATCGAGTTGCAACCCCCTGCCATAGGCAGGGACACCTTCCACTAGAAGAGGTCATTCAAGGCCTCATCCAACCTGGCCTTGAACACCTCCAGGGAGGGAGCAGCCACAACCTCCCTGGGAAACCTGTTCCAGTGCCTCACCACCCTCACTGCAAAGAACTTCCTCCTAACATCCAGTCTAAATCTTCCCTCTGCCAGTTTAAACCCATTGCCCCTCATCCTGTCATTGCAAGACCTTGTCAATAGTCCCTCCTCAGCCTTCCTGTAGGCCCCCTTCAGATACTGGAAGGCAGTAGCCTAAGGTCTCCTGGAAGCCTTCTCTTCTCCAGGGTCTGGAACGCCAACTCTTGTAGCCTGTCCTCNTCGACTGTGCCACACAGCTTGGTGTCATCTGCAAACTTGCTGAGGGTGCACTGATTCCTCTGTCCATGTCACTGACAAAGATGTCAAACAGCACTGGTGCCAGCACTGACCCCTGAGGGACGCCACTTGGCACTGGTCTCCAGGTGGACATTGTGCCCTTGATCACCACTCTCTGTGTGCCACTACCCAGCCAATTCCTTATCCAGGAGTGCTCCACCCATCAAGTCCATGTTTTTCCAGTTCAGTTAGAGAGATGCTGCTTGGCATATAAACACCCATTTAGAACACAGAAATGCTGCCTTCCTTTCCAGATGCAGAAGACAGGAGAACTCTGTGAATTAAAAATTAGCCAAGTATATAAGAACAATAACACAGCTTCCTAAAATTTAGCAGCCTATTAAAGTGAACCACGGAATTACAATTAAGATTAATGGGAGCCAGCTAGCATGAATTTTAATCAGTTCTATTTTGAAAGTATGTGGGCTCCTGTTCATCATTTATGTGAAATTATCAAATCTAACATCATTATTGTTGTTCCTTCCCCATCACAGCAAATGTAAAACATGCACGAAGAGAAGAACACTCTGCTCCCACGAGCACCACACAGCCTTCTTGACTTCTTCCCACAAAAGCAAATACTGAAGAAAATGTTCCAATATGCAACATCTGAATACAAGGCATCATAGAATCACAGAATCACAGCAACATCCAGGTTGGAAAAGCCCCTCAGGATCATCAAGTCCAATCGATATCCCTACTCTATGAAGTTCACCCTTAAATCGTATTTCCAAGCACCATATCCAAACTACTTTAAAAGACACCCAGGGATGGTGACTCCACCACCTCCCTGGGCAGCCCATTCCAATCCCAGACCACTCTTGCTGTGAACAAATGTTTCCTAATGTCCAGTCTAAACCTACGCAGTTGTAGCTTGAGGTCATTCCCTCTTGTTTGGTTCAGTCCATCTCATGGAACTGTGTTGTGCATTAGCCATGTCTGCAAACATGAACTAGATTATTACTTTAAGTAGGACCCTCAGACTGAACTTTTACAATTGCAAATATCATACCATGAAATAAAAAAACCAACCAACCAACCAAACCCAACCCATCATGCCAAATAAGTCAGTCTCTGCTGTTCTATTTAAATTATTAGGCCAATTCTTTCAGGGCTATCCTAGGCATCAGTATAGGCTGAGCAGTGACTGGTTTCAGGGCAGTCCTGAAGAAAAGAACTTGGGGGTGCTGGTAGATGAGGAGCTCAACATGAGCCATCAGTGTGCACTTGCAGCCCAGAAAGCCAACCAGATACTGGGCTGCATCAAAAGTGTGGCCAGCAGGGCAAGAGAGGTGATTCTGCCTCTCTGCTCCACTCTGGTGAGACCCCCACCTGGAGTACTGTGTCCATTATTACAAGAAAGATCTGGAGGTGCTGGAAGGTGTCCAGAGAAGGGCCACGAGAATGATCAGAGGGCTGGAACTGCTCTGCTATGAGGACAGCCTGAGAGAGTTGGGGCAGTTTGGTGTGGATAAGAGAAGGCTTAGACCTTATCGTGGCCTTCCAGTATCTGAAGAGAGCCTACAGGAAAGCTGGGGAGGGACTCTTTAGGGTGTCATGTAGTAATAGGACTGAAGGGAATGGAGCAAAATTAGAAGTGGGTAGATTCAGATTGGATGTTAAGAAGAAGTTCTTCAGCATGAGGATGGTGAGACACTGGAACAGGTTGCCCAGGGAGGCAGTGGAGACCTCATCCCTGGAGGTTTAAGGCCAGGCTGGATGTGGCTCTGAGCAATCTGATCTAGTGTGAGGTGTCTCTGCCTGTGGCAGGGTGGTTGGAACTGGATGATCTTAGAGGTCCCTTCCAGCCCTGACAATTCTGTGTTGTATGCACATGTCAGAGAGCAAACCCAAACAGTAGCAGGGACACAGGCTTCTTACATACTATTTGCCAAGTTTTTTGATGTGAAAGGATTTTGAGATTCCATGATACGAGGTTTTAAGAACAAATTTCACATTTCTAATGGGTAATAAAATGGGGAAACAAGTAAGAATGTTTAATTCTAAAAAAACCCTGTATTTCTTTTTCTTCTCCTTATTTTTTTTTTTCTCTCAACAGGAAGGTGCCACAGATGAAACAGACATAACTCTGTACATTAATTATATGGCAGGTTACAAACATATTCATGCCCTGCCTGGTGTTTGGTTACTTTTTGACATAGAATCATAGAATCATAGAATGGTAAGGTTGGAAGGAGACCTCAAGGATCATCTAGTTCCAACCCTCTGCCATAGGCAGGGACACCTCCCACTAGTACAGGTCACTCACAGCCTCATCCAACCTGGTCTTGGATGTTCAAAACTGTCTTCTTTCTTGTTTCTTTTGTGTTTATACTTTGGACTTGTTTGTTTGTTGTGTCTTATACTATAATTGTTTTGCCAGTGTAGCCCATTGATGAAATGTCATATTACATGGTACTGTGAACTTGCAGAATGTCTAACCATAACAAAGCTATTCTTCACCCTCTTTTGGTTTCTCTATGTTAATATCTCCTTGTCTCCTCCAATATAATCTAGGTTATTTTAGGAGTTCTTTACCTCTGGACATGGTTTCAAATCTTATTATGCAAATCCAGGCTATGACACCCAGCCAAAAAGCATATATGCAAGTTATTAACTGAGAAATTTGAAGTCTTCTCAAGAAGGAGTTCCATACACAGTAATAGAAATTAGAACAGTTAACAGAGAATCAATTTTCCAGCTGTCAGTTTAACAAATAATGATCAAAGCTTTTTTAATCAATTCGGTTGGCTACCTGATGTTTCCTTCAACAAGAGGCATCCTTCATATGACAGCTTCTTGGGTGTGCTGGTTTGAGGCTAATTGGAACACTTTAATGAAAGAAATTAGATCATTGGCTGTGAAAATAATAGTGATGTCTATATTACTCAATGGCTTTGCTTCAAGATATAAAAAGCCAAAACACAGACAAAGATTCTCAGTCTCTGTCTGGCTGCCACTTGCTTCATTAACTCCTTTGCCTGGAGCTGTATAACTCAATCTAATCATTCTCCTTCTAACCCCTTATCTGGCATATCACCCCTGCATGTAAGCCTTTTGAGATAAGGGAGGGGGTGGGAAGAAGGAGGGGAGTCAGTTTGGAGCCCTCCTGGGCAGTTCTGCTGTTCAGGAGAGGTTTTGAATTTCTGTATTACTTTTAACTTGTATACAGTTGAGGACAGGCTACAAGAGTTGAGGCTATTCAGCCTGGGGAAGAGAAGGCTTCCAGGAGACCTTATAGCAGCCTTCCAGTATCTGAAGGGAGCCTACAGGAAGGCTGGAGAAGGACTATTGACAAAGTCTTGTAGTGACAGGACAAGGGGCAGTGGGTTTGAACTGGCACAGGGGAGATCAAAACTGGATGTTAGGAGGAAGTTCTTTCCAGTGAGGGTGGTGAGACACTGGCACAGGTTGCCCAGGCAGGTTGTGGCTGCTCCCTCCCTGGAGGTGTTCAAGGCCAGGTTGGACGAGGCCTTGAGTGACCTGTACTAGTGGGAGGTGTCCCTGCCTATGGCAGGGGGTTGGAACTAGATGACCTTTGATGTCCCTTCCAACCTTACCATTCTAT
>WBNM01003100.1:0-53336 GCA_013399055.1 Ramphastos sulfuratus
ATTCTATGGTTCTATGATCCCAGGTTGCATGGAGGCACTTTCTGGTGTGATCCAGGAATGGGCACTGGTGACTCCTTGCCCCATCCTGAAGCCACCAGTGCCACTTCTCCCCAGGCACAGCGGTGCCCATGGCATGTGTGAGGTGCCTTGGGCTGAAAGGTGCTGTGGCTTTCTGCTCTGACATACAAAGAATCCAGAGCATGGAAACAGCTGTGCCCTTAGGCTGGCCCTCAAGGAACTGTGCCAGCTTTTTAATACTTAATACCAATGTGGCTTGAAGGAGATGGCACTTTTACAGCAGTGAAAAGGCATTTCCTAAGGGAGAGCCACATCTTACACAGAGCAACATCACACAAACTCCTTGACTCAGCTGAGGCATTCTTCTCTTAGTGAAATGTTCTGCATCTGAAAGGCAGTGCTGCCAGAGTGCTGATGCCAGGCACACAATTTACTGCCTGTGTTTTATATTCACACAATTCTTTCTTCTGTACTTCACAGAAAGCTTCAGAACTGGATTGTGTGGGGCTATTTGAATTAGTTTCTAGTTTCCTAATCATTCTCTTATTCAAAGCTTAGGAAAAAGCCATTCAAACATGAAGAACCTTTTTGGTTCCATGGTGGGATAAGGCTAGGAAGCCCACTCAATACTAATTCCTGATCTGCAAACTCAAAAGCTGCTAAAACTGACTCTGAAATATTAAGAGGATAAGAATGTACATGCCAAGAATGTATTCCTGCATTTAAATCCATAGGAGCTGTAGATGCTTCACAGTGCCACAGAATTTGGCCTGGAATTCCATTGTGAAAAGCAGAAGGGAAAAGTGGAGCATTTCTCACAGCGAGAGCTGCGGTGGTCCTGTGGTGGAAAGAGGTAGAAGAGGAGGAGTGGAGCAAAGCTGGAGGGGTGGAGATTCAGACTGGACATGAGGAGGAAGTTCTTCAGCACGAGAGTGGTGAGAGCCTGGCAGGGGTTGCCCAGGGAGGTGGTTGAGCCCCATCCCTGGAGGTGTTTAAGGCCAGGCTGGATGAGGCTGATCTAGGGCAGGGTGTCCCTGCCCATGGCAACTGCATGATCCTTGTGGTCCCTTCCAACCCTGACTCTATGATTCTATGATTCCTTACAGTTGCAAGACAAGGCTTGATCCAAAGCTGTTTCCTGATTTGGGTAAAGCCCAGAGGCAGCATCTTCCAGCCCAGAGGAAAGAGGCAGTCTGTGTGCATGTGGATGGGCAGAGCCCCTGCAAGCATCTGCCAGCTGGAAGCCTGGGGTGGGAATCCAGGCAGACTGACCAAGCTCCTTTGGTGGGCTCTGCGACGGTGGAGCAGATGTTGCTGCAGGGGCAGGGGCTGAGAGCTGGTCCCTGGGGCACCAGACCCACACTTCACAGGAACCCCAGCCAGTCTGGTAAGCATGATGCCTAAGGCTGAATAATGCCTCCAACTAACTTAAGCTGTATTTCTGATGGAAGCTGCTCAGGTTTTAGCTCAGCATCACTCTAATAGAGTTTGCTCAATTTTTCTCCTTCAGTTCAAGTGCAGTTTGTGACCAATAGAAAAAAAATGTTTTGCTGAATTATTTGTGGAATCTGAGCTGTATTGATTATTAATCATTCCTAGTCCTAATTTACCACTTCTTTCCCCTGGTCAGATAGATGTGTTTAATTCACATTACAAGGAGGCATAATTGTGAGCCTCTTTCAGGGAAAGCAACCCACTAAACCAAAATTCCAATAAACAGGATTATAGCTTTTTAGAGCATTTTAAATCTTTCTCTTTGGCTCTCATAACACTTCCCTTCAGCAGTACACCTAAAAATATTAGAGCTACCATAAAATTTATTAGCTGGGAGCAGAGTACAAATGTGTTCCTTCTCTTGCTGTGTATGACCCTGCTGCTCCTGTGCTTGTTCATAGACAGTGTCTGATCCCATCTGAAATGTGCTTGCTACATTACTGCATGCTTGATTGTAATTTTTGTCAGCACCTTTGTGACTGGCATTGCATAATCACTCCTGTGTCTGGTTCCTAGCTGAGGAGAATGGAGTCAGACCTGTGTATGTTTTATTTAATTGCCTCTACACTCAGGCACTTCTGAATGGCTTGAGGAAACCTGATCTATTGATGTCTCCTCCCCTCTAAAATCCATCACTTCCCATGCAAATGCTTGAGCCTGTGAACCTAATTCATTTGCCATCAGTTATGCTGGGAGGAAAATGTGGATGGCAGAAAACAAACTCCAAAAGAATACAAATGCAGCTGGAGAAAATTCTGCTTAAAGCTTGAGTTAAAAAAAAAAAAAAAAATATATATATATATATATATATCTCCTGTTCACACAGGGACAGTAATAATAACAATTAATAATTCCAGTAGGAAATTTATTCCTAGAAATACCAAAGCAAGCAAGCTCTGGTTAAGAGCTGGAAATAAGCAGCAATCCTTCTGTGCATTTTATTTTATTCTATGCATTTTGGTTTTTGCAGTTAGTTGCTGAATCCTCATTCCAAATGCCTGAGGCAGGAAGTCACCATTCAGTCACACCTCCTTACTGCCCAGCAAGGGGGTCCCAGCCCATCCCTGCTCTGCAAGCAAGCCTGGAGGGAATGCCTCAAGTGCTCAAAAGGATCTTGTGCAGAACAGTTCAAGCCTTACAGAATATCTCTTGTAGGTTAAGGGAAATTAAGAGTTAACTGGTGTGACCATAAAGAAAGTCCTCCAGGGACAGTGTGGCCAGCAGGAGCAGGGAGGTTCTTCTGCCCCTGTGCTCAGCACTGCTCAGGCNTTTGCAGAGGTAACTGGCCCCTGCCAGCGATGATCAGAGCGAGTGGTCAGCTGTGTCTTTTTCTTCAGGGCAGGCAGACACCCTTCTAAAAGAAAAAGAACCAAGAGGCAGCAAGCCTTGTCTGAAAGGACACACACTCTGTTTTCCACCATCAGGTTACAGGGCTCTGGAAAATGCTCTCCAGTATAACTTGAAAAGCAATCCCAAAATCTCTAGAAAGAAATCTGTCCTGCAGCCTGGCAGGCTGACTTGTGACCCTGTTGCAGAGAAGTGTTTTTAAATCCTGGAATATTAGAAACCATTGATATACAGAATATTCCAGTTCACCAGAATTACACAAGAAGAAACCAAGTGTTTGCTGGTGGTCAGGAAAGTCACAGGACTCCTTCCAACGATTCAGTGCAAAATGCAGATTCCTTTTAAGAAGAGAAAATGACTTTGGATGCATCTGTGGTGCAGCCATGTGAAGGGGTTATTGTGTACAGTGATCTGTGCCATCTGTTTTGAGCACTGGAAATTTTGTTAGCAATTGTGGAGTTGGTCCTCTTGTGAAATGCTTCTGCTTCTCCAGCCTAAAGCCATAGAATTTGCCTTTTTGTTGTTCTATGCCATATGGAAATCTGAAGATATTGGGCAATGACATTTTCAGGATCCCAAAACTGTGGTATAAAAGACTAAAAAACCCCTGAAAGGACCTATGTCTGCTGGCTTAGCTATCACCTGCCAGCTGAAAAGGGACTTGGCATATTCCTCAGAGTGAGGAAGTTTTGCCAGAACCTTAGCATTGTGAATGGTGGTCATGAAACTTTAACCAAGTGTTGCTAATTATCACCCTGGGTATATAAACAGGTTTGCTGCTCTTTACAGTGCTGCATCCTTTGCTTTTTTCCTCCTCTATTCTTTTTATTTATTTATTTATTTTATTTTTCAACTGTTTATTGCAGTTATTTCCCACTTCACTGCTCTGTTTGTTCCTGGAAACCACAGGACACCACTCTGCTACATCTTGAACAACTGTTGAAAGGTGATGTTTGCCGACTGAAATTAAAAAGGGGGAGGTATCAAATATCCTAAAAGAAATTCCTGGCTCATCCCTGGGACATCCTATGAAAATAAGAAAACAAAAAGTATCATCATCCAGGACATTCTGTGCCACAGCTTAAACATGCATCCACTGGAGTCAAAGGGAAACAATGGAATGACTCCCAGAAAGAATAATTACACAAAGATATGCCACAGTTCTTGGCTGAGAGTGAATGTAAGGAGCAGCTGATACATCCATCAGTGAGAGGGAAGGAAAAAACCCATGCTCATGCTGAGTTAGAAGTTTGCTAGCAGATGCAGCCTTGGAGAACCATCAGCCAGCTCTCCCTTATCTGCTGCCTGTTCTTTCATCCTAATGCATGCAAACAAAAGCCCAGCTTCCCATGCCAAGGCTCATCCTCTTGTCACTTCTTAATGCCTCCCTGTGGTGTTGTCTTCTTCCCTCCCTGAAGCACACCTGATGCTTGTATCCACATGGAGAGCAATATCCCCCCAAGCTTTCTTAATAACCCTCCTTGTTAGCCTGCAAGAGCAGCCAGCAGCAGGTGTTTACAGCTAGGCTGTCCCTAACCTCTTGTCTATGAGGAGCAGACTTAATTACCTACATGCAGTTACTGGAAAAGACTCCTGCACCAACAACTTCATCTTGCAGATGGGTCAGAGAATGACTCCTTCCAGCCTGCAGAACAAATTGCTGTGTTTTCCTAAGAGGTGCTCCATTGCTCTTAGATAGAGCAGCAGTGGGAAGTGCTGTTTTACAGTACTTTGGGCTGGTCTGGGGTCCTCAAGATCAGGATAGAATGGGCCTCTGATAGGGCAGCACTTTCCAGAAGGCAAATCAGCACACTCAGACAGGAGCTATGGAAGCAAAGCAAGCAGAACGGAGCTCCTTGGCTAAACTGACAGAAGCAGCCCTCAGAAATCAGTCCACTTGCTCAGCACACCTGTGTGGAAGTGGCCATGACCATTCACAGCTTGGAAGCCTTCATCCCATAACCAGCAGCTCCACCTCTGTCTTCTTCACGTGCTCCCTTCAGGCACTTCTACACACTGGTAGAACTGAGTCAGCAGGGCTACTGACATTGGTATCTGCTAGAGCAAACCCAAAACACAGAGTTGTGCCCTGAGAGCACACCACCAGCTGTGGTTGGCACTTCTCAGACAGCCTTTGCCATGTGCCCAGCTCCATCTTCTCTGAGCCAGCAGCAGCAATTTCAGGCTCTAGAAAGACCTCCTGTGTTTGTGGTGCCCTTGGTGTGGAAGTGAGTGAGGACATCTTCATTTTGTGCTTGTCACTAGAAAGCTGCAGAGCTGCAGTCTCTGTCACTCCTTCACTATTGTCAGGGCTACTGTAAATCTTTGCCCTCTGCCCTTGTGGTGCTGGATTGTTCCTTCAGTAGTTCATTAAAGCCTGCATTTCCCTGGATGGTTTTTAATCTCTGTCACATCTCTTGGCTTATTCATTGCCATGCCTGATGGTCATAGCCTTACTGTGATGTCTCAGGACACTGCAGCCTGTTACCTACTCTCTCACATGTGCTGTTTCCATGCTCTTTGGCTGCTGGTGTTTGTTTAGCTGTTGTCCAGCAGATGTGGTTCAGCCCCAAGCTGCTAGGAGCCCCTGGTCATGTTATTTTCTATCTGGTAACCTCTAGGCCATCACAACTCTGCTGCATTCTCCAGTGAGCTGCCAGAGGGGCCAAGTACCACCCACCCAGTAGCCAGGGGGAATCGTTTCTTTTGCATATATAAGTGTTAAATCTGGACACATGTGTTCTGTGTTTCTCCTAAGGAGAGTGCCAGAACCCTGCTGGTGCAGCACCAGTGACAAAATACTTGGTTTCAGTTAAGGTCTTCACTTAGGAGTAATGGAATATGATCCTTTTACACACTGAATTTCTTCCACTGGGCTCATACTTGTGCAAGCAAATGTGTCCTTTTTGTACCTTCACCAGTGCTGGGAGGTTTGCTTATGGCCATGAGATCAAATTCCAACCTACCTCTTCTACAGAGCAGAAGGAACTTGCCTTCAGACTTGAACTGTGGAAAGTTTGTAGTGTTCCAGCTCCTCTTTCTGAGTTTCTGCCACCTTTAAAGAGGAGCTTCCCTTCCTTCTCAGAAGATGTGCTCTCTGCCTTTCCAGAGACTGGGTTCTTTGCTGAGATCAAAAGCTAAGTATGCTTTTGTTCCATTGTAGGTGCAGCTTATCTTCTTGTAAATGTGGCAGACGCCTTCTCTTCCTCCTTGCAGCATATCAGTATGTTCAGCCAACAAAATCATTTTCCTTGTAGAAAAGAGGGCTGCTCTAGGTCCCAGATCCTGCTTTCTGTTGGCTTCGCTGCCAGGGGAGCATCAAAGAGATGCTATAGCACTCTTCTAGCACCAAGCCAGATCATGTTCATGTCTCCAACTCCAACCAGATAAAAAGGCCTTTTGTTTGTACTCGATGGTCCACTCATTTTCCACTCAGAGCAGTAACTCTGCTGCCATTCAGTTTCCTGAGCACACTCTGTACAACCTATTGCAAGATGAAATCATCTTCCCCCATGCTTTGCCTTCTGCTTGTTTCCACTGCTCCTTTGGACCGACATGCACTCTGTGTGACTCTGCTTGATCTAGTTCTTCTTTGCAACTTCTAATCTTCTCTCTCACCCACTTCTCAGTTGTGCACTCACTGCCTGCTCTCCATAAGCCTCACTGTGCACCCCAGGGAGGTTTGGGTCTGCTGCACACATAACCGAGCCTCGAAGCTTGCAGCACAGTTCACATGGAGGGGAGGCTGCAGATGCTGAGCCTGCTGCCAGGTGCCTCTCCACTATGACTTACTGCCTTCTCAGCTTCTCCCCTCCACTGCCCTGGCCTCAGAGACATGCACAAGGGGGACAGGCAACCCTTGTGGGGATTTGACAAGGAAGAAAAAGTAAAACTCCTTCCTGACTCTACACCTGCAGTGCACTTCACCATGTGCAGGAGCACAGGCAAGCAGGGAGGAGTGAGTAAAGCAATGCAGGTGATGGATGTCACCACTGGCAAAACTCCCCAAAGCCTTCTCTGAGTTTCTGAAGGATGAGCTGCAGTTGTGCTCTGAAGCTGAAGAGCTCATTACTGGCTGTTATTTAGGCAGTAATGAGCAGGTCTTAAGTGCTCTTAAGTGCTTCAATACACACAGGTATAAGTTTAATATAGTCCTGCATTTGTCTAACTGCCTTCTGCTGCTCACTCCAAAGGAAGGACAAAGAAGCTCACAATTATGCCCAAAATGTGTCGAAGTGGAGGACTACAGTTACATCACAAGCAAGCCTCAGCTTAAAATTAGTGAGGGAAAAAGTACAAACCCTGATATTTATCTCAGCAAACAGAGATGACCACCAGCCCTGTGTGAGGGATGAGCATCCCAGCAGTAAGGTTTCATTCTGAGTCCTTCAAACACAGCAGGTGACTTTAATCCCTCTGCAAGGTAGAACAGTGTGTACCACGGGATGTGGCCCCAGGCAAAGAGCTTTCTGTGGCAGCAGATTAGGTATCAAAGCAGCGTGTATGGTCTGCAAGAGACTCTATTTATCACCCTCCTAATTGCTATGGGATGTCCTAGCATGAGGGGCTGCGTTTGCTGGGCTCACTATCAAGTGCAAACTGGTGAGTGCTACACCAGGACAACGCTGTGCAAAAGCAGCAGCCTCCTGCTTGGCAGACTGTGGGAGAACAGGAGACACCCCAGCCAGGTGGGCAGTGCTCCTGTTGGGGCACCCAGCAATTCTGGAGGCAACATCACCTGGCCTTCAGCTCTGCAAGAGTGCACTCCATCTCCAACCCACCAGGAACAATATGGGGAGGCTCCTTCACCAGACCCAAAAATCCTTCACCCCCTGCAAAAGCACAGAAGCAACATAAAGCTTGCAACTAGGGGAAAGCTAGAGGGGAAAAATGGAATTAAAAAAAGAACTGTGATTAGGAAACAAATCAAAACTGGTGTCAGGCAGAGATTACAGATGTGCCTGCTGCTATGCCATTGTCCTGAGACATAGAACCACAGGATCACTGAATGGTGAGGTTGGAAGGGACCTCAAAGCTCAGCCAGTTCCAACCCCCTGCCATAGGCAGGGACACCTCCCACTAGCACAGGGCACTCAAGGCCNTTCTCCAGTATCTGTATTCCCTTTCCACAGTGAATGGTAGGTAAAGGCTCACACCTAAAGAGATTCCCACCCACTGCTGCATCTCTGTGAAACAAGGTGCCTGGTGTCTTCTCTGCAAAGCACCCTGAGCTTTGCTGATGGAAAGTACTTTATCTGGCTGCCATGTAATGATTTTGCTAAGAAAATAGGCTTTTATTAGGATGCAAAAAGGTTTTTCACAGAAAGAAAAGTCAGTGTATTTCGATAGGTTACTAAATATCTAACTTTTTTTTCTTCTCCAAATTCCTTAAGGCTGCTGCTGTTCAGGCAGGCTGAAGAGGTTAGCAGGCTCTGAAGGCAAAGAGCAGTGTGTGCTGTAACCAAAGAGCTTAGAAACCACAGCAGCTTTGCTGGAATAACAGAGATAAGAGGGAAAGTAGGGCTCAAACAGTAATGCTTCCAAAAGCAGCTGGCTCCCGACAGGAATTTCCATTTCAGTTCTGAAGGGGCTTGGGCAGACTGCACAGGCAAGTGCTGGTCCCCACTTCCCTCCATGCTTGCCTAAGGAATGTGATCAGGTTGGGGCCAAAAGAGAACAGAGGTCAGGAGTCTGCTGAAGAGATCAGGTATGCTGTGGGCACTCAGCAGAGAGGGAACAGGAACAGAGCAGAAGGAATCAGTTTCAGGTTCAAAATCAGTCATGTTTCATCATTCTTGATGAAAGAAAAACAAATTCATTCTGCTTTGAGACCCAAAAAAAAGAAATACCCAAAAAACAAACCAAAAATCTGTCTAAAAATAGCTGTCTCCAAGATTTTTCAATTCAGTTGTTTCTTGGTTAAACATTGTGAAATTATGCATTAAAAAAAACAAAATCATTTTGAAAATGTTTCAAAGCTGGGCAGCAATTTGTGATCCTGACAAAAAGTAGTCCTTGAGGTGAGTGCACATTAGGAGTTGCTTTGTTGTTTTGTTTTTCTAATGACAAAAAGTTCTCTTCCTTTCTATCTTTGGGAAGTACTTTCTGCTTCTTAAAGTCATTTTCTCAAAACCAGCCACAGGTTTCTCAACAGAGGAAGATTTTCTCTTGCCAAGGCCCTCACAACTCTTTAATCTCCAGGACAATGTACTGAGTTCCATTTCTGCTCACAAAGGCCATGGGCTAATGAGTAAATATTGTAACCTTAGAGTTCATTTTAATAGCTCATTCAACATTTATGGCCCAAAATGAAATATCAGTAGCAAAGACAACACTGATGCCACTGCAGAGATCACCATGCTGTGCATTTATGCAAGCTTGTTATTTCCTAAAAGGCACACAATCAAGTTGCACAGGGCTAATGAGCTCCTTGCCAGCTAAGAGGAGGTTAAAATGAGCTCGTTCAGGTAAATCTATCTGCCTGCATTTGCCACAGGATGGTAGGGCTCACAAAGAGAGTATGGCAGCTCTGACCCACCATACTCATAGCATGGCTTCCCTCCCACCACAGCCCACCAGGCTCTCAAAGGACCAATTAATTTTCCTTACTCGACCAGTCCCTGAGCTGAACGTGGCCGAGATCAGTGCGATGCAAAGTTGGCACTGGGGAGCTCCTGTGTACTGTGGCACATACTGAAGAGACCTACAGGAGGCTCCCTGGAACTGGTGTGCAGCAGCTTTAGCAAGAGGTGCCAAAAGCACTCAGGTTGTTTCATGGCCAGCTGGGGTTGCATTGTTTCACAGCCTCAGGTCGTCAGGCATGCCAACACCACGAATCCCCACGGAGTGCTGGGTGTTTGTGCACAGCCAAAGCTTGTCCAAAGCAGCTCTGTTTCTCTTGCAGAACTCATGCATGTGAGCAAACCCAGGCCACTGGCAAAGGGCTGCCCCACCTGGAGAGACAACAGCTCAAGGTAATGCTTGGTTCTGTCAGGGTGATGCTGCACCCCTCGGCTAGAGCTCCAGTGTAGCTCACAGCAAATGTTCACGTTGGACTGATGAGCAAACATTACACAAACCATCCTCACTGGCAAGATGAGTTGCACCCTCCCATCAGCCACTCTGGGACACTCCTGGGACTTGGAATGACCCTGAAGACAACAGCCCTCGTTCAGAGCTGGAAACACTTCCATGTCATGGTATTAAGGTCCTGGTGCTGCCTGCACTGCCTGATGCATTGGGGTGACAGTAAACTTTAAACTCTCAGAGTCAGCAGTTCAGTTCTGGGAGCTGAACATCTATTTTCAAAGAGGGGAACCAGAGCCCACAACAGCTAATGCAGCTGGCAAACTGCAGTGCAGCATATTCTGTTTTGTTGCAACTCAACTATGTATTTCTATATTGTTCCTGGCTGACAGAGCTCTGATCACTTCAGAGGACATCAAGATGCATAATTATTACTAAAAATAACAGAAGACCTTCTCTGATTTTGCTGCTGAGTGCTCAGCTTTTGCATAGCACTTCCCACATACGGGTGACCTTAAATTGCAATACAACTTTTATAGTTACTAATTTCTCACCTTCTCCTGATTTGAGTCAGAAAATGGGCCTTCTTTTAGGAAGAAATATGAAATTAATTACTTCAAGCAAGTAAAAATGGCCCCAAATCCCAAAGAACAGGTGTACATTTCCATAATGGCTACAAGGTTTGGAAAGCTGTGGCACTTTGTTCCATGTGTCTTGGAAGGGAATTAGTACTCTTCACGTGCTTTGTCCTAGTGATTGAAATAAATTACTTGCTTAAATTGCAAAGCAAGATGACCCATCTGTTGGCCCATGCATGTTCAGATTCTCAGTGGGTTTATTATTCCAAATAATGACTGCCATACGCAACAGTAAACAGTTCTTTTAGAATTCACTGAAAGATCCTGGGCTACCTTTGAAGGCAATTTACAGAAGTTTTTCATGTTCCCCTCAAGAAGCTGCCAGTCAACTGCACTCTTAGGAAGTGATCCTGACTGCTTGACCCTGATAGAGCCGTTGAACTGCTTTTCTGTAAAGGCAGAGACAAAACTGTAGCAGGAGCCTGGACTGGATCAGGTTTATTCTCCATGAATGAAGAAGACTGAAAATTATGAATTATAGAGCTCCACATCCCCAAACAGCCCCAGGCATGTCCCATTTTATTTGCTCATTTGGGTTGTAAAAGCAACTAACATATAATCGAGTTGCAGGACTGATTAGCATCTTCAGGCATGTACCATGGAATGTGTCTAAGCTGACAGCAGGCACAGTAACACTTCCTATGCCATCAAAGGAGGAAAAAGTCCCTTTCAATCCAAATTCACCTCCTCTTCAGAGGATGTGTGAATGAGTAGCCAAACACCAGAACATTCTTTGATGGCCAACAAATTCTGGCTGTCAGACCCAGGAAGGAAAGATATCCCAGGGGAGAGGGCCCACCCCAGCATCCTGTCCCAGAGGTCCCCAGCAACCTCTGAGACTGCCAACATGAGCATCTCTGTGGGTGTCTGAAGCTGGAGCAGAACGCAGAGGTAATAGCAGGACCTGAGTCAGCATGGGAATGTGCTGTGTGCTGTCAGCATCCCCAGAATGAAGGGATCATGCCAAAGGGAAATTTGTCCAGACAGGGAAGTGGTTTCCCTGCTGACAAATTAATGAATGCAGCCAGAGGTGAACATCAGCCTAAGAAAAAGATGAGTATCATCAGGTTATTCCCTGGGCAGCTTCATCAGCCCCTCCATCACTTCTCAAGTCCCCATTCAAATTAAAGCTGGCAGAGCCACAGGTCTAGAGCAAGCACAGTGCAAGCAGGTGGAGCCTGCTCAGGGAAAGAGCCAGCAGCAGGGGCTGGCCCCACACCCTGCCCACCATCCCTCTCTGCAGGTAACTGAAGCTCATGGCACTGTGTGGGACTGAACAAAACCAGACCACATCAAATGATGTGCAAGCCTTTACAGGCTGGATCATGTGCCCAAGTGTTTGATTTGATCACCTCCCTTTGTTTTATTGTTCTTCATTGCTGATTGTCTGCTAAATCCCAACTGGTTGCCATCCTCTAACCTTTCACTGGTAGGGAAGAGTTGAAAGCCAGACTTCTACAAACAGTCCTCAGAAAATTCTTCTTAAGAAGTAAATAAATGGCAAGGATGCTTTTCATAACTTCCTTTGCCTCTAATTTAGACCATCCTCATTTCATCCCCAGGCTGAACACATATTCAATCCATACAAGGGCCATAAACCATGCTAAGGCTGTGGAGCGTCCATGATTCGTTCATGATGTTAGCAGTGACTTGCCGTGGCCAGACTACAGATGTTAGATTGCTGATGGATGGCCCACATCCAGCACATGGTATTCAGCTGAAGTATTAATCATGTGTGGAAAGATCTTTCTCTTTTCTTTTGGTCCCTGTGAATAATGAAATCTCTAATACAGTGCATTGTACTTTACAAGCTCACTGAAATGAACTCCTTTCTAAGAAGAGAGAACGAGACCGGTATTAAAGCAGCCACATGCTCTGTACATGATATGATGACATATTAGGACTTTAGATAGCTAAATGAATACACTTGCTTTTTTTGTTGATTTATGCCAGTGGGACAGGCCTCTCTTAAAAAAGCTCTTTCCCATGAAGGGAAGTTTTCTTGCTTCCCTCTTCCTTTGTTGGAAAGAGCTAAGCTTGTTGAGCGCAGTAATGGCTCGACAGACAGCTGCTCATAAAAGATACAAAAGAAAAGCATGTCAGGGAGCAGGGAAGAACTGCTAGGTGCACATTTGGGTACTTCCAGAACTCATCTAAAGTTGGAAATAATCTTCTCCTTGGGCATGCTGGTGAGGTCTGTCTTCTTCTGAAGTACTGAATGAGAATCGAGTGTGGGGAATCTTTCACACTATTTCTTGGTTTCTTTTCTTCTGCCACAAATATCTTCTCTGGCAAGTTGTACAGGACAGTATTAACTGCCTGTGATAACAGAACCTCTCCTTTTTCCTAGTTGTTCTGGGGTTTATGGCCAGATGATACAATCACCAGTCCCACATAACTTATGATAGTAGAATCATAGAATGGTAAGGTTGGAAGGGACCTCAAAGATCAGCCAGTTCCAACCCCCTGCCATAGGCAGGGACACCTCCCACTAGAACAGGTCACTCAAGGCCTCCTCCAACCTGGCCTTGAACACCTCCAGGGAGGGAGCAGCCACAACCTCCCTGGGCAACCTGTGCCAGTGTCTCACCACCCTCACTGCAAACAACTTCCTCCTAACATCCAGTTTCAATCTCCCCTCTGCCAGTTCAAACCCATTGCCCCTTGTCCTGTCATTACAAGACCTTGTCAATAGTCCCTCCCCAGCCTTCCTGTAGCCCCCTTCAGATCCTGGAAGGCTACTCTAAGGTCTCCTGGAAGCCTTCTCTTCTCCAGGCTGCAGAGCCCCAACTCTCTCAGCCTGTCCTCACAGCAGAGCTGCTGCAGCCCTCTCAGCATCTTCGTGGCCTCCTCTGGACCCACTCCAACAGTTCCATGTCCTTCCTGTGCTGGGGGCTCCAGAACTGCACACAGGACTCCAGATGGGGTCTGAGGAGAGCAGAGCAAAGGGGCAGAATCCCCTCCCTTGCCCTGCTGCCCACACTGCTCTTGCTGCAGCCCAGCACACAGTTGCTGTCTGGGCTGCACTCACACTGCAGCCTCATCTTGAGCTTTTCATCACCCCAGACCCCCAGGGCCTATTCCTCAGGACTGCTCTCAGCCATTTTCCACCCAGCCTGGAGTTGTGCTTGGAACTTCCAGAAGACTCTTTCCATGCACTTCTGTGCATTAAACAGCTGTTTTCTTTAGTAACACATTCTGGACCATTTGGTCCCATGCACACATCAAAAAAAAAAAATTAAAATACATTCATTTAAAACACCTGCCATGAAGTAGACTAAAAAGTAAAAGCAAGTGCTCTGTGTAAATCACAACAGCACACAGCAGAAGCAGTAACTCTCACCCCAGACACAGTTCTCTTGCTTGGAAAAAGAGAGGACAACAAATGTGCAGGTGAAGACCCTGTGGAAGAAAGATAAATGAGAGTCTGACTAATCTGTCCAACTTCTTAGGCTATGCTAACCTCACTGCTGTACCACATGAGCTCAGTAACAATTGACCACAGAGCTCTAAAATGTTGAGCTTAATCTCTCCAAAATCACAGAGACCAAAGTAATCATCAAGCACCAAAGCAAGTACCTGAGCTTAGGTCTCAACAATGAGGCTTACCATAATGGCCCAAAACCTATTCAACGTCTCCTCACTGAGGGAGGTAACTAAGCTGAACCCAAGAGGGGGAAATAACATCCCTTTTCTGTTGGGTTTTCTTTCAAAAGGGCAAATAATGACAGTTTCAAGCTGCTCTGTTCAGCCTGACGTTCCTGGTCCAAGGCAGGACTTCTTTCAGAGAAGCATTCATAATTCTGAAAGCCTGGCAGCACATGCTTAAATGAATCCCATGCTCAAAGGAGCATCCAATGAAAGCTGAACGTATTTTGGAAGTGCTTTCCTGAAGCAGGGTGTATAAGAGAGACTTGCAATGGATGTTAGCAGCAGTCAACACCTTCAGTGACACCCTCAGCAACGATGAAGGATCCAGAGCCCGCTTGGGTCCATGCAAGGCTTGCAAGAAGCTTATGTTTTCTGATCTGTTATAGTTTTTGCAGTTGACTTAGCTAGTAGAAAGTTTCAGAATTTATTTTCCTGAGTGAATCCAGCCAGAAGTACAGGGAAATGACTTTGCATGTGAAGAGCCCAGAGCTGACGTTCTCCCACCTTTCCCTACGAAATCAGCGATGCTGAATCTGCTCTCTCTGTGCTGGGTTTCACTTTCAAACAATGCTGATAACACGCAGAAGTGCTCTGCCATGCAATGAATCACTGCCAAAAGCAGAGATAAGGAAAGCTGTCACCTGCTTTTTACTTCCAGATTCAGCCATGCCTTTTCTGATGCCTTTTTCTTTTTTTTTTCTTTTATTTTTTTTTCTTCTGGGTAATGAGTTCCTCGTTGTTATTCATACCCATAACCTCCTTTAGCTTAGCTGAATGAGAGCACTACCTCTTCTCCATTATACTGTCTTTGCATTTTGTCTCTTCAGATAGCTCATTTGGAGGTACAAGCTCACAGAAGTCTGTTATCTGAACACATAATTCAGAGCAAAAATCTGCCTGTAAAGTAGAGGAGTGAGAATTTTAAGAACCCAGACACTTTGATGCAGGACATCACTATGTACTGGGTCCTGGCCACATACTTCAAAAGTATGAAACTCCAAGACTAAAGTGTCTCATTCCTCTTATGGCTCTTCTTAAGGTGAGACAAAAGACAATAAAGGATCAAAAATAAATAAGCACATTTCAGAGCAGGGAAATAGTCAAGAATGACCAATAATCAGTTTCCTCCTAAAAAAAAGTAAGCAAATAAAATAAGGTTCTTCTTACATGACACTGCCATCATATAAGGAGCAAGCAAAACAGTAAATTAAAAAAATTAGAGGCTTGGAAATATTTTCCTATGCTGATGAAAAACCTGCCATTAACACAAGCCATGCAGTATGCTCGAGCAAAGCAGATTGGTTTGCCATGGCCATGACTGTCCCTTCAGAAGGCAAAGCCAGAAGTGAAGCAGGAGTTGCTGCACCCTTCGGTGTCAAGGCTAACAGATTCCAGGTGACTGCAGCACAGACGAGCAGGGACAGTCCCTGGGCAGTGGGAAGAAGCAGAAATGACATCCTGCTGGCTGCAGATGCTAAGGGACAAAACACCTGGGAGAATGTTTGGCTTCAAGGGTGCTGCGATTTTGGAAGCTGTGCACTGAATTCTGCAGAGAAAAGAAGTAACTCATACAGGCACAGGTGAGATGACTGCGGATAGCACTGCGAGTCTCTGCTGCTAGCCACTCCTGGCTATAAACACTGCTGTGCTCCCTGTGCCAGAGCAGGAGATGTTACCCGATATGCCCAGACAGGCACCGGGAGGGGACTGGAAACTCCACTTCAGGCGCCGAGACAGTTTTCATGAGAAAGGAAATCTGAAACGGGCAGAGGGTGGAATGCACTTCCCCAAGGGGACTGCTGTAGGCTTCGGGCTGCACACCTCTCACACCCACCTCGGTCCTGGAGAGCATGTAGAGAGCCTTGAACCTGCATGGGCTCAATATGACCCTAGTTTAATTAATCACTGCTGCATTAGAAGCAATAACGGGGGACACATAATGAGAGTCGGGCCCTGTGAAGCAGCTGTAAAGGTTCTTAGCAGCTTTAGGAAGGGCCCTTCAATGCTTTCTCATTACTCATGATTAATGCTTGGCCATGTGAATAGTTTCATTGATTTGACTACTTCGGTGAGTTAGGAGTTCAGATCAGACACAGAAATACAGAATTATACAATTATACTCTTTTCCTGGTATTTCAAATGCAGATTTAGTTAAGTGCAGTGATTAGCTCAACAGACTTTGCCCCGCAGAGGCTTTCCCAGGAGCTACTCTGCAGCCACTTTGACTAAAAGAACAGTATCAACAATCATAGTGTAATCCTAGGCCAGGCTTTCCAGGCTCACCTGTAAAAACTATGTTGTTTGGACTTATTTTAAAATTAGGTGGTCGTAACCATATTCAAAAGTAATCTTCAAAAGCAATCTTCATTCTAATCCAATACATGAAAAGCTTTCAGTACATGAAAAGTCAAAAAGGAAGAAAAGACCAACTAGGTAAACTATGGAAGTCACTAGAAGTATAATGAAATGCTTTGTCATAGCTTCAATTGGAAAGAAATTTTGCCCAAATACGTTCAGCTTTGTAAAACTTCCTTTGTTTTATGACTTTTTAAAGGAATTTTTGCTTGCCCAGTAGGTAGCTATGGGTAGCAAAGTCCTTCCTTTCCCCAGGAACCTAAGTGTAATGCTGTTCTGCCCAGTGTGCTCTAGGTTTCTGACATGCACAACAAGCCCAGGCAGCTTTCTCAGCATCATTATTTGCTAAGAATCTCAGCATCATTATTCACTAAGAATCTCAGCATCATTATTCACTAAGAATCTCAAGCCTGTCTCCTGCTCCATCCCTAAGTAACCTCCATTTATCTTTTCCAACAAATTTTCTCCAACTCCTTATGGATCCCCTTGCTGCTGTCTTAGAGCAAATCCCCTTTATTCCCCCTTCTCTGAAGAGGTGAGGGCAGCTAGGAGAACCCTGTGCTTGTGGTGGTGACTTCATGCAGGTTTTCTTCACAGACTCATCACAGGTGTTACAATTCATATTTCAATTAAAAGTGTAGGAGTTAATTTACATGGCACATACTGAGGGGCTTGCATCAAATGCTATTAACTCCTCTTGATCAGGTTTGTATTAGAAATAGAAATCATGTCTGTGCATTAAAAATCATCTCTAAGCAGGGTGCTGGGCAGACCCAATTTGGCACTGGTGGCAAGTGATTTATGGTCCATTTCAGACAGCATTTCTGCTTCCATAAATAAGGGCATGAACTTCTTCACATCACCAAGCTAAGCCCCACAGCTTTATTCTCTGTCAATATATTAACACTCAATTTCAGGTGGCAGGTGGCACGTTTTCCTTTGCTGCTGTGTCAGAAAAGATGCTTGTCTTCAGGATTACAGTATATCCAGGGAGAAACTGAACAAGTACAAACAGTGGGAACAGCTATGGACAAATTAGCTTTAGATTTGTCAGTATTGTACCTCAAATCTGTATCTTTCTGTTACCTCATCCATTTCTCAAACTCAGCCAATGCCTGTCTCCTGTGTTCCTCAGACAGCTTTGCACACCAGCACTCACACAGGAACAAAGTCCCCATTCTTAGGAGCCTTCCTATCAATGCCTTTCTGCAACAACCGAGTGTGGGCACTGGTGACAACATTGGTCCTGCTGTGAACTGCTCACACTTCGCCAGGTTAGTTTCTGTTCCTGATAGGTCAGTGTCTGATACAGAATTGCTAATAGTTACTTAACTTCAACCAAGCATTTCTGATCTGTGTCTGATTTGTCCCAGACTCAAACATCACCTGTGTAAAATACTCTTGCTCTGTCACTACAACATGTTGGGTTCTCAGCACCCCAAAAGCCCTCCATGAAAACTGCTTCCCAAAGGCTGTGCTCAATTTGCATGAGCAAATGGTCTCAGTTTAATGGAATGTGTGGCCACAGAACTGTGTCTTTCAAACAGAAAAGAGGGAAACACTTAGGTCAGGGCAGTGTGTAGCACTCGTATGAAAGGTCTCAGCATGGAGCTCAGGAGTCCTTCCAGGCTTGCCTCAGGTCTGTCATCAACTCCTCTCAACTGGTTCCCAGTGCCCAGAAAGTTCAGCTGTTAAAGGTGCACTCCCAATGCCATGCATTTCCCAGTCTTTCAGCAAGACTAAGGTTGCTCCCCTAGCATTGTCCTTTTGGTCCCTCTTAACCTTTCAAACAGTTCCTTTACTGCAGTTCAGAGGTTCATTTACTCAAAGTGTAACAACAACAGTGAGCTGCTCTGACAGAAAGTCTTTCTACTTCCCCCTTTCTACAAAACTAGTAATAAATAAAGCCAAAATTTGACATTTTCAATTTGCATGTTAAAGTTTTCTCCCAGCTCCTACTGACTTGGAGCAGCCTGGAGTAGAGCCAGACAGATGTGAGGATGTAATTCATCTGGGAAGGAAAACTAGGATATAATTTGGCAATCCTTCGGGGAGCAAAAGGCATGCCAAAGGGAGCCAAGCCTCTGAAGAAGTGAAATACACATTGCTCATCTCTTCTCCCACTATTCCAGCAGTAAAATGATATACCTTTATTAATATTTATTGCCACAGAGCAGCATGCAATAATTTATAGAAATTACTGGCACCAGAAGAAAGGAAGTGAGCAAAAAGGGGATGGGCAAGAAGGAAGTGTTGAATAAGCCAGCAACAATAGTGAGCTTGGCTAACCACTCTGAAAGCTGCCACGACCAGAGCAGCAGACACTGCTGTGAGAGTGGGCTCTCAGCTGAAGGTTGCCAGTGCAACAAAGTCCTAATTACAAATTAGCCAGGCTAACTCCCTATGAGGTGGATGCTGTCAAGTTTGCTTTCCAGCAGATGCACAAAGCAACTTCCAGAAGGAGAAGGAAAACCACATTCCCAGCAGCTGCCAGCACTTCCCAGCTCTCAGGGCGAAGGGGGCTCAGAGGTGTCCACGCAGTGCAGCTGTGTCCCCAGCACAGCAGCAGAGCAGCTGTGAAAGGACTTAGGGGGTGCACTGAAACCTATCCCAAGCAGTGCAAGGCACTGTCAAGGGTTTTCAATCTTCACAGCTAGTGATGGAGCTTAAAAGCCAGCAGAAACACTTGCCTATAGTTTACATATTTCACTCTCCAGTGAAGCCAGTGACAGGTCCCCTCCCATTAGCTGAACTTCGGATTTATCAGGAGCAGACATCTGTGGCCAATGTCTACTGGGACCACCCATCAGCAGCAGAAAATGCCTCCGTGCATTCAGCCAATATCAGCAGGTCAGAGGTCACTTGCTCCTACCAGTTGACTAAAAGTAGCTCCACACAGCCTGAGCAAAAGGTCGTTTTAAGATAGTGTGCAATTCACTGGCAGGGCACGGCTCAGGACAGGACAAAGGCAGCAGAAGGAGCCAGCCTCATTGCAGCCCTGACTTCAGAAGTCATCACATTCCCTGCCATAGCAATTTAAAACATAAGCCTCTTATCAGCCACACGTTGTATTGCAGACAGAAATGTAAACAGATATTTGCCCCCTTCCCAAAATAGCTGCTGCTTTTTTCCTGGTTTTAAAGAACGACAATATTGGGGGAGGGAGAACATTTTGTTTTTCTGCAGGCTTTACATCTTTCTGGCTCTGGAGAAGCTGGTAGCAGCTGGTTTAATTTCCTCAGTTTCCCGTGTCAAAGGTTCAAACACAGTTGTAGATACTCTTTACGAGTGAAATGTTCTCCTATTCTTTGGATCAAAAAACTTTAAACAAAGTCAGATGACTCCATTCCAGTGTGCTGGGAAAGCCTGGGCAAACTTTTTATATATACATTTCTCCTCATATTTACAAGCAGCACTCTGCAATGAGATCTCTACAGTAAATACCTGTCTTTTCAGTGGCCATTCAATTTTCCTCCTTTGATTAACTCTTTCTACCCAGTCCAAAGAAAACTTCCCCTTTGCCAGAACTCCAGGAAAGGCCCATACAAAATCTAGCTTGGATTTACATTTTGTTTGCCAAAAAGTCTTTTTCATCATCAAATAAAGACCAAGTAAAAGCTGGGGGGGGGGGGGGGGGGGAAAAAAAATTTAAAAAAAAAAAAAAAAAAAAAGAAAGAAAGTAAACAAACAAACAAGCAAAAAAAAAACCAGAAAACTACCAGAAGAGAGAGGCAATAGAGAATTGTTTAAATAGGGAAAATACTGGGGGGAAAGAAAAAAAAAAAAAAAAGGTAGAAAAAACCCATAATCACAGGCAAAAAGAGATGCCATGTGTAGACCTTTTGGTCTGAGCAATGAAGACTTACAAAGGAGTCTGCTCATAAAGAGGCTCTGACAGCCCAGAAATTCCTCCCAGCAGCAGCTGTCAGGACTGGAGGACAAGCCTTGTTCCTCTCACCCAGCAGATATGGTAGCTCCCTATTGTGAGAGTAACTGCTAATTATTGTTTCCTTTCTATACCCGAGGGAGGCTTTTACATCTCTCTGATGCATCAGCAAAGCAGGCTGTGATGAGATGCACACACATGTGTGTTCAGATGGGATGGGATGAGGCTGAGAGGTGAATTCCAAACCGTCAGTGGGGAAGTTTAGTGCTGCTAGCATGGAAGTGCTCCTGGTTCTCTGGAGCAGGTATATGGAACACTGGCACAGGCTGCCCAGAGAAGTTGTGGAGCCTCCTTCTCTGCAGCCTCTCAAGCCCTGTCTGGATGTGTTCCTGTGTGCCCTGAGCTGGATTGTCTGGTCCTGCTCTGGCAGGGGGCTTGGACTGGATGAGCTCTTTGGGTCCCTTCCAACGCCTGGCATCCTGTGAGCTGTGATCCACGTGGTGGGGTTTCAAGCAGTGAGACCAGAGGGTGTGAGACCACAAGGTGTATGGTAAGCTGCATTTCTAGCAGCTTGCAGATAATGAAAGGGAAGGCTCTTGGGTTTTCCCACTGTGCATCAAGTGCAAAGGTTCACATTTTTGTTCAGCAGTACATCAGCAGTGGAAACCAACGCTGGTCACTGGGGAAGCCTTTTCACTTCAGCAGGTGAAGGTGCTGACTCCACTTCCAGCAGGCAAGCCAGACCTGATTCTGCTGATTAAAGAAGATGCCACTTAAACTAAAACTTGTGTTACCATATGCTTTCAAATCGTGGGTCATATTTTATACAAGGATAACTGTGACAGGTTGTATATTTCTGCTGATCTGCTGTATTTCCTCAGTGTCTTGCTGAATAAAGCTATCAAACTTTATCCTTCTTCTAAGTTAAAAAAAAAAAAAAGTAGCTAACAATCAGAAAGTTTTTCCATGCAAACTAGATATTACAGGAAAAAAGACACAACTTCCATACATGATGGTTTTCTGTGCTGATATTACAGTTCCAAAGACACAACTTCCACATATGATGGTTTGTGCTGATATTACAGTACCAAAGACACAGTTTCCATGTTCTGATGGTTTTCTGTGCTGATATTACAGTACCAAAGACACAGCTTCCATATTCTGATGGTTTTCTGTGCTGATATTACAGTACCAAAGACACAGTTTCCATGTTCTGATGGTTTTCTGTGCTGTTGAGGCATCAGTGTGTAATGTGTGAGTGAATGCATTTACACCACTCCATTTAACCTCACAGCATATTGTTTGAACACTTATGCAGGAAACCTTGGACTCTAAATGATGCTGAACACAGTGCAGTAAGAAGAGATAAAATACCAGAGTAGCCCCAATGACAGCCTGTCACACCATCATGTACAGCCACACCACCAGGTACAGCAAGGGGCTCTCCAGCATAGCAGATGTGGTTAAACACACATGAAATGCACAGAAAACTGTGTCCATCTTGAGAGTCAACACCAGCCAGTGTGGAGCTGAGAGTAGTTGCTATAAAAATACAAAGCCCTGCCAGCCTGCCAGCAAGAGCCACATCTGCAGACAGCAAATCTGGTGGATCCCAGTGAAAAATGTTGAGGTGGATGCTGGTTGGGTCAGTGAGCTACCTGAAACCCAGGAGAAGCATTGTGGTTGCAAGCTGGTGTGAGGAGCCTGTGGAACAGAAGAGTAAGGAGGGCTGAACAACAAAGCCAGCAGGGGAGATGGAAGGGCTGAGGTAAAACAAAGTCTTCAGTTGTTTTCAGCAGGTTATCTGGAAGGCAGTTACCTGTCAGTACCTGGGAAATTAAGGGAAATGCTGCACAAGGAGACCTGATGATGCCCCAGAGGAAGAGTGAGGCACTGCCTTCAGCAAGTTTTCTGCTCTGTTTAGTCCAAACTCCTTGAGAAAAATCCAACATATTCAGGCAGTGAACAAAATCTGCCTGGTGTCATCTGGTCCCTGTAGGCAGTATATGACCACATGGGCTGGGAATGATTGTGTTTAAGACATGGTGTAAACCTGAGAGACCTGCTTCAGGTGCTTGGGAATAAAAGCTGCAGTGCCCATGTCCCAGCGATGTAGGCAGAAGCACTAAAATAGGGCAAGTATGGCCTTGGGGACAGGTTTAAAGCACCCTGAGCATTCACCAGGTGGGCAGCCTCACAATTTGGCCATGAGTCTTCAGTAGGAGGCAGAGGGGGAGATATCCTTAACAGCATGACAACACACACCTTCAGGTCTCAGCCCTCCAGCTGCCCCAGGGATGGGTGCAGAGGGAAAATCAGGTTGTTACCACAATTCTCAGGTTACTGACACCTCAGTCTAGGGGTAGCCTAAATGACAGTCAGTGAAGCATTTACCAGGCTGCTGGGTTTTAGCAGGCTTAGGAGGCTCTGCAGTCTGCAGCCAAGGAGCCCACAGAAGCACCCAGGAAACACAAGCCCCACTCTCTTTGGGGAGACATCGGTTGCAAAAGGATCCACACCTCCTTGTGTGGTTCTGCTCTGCCAGTCTTCCCTCAGCATCTCTGGGCTTAGAGGCTGTCCTCACTCCTCTTTTTGGTGAGGGGAAAATTTCATCCCCTGCCCCCATACTCACAGCACCTGAGCCCTCTGATGTGATGGGGCCACACACAAGCCATATGGGGACAGATGCAACAATGAGGGTATCATTAGAGTAAAAGGGTCCAATGTTTTGTCATGTTACAGACATTTTATGGAGAAGTAAAAGATTTTTAGTTCAAGCCAAACACAAACTACCAAATAGCCAGAGAACCTCTTGGTTTATCTCTTCAACTATGGGTTTTTTTCCCCACCTTTCTCTACAGCACCTGGTCACACACAAGTGCAAGGCCATGTTCACACTGGCTCTAAACTAGACTGCTTTTATCCAGCCTGGTAAGTCACATATCCCTTAGTGACAAAGCAGAGTCGATGCCAGAAGCAGGACTGCCATTTCAGAACTACTGAGCCACCATCTAGAGAGGTAGCTCACCACATTTTTCAGCTCCTGCCCCTTGAGAAAGAGGGCACAGACCTTGGGAGTCGATGCCAAGGCTGCCACTCCACCTGCTCACTGTCATTTGGTCTCCTCCCACCCACTGCCACACAGCATGAAAAAATGTCCCCTCAGAAGGAGAGTTTTGACTGAGGAAGCTCACGGAGCTGTGTGTCAGGTGAGGTTTCTTGGGCAACATCTGGCAGCGCTGCAGAACTTCTACACTCCGCTGAGCTTTCGAAGAGCATATGGTTTCCACTACAGCAAAACAAATCACCCAGTGAACACAAAGCTCCGAGAAGGAGTGGGAAAAGGAAGATGAAAGTTTCAAGTCTGATTGTAAATTATGCATTATCCGTGTCTGTAATGCCCAGAGGAGCCATAAATTCAGAGGTTTCCACAGAAAAGCCTGTAGCTGACACCTTACATTCGTAAAACTCATTACACTACCCTTGGAGTGAAATTGAAGGGGGAAAAAAGCAGTGAATAAATAATTGAGAAGATGAGAATGTTTCATTGTTTCCTTTTGCTCTTTTCCAGCTTTTCTCTACGGCTTCCAGACCAATATAGGATTCACATCAGCTGTGGTCTTAAATATGAGAAGTGATCAGTCTTTTACTAGCGACTGGAACATCAAAACAGCTCATTGGATCTCACAAGCAGAGATGGGAGAACATAAGAACCTCAAATCCAAGATGTTTTCACTCTCAGCAGTCAGTCCTGCATCTGCCACAGGCATCAGTGCTATAACCTGGATCCAAAGCCAACTCAGGCTGTCGTTTTACCTTTGGGGCAGCTGATGTCTCACAAGGAAGAGTGACTAAGCAAGAGGACATTGGCTTGTAGGGGCCTTTCAGAATATTTGTAATAATCTGGAGTTTCTGCAGTATTCTAAAACTTTCTGGTTTGCTTGGTTGGTTTGCTCTGGTTTTGTAGTCTCTGCCTTCCTGCAAATCCCTTCTACTTTTTTCCACCTCTTTGGCCTTTCTATATGTTTCCCAACATCTGTGGAAGAGTTATTCTCAGAAGCCTGTGTGACACTGGACTCAGTATGACAAGGAAAGCAGAGGAATGAATGAGTCATGCAGAGAAATTCTGTCCAAGGATTAGAAAGGAATAACTCTGGAAAAAATGTGCTTTCCATCACCCTTTCAAGAGAAACGTTGATGCCTAGCATTGCAGTGTGGCACCTCTCTGCTTTTTCCTCATTTCACTTGAAATCACATGGGAAATGGAAGAACTGCATGTGCTGTCTCCCTCATGCAAACAGCCCCTTTCCCTTCCAGCATAAAAAAGCATGGAGGGTGAGAGAAGAGAACGGAAATTAAGACGGCAGTCATCTTCCTTGCTATTCAAAGTCACCAATTTAACTCAGTTTTGTGATTGAGGGGTGGTGGCAGCTGCCAAGGGAGGCTCCCAGCATATCTTCCAGCTCTGGGTAAGGAGCACCTCACGTTCATGTCCTTGACTCACCCATTTTGTGCCCAGTAGAATGGCTTTGAAGTTTTCTACCTTCCTAGGAGATGCCCCTGTGTGGAGGTCAACATGCAAGCTTTAGACATGAATCTGTGTGAAGCGATGTGCAGCTCTGCAGATCCAGGTGAGCTTCACTTCCCAGGCAGCCTCAGTAAAGGGCAGGAGAGGTCCCTGCCACTCAGGACACCAATACCCACAGCGTATTGTCACAGAGTGACAGCAATCAGTCCTTGCTCCACTTTGCTCTGGAAGTCACTTACCATCTCCCTGGGGAGCAAGTCACCTCTCTAAGCAAGTCTTGGAGTGGCAAGACAGAGTAAGGGGTCCACAATCCACTGCTCTCTTCTACTTTATTTGCCCCAGAGAAGCTATGGGCCAAACTCTTGGCATCTTCCCTGGGACTAAAATCCCTATATAGACAGGGCAGAGAGAAATGGCTGACCACATCATCAACTCTCCCCTTGGACCTCTTCCCACAGAGCCCAATCTCAGTCCCAAGCCTTCCTTTCTTCTTGCCCCAGACCTCTACCTGACACATGCTGAAGAGTTGAGGCTCAGCCAGCAAATGACTCACAGATGCTATCGAATAGCTGTAAAAACAGCATGCACAAATGAACAACCTGACACTTAGGGCTGCCAGTATTCCTGCCAGTCAAAAGGAGTCCACAGGAAAGCACTCTGAGTAGTTTTACAGACAGGAATGCCCCCTGGAAAATCATACATAAACAGAAGAGATTGGCAATACAGTGCAGAGCACTGTTCCCACATAACTGCGTTTAGATTGCACCGAGCTGGTATATTTTTGTATGTCTTGAAGAAAAACATCTTTCTCATTTGCAGAAGATAAATTTAAAACACCAGTGGTATGCTAGGGCCCAGGGCCTTTTATGCATCAGCTTTTACTATTCTAGTCTATGAGTCATAAACTGGAGCATTTATCCCATAGGAACTTGTATTCCCTGGGATACTCATTGAGATTGGCAGGTTTTGCAAACCAGCATGTAGTCCATAAGAGGCTGAAATTAAAAAAAGGAAAGGTGACATGAAGAGAGCTCCCCCCCAGTAAAGTAAACAATGGCAGTGGAAAGCTCTATTTATTGAGGCAAGAAGGGGTCTCTGCAAAGGAAGAGTGACTTCATGGGCTGAGCAGCGAGGAGTGGAGGAGCTGCCAAATCCGTCCTTGCGTGTTGAGAGTCGAGTTAAAATCACACTGATGGTGCAGGCTGCCTTGCTCTTTCTTTCTGAAAAGCTCAGACACTGACCAAGTCCTGGCAGACAGGACTGCCTGGGCATTGCGTGAATCAAGGGTCTGTGTACCTCGAGTCTTTGTGTGTACACTAACAAAAGCAATCACTGCTGTAGGCTTAAGCCCATCAAAGAAGGTGTTTCCCAGGTGACATCTTTGGCACCCTCGGGGCTAATGGAACTAACAGGAAGCAGAGCACACCTTACATCTGCTTGCAAAATGGTTATTAAATCAATATTTACTGCTGGAGATGGCTGCATCAAGTCTTAACCAGCTACATCCTGCCTGGTGCTTCACTGCTATGACACTGCTATCCTGTAAGGGCTTTTCAGTGGGAACACAGAGCAGATGCTGCCCCTACTCTCACACTCCACCAGCTCCTAGGAAGGAGTGGGGTGTAGCCTGATGCTCCCTTCAAAGGGAGTATTAACAGCTTCACACCATTATTTGTCCCAGGTGGTACCAAGGGTATATCCTACCCACTGTTTTTTAGCCTGTGATCTGAGGACCCCTGGGAGATTCTAGGTCCAGAGAAGAGGATGAAAGAGAGTGAGTTCATAAATATTAGATAGCAATCTACAGAGGTGTCGTTTGTTAAAGAGTTGAGGATTTTGCTGGGGGATGGTTAAGGAAGGATACATTAATCATAAAAGGGTGTCAAATTACTGTGCCAACTTAAAAAAATACACGATCATTGGTGCAGAAAACTACATTTCTTTCTTTATAGAGGCAAAGCTGCACATGACATCATATAAACATCATGTTAACAATAGCTAGATATGTCCAGATGGCTGCATCAGTTCATAGCAACACTACTTCCCAGGAAGCATCATTGTGGATTATTCCTGAGTTCAGAAGTTCACAATGCATTTTGGATGTTGGTAGTAGAAGAAATTACTTATTTCACAGGCACAGATGAAAAACCCTTCATGATCAAAAAAATCCAGGGCCGTTGTCTATTTTTGCATGCTCTAAATGCCATTAAACAGCTCAGATAGTTTTTTGGTTTTTTTTTTTTATTTTATTTTCACCCTCTGGAAAAAGGATTTTTCTAGGGAAAGTGTGATGTGCTACAGTAGCAGAGAACTTTACATTTGTATGCAACACAGGCAACAATACACTGGCATAGCTGCTCACCCTGCTTATGCTCACTTACCCAAATTACCCTGCAAACCTTAACAGGACTACCTGAGCAAGAACTGGTTCAGTCACGTCCCCAGGAGGCTTGCTGGGCTGTAACCAGGGAACTGATGGTGCACCCAACAGAGCAGGGTGGGTGCATCACACCCTCAAAGTGATGTGGCAGTACCCAGCTCAGGAGAAAGGAGCATCTCTTCCACACTTTGCTACATTTGATCGAATGGTAAAGAGACAGGCTGATACTAATTCTTCTGGAAGGGCATTTTGTTGTATAATGAACAGTCCCCAGAGGACATACACTCAGCAAGGCTGACATTTAGAGGCTTGACAAGAGGGTGAGTAAGCTTTCAACCAGTCAGGGAGTTTAAATGTACAGTGCAGCTAATTTTCAGGTACAAGGTCAAAGTTTCCCAACGTGGCCCCTGTTGCTGTTCTGAGCATTAACTGAAAGGTCCAATTTAGGCCATTTATATGTCTAGGTACTTAATTGTGCCTTCAAATGAAGTAGCTCGACTCACAGGTCACTTAAATTGCACCTATAATTATTTGTGCCCAAAAAAAGAGCAGGAACAGACAAAGAGCCCTTGGTGGAGGGGGCCAGCTCCCGTGCCCCTGCAGAGGCAGCCCGAAGGCATTGGGATACCCTCACAGTGCCTGCTGCCCTCACGAGGTCGATGCCCTGAAGGCACAGCTGCCACTCATCCTGCCGCAAAAAGAAACCTAATGGCCTGGGATAGGCGACGAGGATGGTGCTGTGGGGTCTGGCCACCGCATCTGACTGCACTCAACTGGGTGTAGAGGGCTCAGTGTCCCAAGGATGCTGCCGCCAGCAGCCAGCAGAAGGTGCGTCCGCCGCGCTCTGCAGGGCTGTCTTACTAACGTGTAACAGAGGGTGCCAGTTTCATATCCTGCTATAATACCTGACAGCGACCGTCAAGAGCAGCACCGGAAGAACTGGGGCAAACAATGAAAAGAGGCTTAAACACCCCGAAAGGATAGGGCCGTGCGGGCGCAGCCGGCCCGCGCTCTGCGGCGCTCCGCGGCGCTCCGCGGCCAATTAAACTGCAGGAGGCTGCGGAGAGGAGGGCGCCGCCTGCTGGTCTGCAGCACCCCCGAGTGGGAAACGCCAGCAAGAGAAGAGGAGATGGACCCCGCCGATCAAAAGCGAGAAGCATCTACCTACAGCCACGGCGCTTGTTACCTGAAACCAAAACCCAGACCTGGCCCCTGGGCCCCTGGCTCCTGCCCCTCTCCACCGCTGCATCGAGCTCCAGTCTCTTCCTTTGCCCCCCCGGGGGATCTGCGGCTGCCGCCTGCACGCAGCAGGGAAAGCCACATGGCCCTTCCCTGGGGCAAGCAGGATCCCGAACACACAGCGGGATTCGCCCCCCAGGTCCCGAAAAGAAGAGGCGGCAGCACCTGTTTGAAATTAAATGCCTCGATTAAAAGCAGGACATC
This sequence comes from Ramphastos sulfuratus, assembly GCA_013399055.1. Taxonomy (NCBI): domain Eukaryota; kingdom Metazoa; phylum Chordata; class Aves; order Piciformes; family Ramphastidae; genus Ramphastos; species Ramphastos sulfuratus. The sequence continues at coordinate 28,767 of WBNM01003100.1, forward strand.
TAAACCCGCTGTTTGAAATCGCCGTGCCGCAGATCAGGCTCTTCTCTCCCCCCACATTTCTTTTCAGGGGTAATACAAGCTTCTTTTCAAGAGATTTTTTTTTTTATTAAAACAAACAAACAAACAAACAAACAAACACCCTTTCCATTCCATTTTAACAATAACCAGAAGAAGTTTGTAGCATATTAAGGCTTAACTGAAGGAAATGAGTGAAGGAAGGATCTCCTGTTCATTGGGCTCTCAATCTGGTCCCCAATTTTGTAGGCATTATTTTTCAAACAGGAACACCTGCACTTTTCCTCTTAAGCAGTTAGGAGAGGCACACACACACATGCAAACCCTTCTGGGCATAAATGTAGAAATTATTAATAATTTCTCCTCAAAATGTATCCACACACACAAGGATCACCAATTGGTTGCCCAGCTGCAGATCGTGCTAGGTAAAGAAAGGGGCAACTGCATTTAAAAGTGTATGTGTGTGGCTACGACTATGGCATTGTCCAGGTTCACAGGTTTTTGTCAGGGACAATTCAGTGCACAAACATGAAAAAAATAAGTCGTGATGCCTTGTTACAAAAGTTTTGTAGTCTGTCTTGAAACAGGAAGGAAACTCACAGGGAAGTTTTAGGACCGTTGGTGATCCAAGGGAAATGAGTAGAAGAACTCCCAAGAGGTTTTCTGAATGTGCTTTATTGCAGCACTGGAGGCAGGGGGAATCATTCCCACGGCACCTGTGTGCCTTGGCAGTTCTCATGTGCATATTTACACAGTTTTCCCCCAGGTCTGAGAGGAAGTATTCCTGTGAATGGTTAACATTGCCATATTATCTCCCAGCACTCATAATACTCTCCGCCTCTGGGTGGTGGTCTTAAGGTGGTCTTTGGAGATGAAGTAAGAGTCTTCCTCTTTCAATCTTCTGTATCTACACATGCTCACTTGGGTTGTTTTCTTCAAGTCTGAAGGTTACTGTGACTTTGGGATCGTCTCCTCCCATCCCTGTTGGGGGCAGTTTGTGTGGTTTGCTTCCTGGCATCTTTTGGTGCACTTTTCCTGTACCATACCTTTGTGTCCTTGGGCCCCTTTCACAGTACCCCTGTCTGACCAGCAAAGTTTTCCAGGACAGTCATAATGCCTTCCTTCTGCTGCTCTACATTTTTAACCTACTGAATCACTCTTATACTCTAAATTCTTATATCATTAGTAACAAGCAGTGGAGAATATTGGATGTCTGAGGGCTTAGCACCATCAAGCAGCCATTGCTGCTGGCACATGTGTCACTGAGCCACAGCCCTTCAGCAAAACGACAGCTCTTCCAGTAGGAGACCCAGGAACCCACTTTATTTCAACAGCTTCACTTTCTAGTTAAAGTCACAGTTAATAAGTGGCAAGAAGTGCTTCTCAGCATGGGAACACTCAGGCACAGCCTGAACAAATGGGGTGCAGATTTTTTAAGGGTTTATTTTCATTCCCATTATAATGTATGTCTCAGCTTGTAAAACCTTTTATGCCAACAGTAAAAATTTCCATTTATATGGGTTGAATGAAACCTTTGCAATTCAGTGGCAGTCAGGCCACTTTTAAGCAGATGTTGATAGGGCTTGAAACTTCTTTTGCTGAGTGACAAGTTGCTAGAACCTGATGATTTTTCATGTCTGAGCAGACAAACAGGATAAGGAGTCACCCAAATTTATCAGTTAGATCAGATTCTTTCCCACCAGTGGAATGGCATTTGGCTTGCCTGCGTGTAGATGGAATCATATAAATACTTAAAACCATAGGGGAAAACACTACCTGCAAAAGAAATTCTGTTTACTTCATCACAAATTGTAGACCTAAGGAAAAACAACAACAAACAAAAAAACCAAACAAACTAAAAACAAAAACAAACAAACCAAAAAAACCCCAATAACAAACCAAAAAAACACTCCAAAATAAAACAACACTAAAAAGATCAAGGACACTAACCAGCCTGGGAAGATCTCAGTTGCATTCCAAGAGTTCAGAAATTCTGTTTCCCACATTTTGCATCCTGTGATGCAGGCCAGCCCAAGCAGTGTGGCTGGGTTTTGTTTCAGCTATCAGCTAAGGCACTGTTAAAGGAACTTTTCTTTACAGAGAGGTTTTCAATATGCATAAAGGTCCAAGCTTTCCCTCAGATCAGCTGAGCCCCAACGGGGCTGTCTGATCCTTCTCTGTGAAACAAGGACAGCTTATGTTCAGCAATTACATTCCTGTCCCCGCACAGACAAGAGGCCACCGCCTTTGTCAGGCAGTGCTGCTTGGGCTCCTCTTGCCTTTCAGCAGGACTGGTGACCTTTCTGACCACTCGGAGATGCACCCTCACCATGTGCTCCACACGGGGCCCAGTGTGCGGCACAGCTTTCTTTCCAAGCGCTGCTGGCAGAGGAGCCAGTCCGTCTCCACTCATCCAGCCTGGGGACAGTGATGGACTGCCCTCTGCACCGAAGTACTCCTCCACATTGAGGATAAATAATCTACATGACAACAGGCTCCATTCACTCATGCCCTCCCACACCTCCTTCTACCCACGGCTTACCCTTGAGTGACGGATGGAGGAAGAGCCCATCTGGATGAAACAGGCTCCCTTCTTATGGACTTGTGTTGGCCATCCCAACCACAACCCAACAGCTTTTGGGGGCAGAGCTGATACCCTATGAGTGTTGTTAGGCTGTAAAGGAGCTTGGTTCCTGGAGAACATCATTCCCTCTGAACAAATACAGACAGCTCTCGATGGCCAAGTACAAAGGACTTCAACCCACCACCCTTTTCACAGCTGTCCTACATGGCAAGATTGGCTCAGCTTTCTCTCCACAGACAATAATTCCCAATACAGGGACATCAAGGCTAGAAACTTATCTCTGGTCTTTTTATTTTGACTGAAAAAAGGAAACAAGTCAAGACTAGGCAGAGGTGACTTCTTACACATCCTTAAACACTGCCAGGGCTCTGTACCATGATGGCTGTTAGCATAGGTTGTTGTTCTAGTTCAGTGAAAGGAAAAGGTTCTGTTTACCCTAGGACATACCCACTGACTGGACTGTAAAAGGCACCAACACCATAAATCTCTCCTGTCAGCATCAGTCAAGTGCTGTTCTTAGGGCTCTGTCCAAGCAAGCCCTGAGTTTAACCCATGAGATAACTGGGTTAACCCATGAGATAACTGCAGTTTTCTACAGCAGTAACACTTTCTATAGCCATAGACATCAGCATTCTTGAGGTAGTTTTCAAGAAGCAGCTGAAACTCTGAAATAGTTCTTGCCCAGGACTACAGCCCCACAGATCAGACAGAATTCCATTTCTCTGAGTAAATACAAGGGAAATCTTCTGGACGTAGATGGAGAAGGCAGAGGGAACATATTTTGCTGCAGCATTTTAGCAAATGCTGACTTATTAGTGCTGTCTAAACTATCAAAGGACAAAGCTGTGAGGGGCCCCTGGTTTTCCATGATGGTGCAGACAAAAAGGCAGGATGGGTAACAAGAAGCTACACCCGTGCATCTCAAGCAGGGATCTTTTCTGCTGACCCTCCTGGGCTCACACTACAGGTACACAAAACTAGAGGGGAACCAGAGCAGCACTGAGAGGGATATAGACCCACCTCATTACAGATGGAAAGTCAGCATATTGGAGCTCATCAGGAGCCCAGCTGCCACAGGAACACAGAACTGCATTGTGTGCAGAACCACACTTTGCCATCTCTGTAAAAACAAGCAAGAGACATTCCCTATGAGATCTGATAAAAACAGGACCTGTTTGTACTCCCTTGCTGAAGAAAAAAAAAGAAAAGAAAAGAAAAAGAAAAAGAAAAAAAAAGGAACATGGAATAGCAAAGCCTTGAAATGCTGCTAGGGGATCATTATTCTCGTTAGAGCAACCATGGGCACTCATAATGTGCAGTGAAACACTGGTGCTTGAGTGAATAGGAGCAACTGTTCAGCTCCGGAACAAATTGCACATCGGTCTTAACCTAATAGGTAAGATTAATGGAATGTCATATAATGGGGGAAACTCAAAAAATTAAGGTAAGTCGGCAGAAATGGCTTGGAATCACAGTCCAGCTAAGTGCATTTCATCTGGAGGATTACTGTCTCCGGAGTTTTAGTTAAGAGTTATATTAATTTGAAAGCCATGCCTCACACAGATCCACCCTGTGCTTCAAGGCTGCTTTCTGCTAGGAATGCTTGCTGCAGAGCCTCGGCTGAGCGTGTGCCCGAACACCTCCGAGCAGACCGCGAAGCAGAGCGCTGCGGGCGCCGGCTGCGGGACCTCGCCCGTCCGTGAGCAGTTGACTTTCCCACTGGGCTACCTGGGCCGGTCAGGGCCTCTTAGCTGCTGCTGCTGGGAATGTGCCCCGGCCCAGCCCGGCTGCTCTCCCTATCACCCCTCTGACAGATTAGAACACAACAGGGTCTGTTGAATGACTGACACATTCCTCCTCTGTCTGACTCTGAAAGGACTTCATTTAACAGCCCTGGAGTTGAGCTTTTGACTGACAGCTTGCGAAGGGGGAAAGTCATTCAGTTCCATTAAGCTCAGTAACTGCTGTAGAACAAAACACCTTTAAAAAAAGGAGATGAAAAAAGAGCTGCGGAGAGCGGAGGCAGGAGCTTTAGGGAGAAAAAGGGGGATTCTTTTCAGGTTCAAAGACAATCTTTCCCTTTGCTTTCTGTCCATCAATGAGGGCAGCATTCCCAGAGGGAATACAGTCCGGCGCTCATTGGTGCCATTCAGCTGCCAATCTGCCTGACAGGGAGAGCAAAGGGGCTCATGTAGCGCTGCGGAAGCTGCCTGTCAGGCCAGCAGCAGCTGCCATGACATCATCTGCCCTGCTTCGCTGGGGCTGTTCTAGGAGGCTGGCTCCAGGAGCGCTGCTCCAGCGCGGGATTCAGATTTTCCTTTTGCCCCCCAAACCGGCATTTCTTTATAAAAGGAAACACGGTCTCGGTTGAACTCCCTGCCAAAGAGTGAGGGCTGCACGGCTTCAGACCACTCTTTTTCCACTCGGAATATATTATGCCAAAGCTGCACGGGCCCCTCGGCTACTTTTTTTATCTTCAGATGGGGTTTATTTAAAGAAATACTCCAAGCTGAATAGCAATGATAAACATTTCTTTCTGAAAGTCTGTCTCACTTAAATCTCTCTGCTTTGGTAGTAACATTGGTGCTTGTAGATCATTACTCTTACACACACGTATATGTGCATGCCCACACACAAGTGCCTGTGTAGAGAGGCCAGGTCCTAGCTGTATTCACACTGCTGGAGCAGTAGCTGAGGCTCCACTCCTCACCAGCCAAGCTGCTGCAGAAATGGTTAATCTTGGTGATAGTGGCAAAGTTAAGCATATACCACACAATGCCAGCTCTGAGTGTGGAGTCTGGTGATAAGCAGGGCTAGGACACGTTGCAGTCAGGACACCCTGCTTGGGCTGTCCTCTGTCCTGTCACAGATCACCAAGGACCAGTAGGGAGCTAAAATAACTTTGCCTGACTAATCCCTGACACAGAGTGGTCCTGCCTAGCAGCACTGGCACGAACAAGATGCTGGAGACTCGTCCCCTCTCCTCAGCACCCACATCCACTATCCTCACACTTGCAGGAGACAGCTCAGCAGGCTGACTTCTGCTCTGGTGCTGGGAGACCAGCTCGCTGAAAAGTGAGTATCAATGACATGAAAAGAAACAGTGTGAGAGGAAGGAGAGAGAGAACACCTGTGAACAGTGCCACACCAGGTCAGGGCTGGGCTATCACTACTGAAATCCAGTCTCAGGGAATAGCTGTGGGATTGCCCAGATTGGCCGAATGCTCACAGGTCTTCTCTATTCCTTCTCTTGGCCAGCTGGCTGGTCATTTGTTTGGTCAGTTGGTCTTAAGCAGGCATCAGTACAAGCATTAATATTAAGGCCTAGCTGCACAAAAGGATAATAGCTCAGCTCCATATGGAACTGTGCTTGGGCTTGTTTCCCTGCCAAGGTCTTGCTGGATGAACCATTTTCAGCTGTTTCTCTGTCTTGTTTCAGTAAAGGATTACTGCAAATCTTCACACGTTCCACGTGGACCTTACAAGACAGTTAGTCAGATCCTGGATGGACCTGCAGGCAAAGACGTCCTGCTGCTGCTGGGGTCAGAATGTCTCCCTTCTTTTATGATTATTTGTATTTTTACAGCCCTGCCAAAGGTCTGCAAGTCTTGAGCAGCTACCATTTCAATCCCCTCCAGCGAGTTGTAGCCTGATACTCCATCTATGTTTGCTCTGTACATTCAGGCATTATTCTTTCTCACCTGGCAGTGAACCATGCAAACTGAGACAGTTTCCAAGCACACACACACACAAAGCCATGGAAACCAAAGCTGCCAGATTTTGGCATCAGAAGCATGCTGGGGTTAGAGGGGCAATGATCACTAAGGCTTCTCTCTTCTCTGTGTCCTTTTCTTCCCAGCAAGGAAGATAAATGTCTTTTTGGTGCTGATATTAAAAAAACCTGGTGCTGGTGCAGTGGGAAGCATTAGTAAATCCTCTGTGAGAAGAGGAATCTCACCTGCCTTCCACCTATTTTAACATGTCCCTTTTTAACTAACACGAAGCACTGCCAAAGACCAGGCTCTCTGTTAGGGTTGAAAAGCAGTGAGTGCTTTCTCTTTGATTATACTATTTCTGTGAACCCCAGGAAGCACCACAGAAAATAAGCAGAGAAAAAATGTCACAGCACCCTGGCTTCTTGTCACTCTCTGCACTTTCCAGTAGAGAACTGTCAGTCTGAGTGACATGGGCCAACAGGGACAGCACTACACCAAATCATTGGGCAAAGCCTTATATGGAGTGGGGCACCAGGAGTGGTGGAGACCTCTAACACATTGTACATCTGAATTTCAGCTCTCAGAGGAATAGAAGAAGTTCCTCACTGCCCTGAGGGTCAGCAGTCCAGCTCAGGCTCTGAAAATGTGGAGAGGTGAAGTTTCCTTCTGCTTTGAGTTGGGAGTGAATCAGAAATGAGATTTGATGTGAATGGAGACACACAAAGCAGAAGGACATCATATATCCATGGCTCCATAGTCACTTGTTCTGCCAGCCCACATAGTATAAAAAATATGCAGCAAGATCCTCAAAGGCCACACCTTGGGTTCCCAATTGCCATTCAGTAAACAGAACAAAAAATCACATTTGCAGGTCAGGACCTCAGCGTTTAAACCTGCATCCCCAGTAAGGGTGTGATAGAAGTCCTCTGACAGTCTGCCATAACAGACTACCTCAAAGCCCCCTATCCTATATGTCCTTTTAATGCTGAACTCATCATGGGACACACCTTGTTCCTTTGCCAGTGTCCCTGTGGTAAACAACAGCACTGATGTTTCAATACTTTCCTGATTTTAAGTAAACTTTAAACTTGTCTGCTTCTGGTTTAAAGAAATGGCTTTGTGCAGTGCATTTCATTTTCAGATTGTTCTGGAATGCTTTTAGCAGATCCTCTGCCAAAAACACTCAGTTTTCTTGTTTCTGTGGATGAGAGCAGCTTAAAGCTTTTATAGTGATGTACTTCTTTTTTGTTCAAACTTTATAGGAGTTGTGAGACCTAAGGTGGGGTCCTCCACATAGCCTCAGTCCAAAATACTCCTTAAATAAAAAGAGAACAGTTTCTCTCTCCTTCTAATGCCAGGCCTGAGCCTCCTGAAGAGCAGGAGTATCATAGAATCATAGAATCATAGAATGGTAAGGTTGGAAGGGACCTCGAAGATCATCCAGTTCCAACCCCCTGCCATAGGCAGGGACACCTCCCACTAGCACAGGTCACTCAAGGACTCATCCAACATGATCAAAGATTCTGTGCTCCACAGCCTCCCTGGGCAACCTGTGCCAGTGTCTCACCACCTTCAACCTGTGCCAGTGTCTCACCACCCTCACTGCAAACAACTTCCTCCTAACATCCACTTTCAATCTCCCCTCTGTCAGTTCAAACCCATTGCCCCTTGTCCTGGCATTGCAAGGCCTTGTCAATAGTCCCTCCCCAGCCTTCCTGTAGCCCCCTTCAGATACTGCAAGGCCACTCCAAGGTATCCTTGAAACTTTCTCTTCTCCAGGCTGCAGAGCCCCAACTCTCTCAGCCTGTCCTCACAGCAGAGCTGCTGTAGCCCTCTCAGCATCTTCGTGGCCTCTCTGGACAGAGAGTCCTAGGTCCAGTGAAAGCCTTAAGCATTTCACACATATGAATGCTGCTGCTGCTGATGGGGTTGTTTAGCCTGGAAAATAGGAGGCTCAAGGAGTCTATAAGGAGGCCTGGAAATGAGGAGGCTTGTTGCTGTCTACAGCTACCTGAAGGGAGGTTGTAGCCGGGGCAGGTTGGGCTCTTCTGCCAGGCAACCAGCAACAGAACGAGAGGACACAGTCTTGAGCTGTGCCAGGGGAGATCTAGGCTGGATGTTAGGAGGAAGTTGTTGCCAGAGAGAGTGATTGGCATTGGAATGGGCTGCCCAGGGAGGTGGTGGAGTCCTGAAGGTGTTCAAGCAGAGCCTGGATGGGTTGATTGGCTTGGGCTGGGTGAGCTCTCTTCCAACCTGCTTGATTCTATGATTCTATGGTTCTGTGATTCTATGGTTCTGTGATTCTATGGTTCTATGATTCCATTCACTTTATTAGACTCGGATAGGGCAAATCACAGTCCTAAAGATCAACATGAATTTATGTGCTTTCTGGACTTGCATTTTGAATGGCATTTCTATTTATCCAATTCTTACATTTCTGCTTCCTTTTTTTTATGTGCCTTCATAGCACAGTTGCAAGGGACACAGTTATGGCAAGGGACAAAATTATGGCAAGGGACACAGTTATGGCTGACTTAACACAATTATGGCTCTGCCTTTCATGACATCTGTGAATTTTTAAATCACAGACTTTAATTAATTAAAGGAGTTAATTCTTCCACTGAGTATGTAACAGCTGCATGTTCTACATCATGATTTATTTACTGTCTGAAGGAGATAACTTTCTCACATTGCTGAAGTTTTCCCTACTTGCAGAGTTCAGGTCACTTCACTGTCAGCACAAATAGACTGCAAAGTGCCAAGGCCCAGCATCATCCATATGGATATTGGGTGCCCCCAGAACCCCAGCACTGCCCTCCCAGTTTGCATCTCCAGGTCTCAGTGGAAGGCACACAGGGACAGTTGCTTGGCTTTCCCCTGTTAAGAGAGTTCTTTCTCATTACCATTCAGATGACTGTGCAGAGACCAGAATCCAAAGCCAATTAGAGAAGAATGATGTAAGGCTGCCAATTTACAATTACCACAACACCTGCACCATTTATAAACATTACCTCACAAAATTCCTCTGTCCTTAGGTAAATCTTTAGATTTCACTCTTGTAAAATGGATCACATATGTTAGCCTGCTTCTGTGACTGGACAAAGATCTTTGCAGAAAGCAAGCTGCTTTAAAATGGTTTGGCATTTAAAACATTTGTCAAGCAGGACAGATCCTAACATTTTACTGCTGTAATTAAGAATCAGAAGAAGTTAACTTATGGTTAACTAAAAAGTCTGCCTAAGCACCAGGAAATACATGGCAACCCAGGAAATCCTACAATAACAGGGACTGGGATTTAAGCAACACATATCCATATTAAAACAGGATTGTTACCATTATCATTGGTCTAGATTATGAAAATCTACCATATTAACAATGCTCTTGGTCTTTATTGATGGCAATAATAATGATAGGTACCAGAATGGCTCACCAAAACAGGCAGTTCTAAGTATCAGTTCCTTCAGCCAACACAAGCTTTGGTTTCAGAATGTTTCCAAGAGTTATTCAATGGAAGACTGTTAGGTGAAACTACTGTTTGGACAAGCAGGATGGGAAATAGCTCTGCAACATCAGAAAATGGTGATCAGCTTGTTCTGGCAGTTCTGCATCTGTTGAGGAAATGCAGCCTGGGCTGTAGGCTTCCCAGAGTAGAGTCTCAGGCATAGAATCTCTTACAAATAAGGGATTTCATAGAATGGTAGAGCACCAGGGTCAGCTTGAGCTGGGTACCTCCAGAGACAGACCCCCAAAGAAATGCCTGGGCATTTATACTCTACAGACTGAGCATCTGCCCTTCGTGACATCCTCACATGCCTGGCATGACTTTTCTCTTTTCTTTTCTTTTNCATTTGATTTCCTTTTCTCCTTTTTCGTTTTTCTTTTGTTTTCTTTTCTCTTTTCTTTGCTTTTTTCCTCTTTTCTTTTTCTTTTTTTCTTTTTTTTCTTCTTTTCCTTTTCCCTTTCCTTTTCCCTTCCCTTCCCTTTCCCCTTGCCTTGCCTTGCCTTACCTTTTCTCTTGCCTTGCCTTTTCTCTTGCTTTGCCTTTTCTCTTTTCTTTCTCTCTTTTTTTTTTTTTAATTCTTAAACCCCAAGTGAGAGTAAAAGTGACAATCCAGGTCAGTTAAATTCCACTGTTTCTTCCAGTGGGTTGACATTACACGAACCAACGACCTTGCCCCTGCCTTCGGTTACATCAGCACAGACTCTGGGATGCTGCCATGTGAGCCCAAGGGAACTTTTCAAAATTCATACCAGTACACAGTGGGACTTGAACCTCTCCAACCATCTTTAAAATTGCAGCTTGCTCCTCCTTCCCAGTCGCTCTTCTTCTGTCTCTTGTTTGTACCCTCTACCTAAAATGTCTTTTACATCTTTCTTGTCCTTCTTACCTCTCTACCTCCACTTAGGATGAAAAAAAAATGTGTATGAGTGGATGTGATATGTTGATAGGTTATATCCTCCTGTCATACTTAGGTAAAAATCATGCCTGAGTCACAGGCTGGTCCCAGTGTATCTTTCTGCATTCAATCTCAGGTGCCACAGTTATCATTTTGATGGTCCCACAAATATTTATGTCAAAGAGAAAAATCTCATCTGATTGCCTATGAGCTCAAGTAAAATGCAGAGCCATGCCACGTGGCTCAGTCAGAAGGATTTCCACAAATATATTAAATCCATAAAAATTCTGAAGGTAGCCAATCCCTATTTGTGGGGTCAATATCCATACCTGAGCCTTTGAGGATCTTCCCTTCCAACATTGCTGTTTCTCCTTCATCAGGAAAGATCCATTTACTATTTTGTGATCTAAACTTCTCACGAGGGAGGGCTTAGGAGCAGGTCATGGTTGATAATGAAATATTGTACAACCAAGTGCTCTTTAAGTTGTAATACCAACCAGAATACCTTGGGTCTTACCCCAAAATAGTAATGTGGAGATGAAAGACTTCTTAGACAACAAATAATCCCCAAAGAGCAAGTGACTCTCTTCTCGTGATGAAATACTATGAAGTGGGAATGGCAGCCTGATACCCTTGGAGGAAGGCAGAGTCAAGCCAAAAGGACAAAAAGTCAATAAATCACAGATGCAAACTCAAAACACAGACACAAAGATTCCAGCTGTGTAAATCACAGCAGCTCCAATAGCACTCTGCTGATTTATTCTTTCTGTGAGCCTGGCCAGGGAAGCTCTGCTGGCTCTCAGAACATACAAAGCAAATGGAAACAGAGCCAGGTTAGCAGGCAGCCACACTCTGCCCTCCCCACGGTGTGCCCTGCTGTGGGGCACCAGGTCTGCAGCCTCACCCCGAGGTATAGAACAAGAGGATGGTCTCAGCCCTCCAGAGGCAGGAGCTGCAGCTGTGGCAGCAGGAGTGCCAGGGGGACAGGGCTCACCTCCTCCTCACCTCCTCTCATCTCCAGCATTCTCAGGCAGAGTCAGCACCAGAGTTATGGGACCCGAGGTTAACATATGGGCCCTTCTTCCCCAGGTATTAGCTGCCTTTCAGCACTCCTCGGTTTAGTGTGGCATGGCCTGGACCCTCAGACAATCATTCTGGGTATTCACCCCCCAGACAGCTCTCCATATCTTTACACCAGAAATTCACCTGTCCCAGGCCAAGAGCTTGCTGACATTTGCCTTTATTTCTTACAATTGTAGATGTCTCTCTGTCTTCTTCAGCACCCCCAACAATTCTGCTGCTGCTCTCCTGCTTCGCTCCTAGGAATGCCATAACACCAAGGTTTAAAATCAGAACTAGCAGGGATGGAAAGAGCCCTCAGACCAGCTCACCACCCTCCCGACTGTCCCCCAGGGCACCTGCCCCAAATTTGTTCAGTCCTGTTCCCTGTGACTTTACTAATAGGGCTTTCAGCAGCTTCCTTCAGCAGACAGCTCCACAGTGTTGTGTTTCTGAAATCTGACAATGGCTATTATTGTGCCTAAAGGGGGGAAATTAGGATTTAGGCTTTGCAGTAATTTTCCCCTCCATTACTAGAAATTCTAGCCCTAAATTTCAGTTGACCCTCCAGGTCACTGTTAATCAGCCTTGTGTATCATTTGAAACTCCAGCACATGCTCTTCGTCTTTATGGACTTGGGCTGTGAAGTCCAGGAGGGGTGGGGGGAGCTGGGGAGGGTATTTCTTAACTTAAATATAGTCAGTACAGCACAGGGGAACATGATGTGAGGATGCCACATTCTTCTTTAGCACCACTGCCAAAAATTACCTGAGCCTGAGCTTAGAAGTCAGGCAATAAGCATCCAAAGGGCTTCTTGCAAGGTAATGTGTAGCAGATTTTCAACAGAAGAAGTATGTGGCAATATTCCAACAAAACCCAAATAGATACCTAACAAATGAGGTCAAAATCTGTGCTTTTTTACCCCCTTTATAAGTTCTTTGGGTGGGAAGTGCACAGAAATCTCATCTCCATGTAAGTTTGCTAAGTGCTGCATAGTTCAGAACACAGAACTACTGTTAAGCAGGATCCATTTATGTTTTGCCTGAGTAGAACAGACACGAAGCTCACATCTCTACCCCCCCGATCTCACCCCAGTGCCATGTCTCCAAGTGGGAAATCTTCCTCTGAGCTGTGCCCCAGCTTCCCTTCCCAACAGGGATATCTGAGAGCTTTGTTCACCCCAAGTCTTCAAATATTTCACTTGCATTCTTGCACCACATTCCAAGCATGCATCATAAGCTTGATGTGAAGGGGTTGAGGATTTCCCTGCACCCCATGACCCACTGGGCTAATGACCAGGACAGGAGAACATAAGCATGCTTGAAATGGTCATTGTTACAACACAGAGGGACAGAGCATGAGGAATATGTGCCCTGAGCCCTCTCCTCCCACCCTGCCAGACTCCTCAGAGTATTGTCCCAGAGCCCTGCAGGCAGACATGCCACAGACATGCAGACAGACAGACACAGCTCTTGAACAGGGATGGGTAACATCTTTGAAGATGTTGTTCTTTCTTCCACAGAAGAAACAGGTTCCTAATGGCTGTAAAACAAGGAGCACCCAGGACTAAGGTGGAGTAGCTAAGAGTATTACTCACGGTTCTCACATCTTAGCCCTCAGCTTTGTAGTGTCAGAGTAGGCTACTCTCTTCTTGTTTACACTGCCATAAATCTGGTGAGCAACCTTTTGCATGTCCTGGATACATTTCATCAGTGATCAGCACTGTGGCAGTTTTCTCATAGCCCTATCAAATGTCTGAGCCTGAAATATATTCCGAAGCCATGCCTCAAAGCTGCCATTCCAATACCTGGGCAAAGACATGGACACCTGAAAACAATACAGGCTCAGATGAGGGGTGCACATCTGGCCAGAGATTCAGGGGGTGATAATTTTCACTGATGCATGAGTTTCAGCTCTCAGCCCAGGCCATCGATCTCCTATCAGCTAACCATGCAAATTGGTCACATATGCCTTCTGAACTCTTCCACTCCCACCATTTGACAGAGCCCTGCACACAAACATCTCCCCTGACCCTTCTTAGCTTGCCCCACAAATCTTTTTATCCAAATGATAGAGGGTGGTGAAACTCTATAGGGCACTTTCAGACAGGGTTGGGTGGAAAATATGAAATGTAATCACATTTCAGAAAAGGAGAATTTCAAAGGGATGATGAGAGGAAAGATTTCTTTGCTGACCTTATGTAAGCTGGGTTAAACTTAAACCCAAGGTGATGTTCCAGCTGTAGAGAACAAACCTGCTTGGGCATTATTGTCACTCTTGTCTCCAACCTGTAACATTTTGCAGTGTGCCACCTGGGCAACCAAAACCATACAAAGTGAACACCCAGCAAGGTAAACAGTTTAGTCCTTCTGGGAAGTGGTTTCAGCCTTTTCAAAAAGGACAAACCACAGCCAGACCTGAGGTCAAGATGAACTGAAGGTCAGTTTGGATGGAGCTCAACACCTTAAAAACCATCTCTGAATCACAGAATTGTCAGGGTTGGAAGGGACCTCAAAGATCATCCAGCTCCAACCCCCCTGCCATGGGCAGGGACACCTCACACTGGATCAGGTTGCTCAGAGCCACATCCAGCCTGATCTTAAAAACATCCAGGGATGGGCATTCCACCACCTCCATGGGCAGCCTGTTCCAGGCTCTCACCACCCTCATAGTAAAGAACTTTTTTCTAACATCCAATCTGAATCTACCCACTTTTAGTTTTGCTCCATCCCCCTCAGTCCTATCACTACCTGATACCCTTAAAAAGTCCCTCAACAGATTTCTTGTAGGCCACCTTCAGATATTGGAAGGCCACAATAAAGTCACCTCAGAGCCTTCTCTTCTCCAGCCTGAATAACCCCAACTCTCTCAGCCTGGCCTGACAGGAAAGGTGCTGCACCACAAAAAGAAGTTAAAAAGAAGCAGACAAAGAAACAAACCAACCAACCAGACAAAGAATCACAGAATGGGAAGGTTGGAAGGGACCTCAAAGCTCANACCACAACAAACCAACAAAAGCTCACACACAAACCCCAGACAGTTGCAGTTATGTTTTCTGCTGGAGCCTAGAAAGATGCCTTGAGCTTGGTGAGCAGTGCCTGGCTGGGTGGAGCCCACAGGAGGAGCCTGGGGAAGTGTGGTTCATCGGTGGGTGTCCTGCTGAAGAAGGGCCATCCACTATGCCCACCAGCTTCAAGCCACCATAAGCACTACCACAGCTCATTTTTCCTTTTAACAGAGAAGGATTATGTGTAGAAAGAGAGCACTTCCTACTCCTGAGAAGGGGATCTCCACGATGAGATAGTCTCTCCCCTCGCGCCATAAATCACGCTCTCCTGTGCTGCTCACTGCTGCTGAATACCTCCAGTGTTCAATATTTCAAGTCCTTCTGCTGGTCAAAGCCCGTAGTGATTTTCTGGAAGTAGTTTCACTGGCATTATGCTTGTACAAAACCATGATTTATTTTAAATGTCAGGAGTAAATTATAGTTTTACAGATTTCGTAGAAGGTTTTTTTTTCTTCCCGACAAAATAAATTATTCTTCCCCCAGCATTGCTAAAGCTTCCTCAGGTCTTGGTTTTCCTCCTCTTTATTTAGAAAGCCACACGTATGAGTACACTAAATATTTATGAATATAATTTATGAGCCCAGTTGTCTGCCTCTTGCCAGAAGTAAGAAGCTGGCCTGTGTGTGGCCTGAAAAACGCTAACTATGACCAGGCTGAAGCCAACGTCACACTCACTGGGGAAAGCAGCAAAAAATTCCACACATGACATAGAAAACATCTCCTAAATAATAAGGATACATAAATCATCTCTAAGGTAACTAGGCTGTTAATTCGAAATAAAAAGCAATGAGAGAAGTTAAGCACAAGACACCTGTCAGCAACATTACAAAGAACATGCAAACTGAGGGGGGAGAAAAGGACAACCTGTTCTGATTCATTTTCCCTGGGTGCATTTGCTTAATGGCTTCCTTGTTATCTTTAAACAAGGTGATCTGGGCTTCCATTCCAAAATTTAAAACATTTTCTCCATGAAGCATATGAGAAGCTGGATCAGGCCTTGAGACAGGATGCAACAGACTCAGACCTCTCAAGATCCTTCTGGGGTGATGAAAAGCTCAACCTGAGCCTGCAGTGTTCATGCAGCCCAGACAGCAACTGTGTGCTGGGCTGCAGCAAGAGCAGTGTGGGCAGCAGGGCAAGGGAGGGGATTCTGCCCCTTTGCTCTGCTCTCCTCAGACCCCACCTGTGTGCAGTTCTGGAGCCTCCAGCACAGGAAGGATATGGAACTGTTGGAGTGGGTCCAGAGGATGCCTGGAGGTCTTCTGTGCTCCACGACCTCCCTGAAGGTGTTCAAGGCCAGGTTGGATGAGGCCTTGAGTGACCTGTGCTAGTGGGAGGTGTCCCTGCCTATGGCAGGGGGTTGGAACTGGCTGATCTTTGAGGTCCCTTCCAACCTTCCCATTCTCTGATTCTCTGATTCTCTGATTCTATGCTGTGTGTTAGCCTCTTTTATGAGACTTTGGTAAAGAGCAGCAGCATCTATACACTCAAAGTTTGAAATTCATTGGGACTTACCCAATGGCAGTTTGAGGACTCAGGAACTTGGCTAGATAGCAGAATTCTCTGCCATCACACATTGTACCTCTAAGTAAGGGAAGCTTCCTGTTTACACAGTGGTTAAAGGAAACTGCTGATCACAGACCTGCAGCTAATCTTCTGTGTTCTGCAGAAATGCAAACAATCTTCTGAATAAGACATGTGTTTGAAAGCTCTCAGAGTGAAGAAGGAGGTCTCTGGGTGTTGAGTGCTTGTCTGTGTGAACAAGGAACACCTTCAGCTTTGCCTCTGATGCTGTATGGATCTGTGGCCACTGGAAATGGATAACCTTCACAGGCCATTAGTTTTATTTTCATTAACCCACAGAATGAAACCCTTGGGCACATTCATATGTTTATTTCAGCCTGATCTTCCAATGACCTCTCATTCTGTCTAGAGGAGTCCAAATATTTTCAGGGTTGATACACAATCAATTAGTTCTTTTATAAGCAATTTATCTGAATGGAAATTCAGTCAAACACCACAACCTTCCTGAGCACCATTCTTTACCAGTGTGTCAGCCTTGAGATGTCTTGAGGCAGAGGATCCTTTCAGAGTTTAATGAAGCACTGCCACCATAAGCCAAAAGGAGCTCCTTGGTTAGCTCTGTTAGGCAGAAGCTGTTGCAGCATTACCTATGAAGATTTTGAGGCCAGGCACTTTTCTCTCTGGTTTTTATGGGTTGAGCAATGCCAGTTCAGCTGGTCTGTCACTCCATCCTAATTCCTCAGTCATTTAGCAGTGCTCAGAGTTGATGGGGATGGTTATTGCTGCTGGTTTAATCTGGATATTAAGTTATATTTAAATCTACTTCAAGCTTTCACTGGTAAAAGACCCAGTAAGGCTGTCCTCTCTGGGTAGTTCAAGCCTTTGCTGCAGGGAAAGCAATGCTCTAAGGAAATGCTTGAGAGACAATTTGCAGATTTCAAAGTTGCATGCAAAAAAAAAGAGAAGTTCCAACATAAGCAACTTCACATTTGCAGCTATTTGCTTCTGCTACTTCCCTTCCCCTGGCCAGCCTCAGTTAAATCCTCAGCGCTGGCTTTTCAGCAGACCACAGCAGCACTGGATGCAAAAGATGAGCAAGCCCACAGATAACTCTTGTCTCACACGTTTGATGTGCTGCTCCTGCGGGGTGTGCAGCGCTGTCATTCAAGTGCAGGTTGCAGCAAAAGGGTTCTGTGAAGCTTTGCTGCCCTCTGGATCAGGAAAGGGAAGGAAAAGGCAAGTGAAATGCTCCCAGGTGCTCAGGGCATGAGCATCCCCATCCCTGCTGCTCCTTCAAAGTCAGCTGCGCTGAGGAGCCAGGGCAGGCAGGTCTCCACAGATGATCAGTCTGTGCCAGTCCTCCAGACCACATCTGTGCTTGCTCAGAAGTAAAAGATGCCAACATCAACCCAAGCTTTGAAGGTATGTGATGAGGAGTAGAGCTGGCATAACAGAGTGCCAGAATTAACTTCATGTTGATCAGAAAATTCATTAGGAAAAACAGTTTGAAGTCTTCCTGGAAAGATAGGACAGACAGGTGGATGTCTGGGCTGACACTTCTTTGAGGAACTAGACTGAATGCAGTTTTTCCCTGAAATGAGCATCTCCTAAAGTTTTCTTCTATATTCAGTCCAATAAAATTAAAATGAGGGGAGAAAAGAAGCCCTCTCTCTGGAAAGGAAAAAGAAACCAAACACAACAAAACAAAAAAACAGCAAACAAACAAACAAAACCCACAGCCAAAAATTCCAAACAAAATAAACAAGAATAAAGCACAAAACAAAACACAACCAAAAAAAACCAAACAAAATAAACAAGTCAAAAAAAAAGCACAAAACAACAAAAAAACCCACAATCAAAAACCCCAAACAAAATAAACAAGACAAAAATAATAAGCCACAAAACAAAAAAACACAACCAAAAAACCCAAACAAAATAAACAAGACAAAAAAAAGCCACAAAACAAAACAAAAAAACACAACCAAAAAACCCAAACAAAATAAAAAGACAAAAAAAAACCAAAACAAAAAAATTCACAACCAAAAAAACCAAACTAAATAAACAAGACAAAAAAATTAACAACAAAACAAAAAAAAAATCACAACCAAAAACCCAAAGAGAAAAAATAAAACAAATCAAAAAACACAACAAAACAAAACAAACAACTAAAAGACACAACNAACAACTAAAAGACACAACCAAAAAACCCAAAAGAATAAAGACCAAAAAAAACCCAAAAAACAAAGCAAAACAAAAAAGCCACAACAAAAAAACCCAAAGAAAATAAACAAGACAAAAAAAGCCAACAAAAGAAAAACACAACCAAAAAAATCCACAGCAAAACAATTAAGCAAATAAAAAACACAACCAAAAAACCCAAAGAAAATAAATAAGACCAAAAAACCAAATAAAACCACAACAAAACAAGGAAATAAAAACCACAACCCAAACAAGGCCAAAAAACCAAACATAAAATACAAGGAAGCAAAGAAAAACCACAACCAACAAACCCAAACAAAATAAACAAGACAGAAAAAAAAAATTCCAAAACAAAAACCACAACAAAGAAAAACACAACCAAAAAATCCAAAAAACACAACAAAACAAAGAAAAACACAACCAAAAAATCCAAAACAAAAAACACAACAAAGAAAAACACAACCAAAAAATCCAAACAAGATAAACAAGCAAAAAAAAAAAAACTAATTAAAAAACCACAACAAAACAAACAAACAAATAAAAAACACAACCAAAAAACCCAACCACAATGAGCAAGACCAAAACAACCCCAACCAACCAAACAAGCCAGACTGGATTCAGCAATTGCCACAGGGCAATGTTTATCCCAGAAGCAGCGCTCAGAGCCCTGCAGGGGCTGCAGGGGGCTGGCAGCACACAGGTGCACCACGGCAGATCCATTTCCCACATCCATGACTATTTCACAGCCTGCAGGCTGAGGAGCTGCAAGCGCAGGCAGGCAGAGTGCTGCAGCTCACCTCTGGAAAGCAGCCACTCACTCCAGCCACACCTTCGTGTCCTCTCGGACTGCACTCGGAGTGGCCACTCCATCAGATGTGTGAGCCAGGGCCCGAGCTGGTGTCAGGGAACTCCACCTGAGGCAGCTTATGGCAGCTGAAGAGGTAATCTCTGGTGTTAAGCACACAGGTAAAGTTTCAGCCTCTGGGCAAAAGGTGATTTTTCATCTGCTGCCCAAATATTTATTTTCCATGGCTGAGTTTCACCTCCTTCCCTCTGCTCAGGAAAGAGCTCTACTGAGATCTGTGGTGTACATGGAACACAAACCAAAAAAGAAAAGGGAGGCAAGGAGAGAAGGATCCTCACTGATAAAATGTGGACGTGCCAGAGCTCTCAAATCCCAGCCCAAACAAAAATCCTCCTCTCACCTGAAACCTGCCCTGGGAAACCTTAAAAAACTATGGCTTGGCAAACACTTTGGATTTCAGTTCTAATTAAATGCTAATAAAAACGTGGAACAGGAATTTATTTTGTGGTGCTGCCCTCGGAGAGTGAGCAAAGCTGGTAGCTGGGTGTTCAGGATGGATTGCTGGGAAATGCCTGCCCTTTACCTGGTTAGATTTACACCACCTCCCATGCTAACAGCCCTTGGGTGGCTTCTTAATGCCAAATGTAAATACAAAAACAAGAGGAAAATGTTCCTCAGGCATTCCTGCTTACCTTGCCTGGCAGAAGGCCACTTGTGTCACTCAGGGCTCAGACTGCTCTCCTCCTAATTTGGCATCCACTCGGTGGCTGCTGTTAGCAGTGCTGTTGGCGTTGGAGGGAAGCCAGACACCATGCATCTCTGACCAATTTGTCCAATGAAATGAATTATTTTGTTTAGTTAATTTGTCACTTCTTGAAACGAGAACTCTTTAATAGCCTTTTTACAAATATTTTTGGTTTCTGTCTTATGCTTTCTCGTTACTCTGCATCAAAACCAAAGCTTCTACAGGAGCTAGTCAAGTTTTGATATATTCACGGAAAAATAACTGCTCGGCATTCAGCAGAAACTTCTTTTTGACACTTTTTTTCCCCTCCAGAGACTTAAAAAAATGCAAATGTTCCAACTCTGGCTTGGTAATTTTCCTTCTCTTACTCCTACAGTGCTTTCCTCTACAACATTTGTGTGCAAAAATGGAACCAGACACAGCAAAACTAACAGAGGTGGCTTCTCAACAGGCATGCACCCTGTGTCCGTGCCCTGCACAACTCCAGGACTTTGGTTTCACCCTTCCCTTCCCTTCCCTTCCCTTCCCTTCCCTTCCCTTCCCTTCCCTTCCCTTCCCTTCCCTCTTGGGCTCAGAGCCCTACCTCAGTCCCAGCAGCTCCCTCCCCGCCTTCCAAAGCTGAGCATGTAAAGGGCTGTGTCCACATAAGGAAGCTGAGCAGCTCATACAGGTGTAGGTTCGGTGAGCTGCAGCTCTGAACAAGATTGAACACTTGCACACACCATATAGATTTTCTTCCCAGAACAGTTTTCCTTCTTTGCACATCTCTCAGTTTTCAGAGGCTTAGGAGCTCACGTCTGGGAGTGTGTCTGCTGTGTCCAGAGAAGCTGGAAGTGGCCAGCAGCTTCAGCAGTTACTGCAGGTAGTCTGGCAGATGAGAGGAATAGGCTGAGCTATCAGCTTCTCCTAAAGAGGAGGTGGAGAGCACAGGGCAGAACACAAAACATCATCAAGTCTAGCAAGGATGCTCACAGACAAGAATCAGATTGATCAAATATGATCTATTTTAACAACAATCTTTTTCAGGTTAACTACTCTAATTTTCTTTAACTGTAGTCATCTGCATGGCAGCACCCTGGTTTAGTTGGCATCCCCTGCCCAGTGAGCCCACATCCCAGGGCAGTGTGACAGGAGTCCTGCAGCTGGTGCCAGGGCAGCAGCCTGACTGGCCACAAGCACAGAAAGGAACCGCCAGGAGCTGCCTGCTGCCCACTGCCCACACACACCTCTGGACAGGAAGGGCTGTGCAGGAGGAGAAGGCACCAATGCATGAGTGCTGCCTGCTCTGCATAAACAGCAGCCAAAGGAGCTGTGGCATGATGAAAGCAACATCAAGCTCTATTCCAAAGCAGCACAGCTTGGACAGACACCTCAGCATCTTGCTGTGCCCAGCTGATGTCCCTTCAAAAGCTCTTCCTTTGGAGCTGCAGGAGGGGAAGGCTCTATCATTTGGCCTGCCAACAAAACACTAAGGCTATTTCCTCTCATGTTTAGGAGTATAAACATTGCCAATTCAAATCTGACATCTCTTAACTCACAGAAAAGCTTTATATAAACATATGTTTGGTGTCTTCTGGTTTCCTTCTCAACCAAACCCTTCAGAAAGTGTACACACACTTCATAATGACACAAGCAACATTTTCCTACCATTACACACTGGAGAAGTGCTTAGTACAGTGCTTAATTCCAGGTTCAGCCTCTGCATGCAAATCCCCTGTGCACAGCAAGGCTAAAGCCTGGACTCCATACTTGCTGCAGCTGATGAGATGTACATGGAATCCAAAGGTGAAGGCTGTTTATGAGCCCTGAATCCTTGCACTTGGTCTCCTGCACCACCAGCCCCAGCACAGCAGTCCTCCAGCCTGCCTTGAAGAGACTCTCTGCACTCTGCATTCCTTGGAAAGCATTCTCTGTTGTTACAGAACTCAAACATCTCATTAGGAAGCTCAGATGGAGGCTCTGTAGTTTTGAGGTGCACAGCACTGTCCATTTCTGGCCAAACAGCACAGCCCTTACAGCACACAGTGTTGTGTGAAGCTCAGAGGTACACCTGGTGAGGAACACCACGGTCCCAGGTGGTGCTGCATGCAGCTCTGCTCACCTCTCCACTTCCAAACGGACTGGGGGTTACCAGCCTGCTCTCCAGGAACCTTATCACTAGAAAACATATTCACCTCATGACTTGAAATAACAAATTGATAGAGCTTCTTTGATAGCTAAATAATATAAATACCTAAGAGAAATTGAAACATCAGTCAGCTATTTACTGGAATTGGAGGCTCAGCTGTTTCCTGACCTTTAGGTAAACTACAGAAGTCACTGCTTTGAAGACCCCTGTGCTTTCCACCTCATGTACCACTCTGTGTGCTTTCATGTGCTCACACTGCAGACACCTCAAGTGCCCCAGAAAGGACAGAACAGCAGCAAGGAATGAAGACGTTGGCTGAACCCTAAGTTTCTGCAGACATGGATGGGCACTGCAGCAGATTTGTCCAGAAACACCCAGAAGCAGGGACCAAGTTACCAGAATGCTTAGTAGTCAGCTCTGAAGATGGAAAAGTAGCTCTCAAGACAAGTAGTCTCACATGACCTAATTACCAGATAGGAGCAGAGCCAAATGCAGTGGGGAAGGATGGAAATAAGTAGCCTGAAGAAAGCCTTCTGGCCTGAGTGACCTGCTCCAGAACAAGAGATGCATCTCTTGTCAGAAATGGTCCTGCCACTTGTGCCCCTTTGCACACACTGCAGGGAGCCAAACGCTGCTAGGGAACTGCAACAACAAAATCTCAGCTTCCAGCTAGCTGGAGGACTCATAGGCTGCCCAGTTTGCTAAACGGCTTCCAATGGGCTTTGAGGGGCTAAGAGATTGCCTCTGCCCCAAGCCTGACAACAGGGTTGTGCACAAGGAGCTGCAAACCTTAGCAGCATCCAGCAATCTGGCAGCAGCTCAGACTGTCACTGTCATTTAAAAAGTTTAGGAGTGACTGCTGGTGGTGGCAGAGCCACATCAGTTTTGAAATTATTGTCTTGGAAACATAGAGATTCCTCCTGGGAGATCAGGGAATGCATAAGGATGCAAGAATACAAAATAATTTCTTTGCAAATCCCAGAAGTCTTATACATCAGCACTGAATGGCATCAGCACTAACGGGTGCATTAGCACTCTTCACAAGCCTCAAAACCAAACACTGGTGGTGCATAACAACAAGCATTACCTCTGCCACCCTCACACCCCACCAGCTGCTCAGGTTTGCTGTTTTACCTGCACTGACAAAGACCCCAGAGCTCCTGGGCACAGCTTTCACCTCAGCCCTGGTGAGCAGCCCACTCACTCCAACCACAACTCACCTGCAGTCCCTGCTGGCTGCACTCTGGTGGATCAGCCCCAAACACCTCAGAGGCATCCCATAAGCCTTGCATTTAGCCCCATTTCTGCACTCTTCCTCCCAGCCCAACAGCTGCTTCCCAGCTGCTGGTGTCTTAACCCCTTCCCTGTCTTGCAGAGCTTTAAAGCCCTGTTTGTGATGGGGGCATCTATCTGTACTATGTGTTGATAAAACTCCTTTGAAACACAGAGCAGGTTTTACACTCTGTCTTGTGTACCAAGGATCTGAAATGCCATTATGGAACAGTCTTATTTGAACAAATCTGATAGCTGGGGGAGGAATTTGGTGTAAATGATTCCCTTCAAAACTTCACTGAAATGTTCTTCAAGAGAAATCTTCAGAGCTCTTTAGGCAACTTTGGCTGTACCAAGCAACACCATACCCATGGGCACCTTCAAAATCTCTCCTAAATGGGCAGGGGTTTGTACACCACATGTAGGCATGGCTGTAGCAAAACTCTGTCAGACACACAAGATGAACACATGTCCCTCACTGAAGGCTGCTGCAGTCAGTCCCAATACCCTGTCTCACACCAAGGGTCCAGTAATCCTGAGGATGTTTATACTCTGATGCCCTCCAAGCACAACTGAAAGGAAATGCTCCAGCACCTGAGTCTCTCGCCAACTCTGAGAACATTAACACAAAGTAAGACAAAATAAAAGAATATAAAAAATACAAAAAACAAATTAAATAAAATAATAAAGTCTTCAGGCAAGCATCCCACAGCAAGCTCAAGATAGAAGCAGACACAGCACCGTGTTCCAGCTTGGAGGTCTCTGTCTTCACGTAATAGTTTTAGCATTAAGTGTTTCTAATTTATTATCATTTGTAAGCATCTGGACAATCTGGCAACTGTGGCAGGGTTGGGATTTGAATTGCAGGATAATAAAATCTGCACTGAAACCTGTAATCCAAACACATGAAGTCAGATGGGGCTGTTACTGTGGGCCATTGGTGTGTTAGCTTTGACTCTGTATTTGCCACACGGTGAAGGTGTTGAGATGCACGAGATGAGGGCTGGCTGCTTTCAAATGAGCTTCTTGAGAGATGCTTACAGCAGGCAAGTGTGTTTC
>WBNM01003100.1:58605-84257 GCA_013399055.1 Ramphastos sulfuratus
TTTGCAGTGAGGGTGGTGAGACACTGGCACAGGTTGCCCAGGGAGGTTGTGGCTGCTCCCTCCCTGGAGGTGTTCAAGGCCAGGTTGGATGAGGCCTTGAGTGACCTGTGCTAGTGGGAGGTGTCCCTGCCTATGGCAGGGGGTTGGAACTGGATGAGCTTTGAGGTCCCTTCCAACCTTACCATTCTATGATTCTATGAGACTATATGTGCAAAATTACATGTGCAAAGATGATGTACCAAGCAGAGCAGCATCTGCACCTCAGGAAGGCAGTTGTGTGAGCAAGTGGTCAAGAGCATGTTTATTGTTTCCTCCTCAAGGGAGTGGGATTCAAAGGGTTCAGTGGCATGAGAACCAAAAATTAAAAAAATAAATCTCTAAATAAAATTGACTGCAAGCAGCTCCATTCTCTCATTCAAGATGACAAATGGTCTGACTTTTCTGACAGGTCATTAGTCAAACTCAATTTAAAAATATTCAATTCAGGAAAAAAAAAATACCCACATCTTGAAACGAAAGCCTAAAGCTCTACAGAGCTCTACACAACAAAACTCTGCCAACATGTTTTCTCTCACTTAGTCCTATACAAAAAAACCCATAAACTATATCTGAGCCAGGAGAAAACAAATAACTCATTTTTTTCCTCTGACAGGAGACAAATGGTCCACAGAAGTTAAGTTTGTCTTTACACTTGGCCAACACAGAAAGGCAGCAGATCACCTATAGTGTGCTAAAGAGAAATCAGAAGTAGTCTGCAATACAGAAATGTGGTGCAAAACAGGTACAGGCTAGACAAGAAGCAGCTCCTTGTCTCAACACAGCACCTTACAGGGCAAGGGGGAAAAGAACTCCCACAAACATTTTTATTTCTACCAGTATGCCACTGACAGGAATTCATAGACTCATAGAATGGGANCATGGCACCTTACAAGCCATGGTCTGCTTTTATGGTCACTCCATTACAGGTGATGGGTAAAAATTGTTTCGCCCTCTGAAAAAGTAATGAGCTTTAAAAATGTTCTCCCTCCACTTCAGACAGAAGACAACTCCCTCTCTTCTCCTTCTTTCTATGCTTGCAAGTAAAGCCATGATGGACCTTCAGTTCAGATCCTGTCCCAGAATCACAGCATCTCTTATTTTTTGTCCAGCTTGAGGACATCCTCAGTCATTTGTATGAAGTGGAACTTTTTGCATGGGAGAGACCAAGCAGCACTCTTCCCCACCACATGTTCCAGGTACAGGACCTCCCACCTCTGCAAGGTGCCAGGAGAGCCCTCTGGATTCCTCAGGGCTCTCCTTTGCTTTGCTCTCACAGTTGGTCCAGAAGTTCTGGGCTGAACCTGAAGTCACAGTTCTGGTCTGAGCCTCTCAGTGGCAGTTTTGCCAAAAGTAGAAGGCATTTGCAAACCATCACTGTCCACCTCAAAATGCACTCTGTCAAAAATTAATCCAGGCTTCTTGAGTCTCATGACTCAAGGACTGACTGTTCTGTGTCACTGCTGTGCCTGGAAAAGTGACCCTTCAGAAAAGGTGAGAAGCACACAATGCAAGAAGTACTGCTCTAGTGAAAGATTTAACTCAACCATTATTTGCACATCTATATTGAATTCATGGAATCTCCAGTCCAGAGAGCAAATGCCCTTAGACCTTGGTTTGACACCAAAAAACGAGAAATAATTTAACTCAGAACATCAGATACAATTTTTTTCTTAACAGTCTCTGCAATCCATTGTTCATTCAGTGAATGCTTCTGACCACACAGATAGCTCAGGCAGACTGAGAACCTAAAAGACAGCATTAGGGCCTGGAGAATAACTCTTATGAAGAGCAACTGAGGGAGCTGAGGCTGTTTAGTTTGAAAAAGAGGAGGCAGAGGGCAGAGCTCATTGCTGCCTACAGCTACCTGAAAGGACATTGTGGAGAGGCTGCTGCTGGGCTCTGCTCACAGGTAAGCAGTGATAGAACAAGAAGGAATGGCCTCAAGCTGCCACTGGGGAGGTTTAGACTGGACATTAGGCAACATTTTTTCGCAGCAAGAATGATCAGGCATTGGAATGAGCTGCCCAGGGAGGTGGTGGAGTCACCAACCCTGGAGGTGTTTGAAAGTCATCTGGATGTAGTTTAAGGATGAACTTCACAGAGCAGGGATAATGGTTGGACTTGGTGATCCTAGAGGTCTGCTCCAACCAGAATGTTTCTGTGATTCTGTGATTCAGGTTGCCCTCCATCTTTGAAGCACACTCACTACCACCTCCAGATGACTCAGGATGAAATGAACCCATTCTAACAAAAAGCTGAGGAGATGACTGCGTGCAGGACACGGGAGGCAGGAAATGGAAATATCCATTTGTGCTTCTTGAACGTGCTCTGCATCCTCTCAGTGTGACCCCTTTTTGTGAAGGCTTGTGGCCACTGGATCTGCATCGGCACAAAAAATGTATTCTTCAGTTTGTACCATCTTTGCTGCCTTGCCCAGGACAGGCTGTGTGACCAAGCACAAACAGCAGAGCTCACAAACAAACCTCTAGTCTGCAAACTCCACATTTTTCTGGAGAAAGCTTATGAATGCTGCATACAGCCATGGCTAATTGGCCTGGTTGGTCCATGGTGGATTCTCTCAAGCTCCATGGTTTCATTAATGTATGCATGACTAAAAATGTCTCGATTAAAAAAATATATGAAAACTGTCAGCTTTATAAAAGTCAGACAAATCCTCCATTTTTCTGCTCAGGACCTCTCCAAATCCCTCCGCGGAAGATCCCAGACCTCAACTGCATTCCTGGAGGATTTACAGGGCACCAGAGGAACAGCAATCAGCTCCAAATGAATATGTGCATTCAGAAGCACACGGAGGCTTTCCCAGCTCCTCAGCTCTTTGGCTCAGATTAATCTTCCTGAAGGCAGTGGATGCATTTGCAAGAGCCATTTTAAACCTGCTCTGCTCTGCCACTTTTCAGCACATCCATTGTGTCTCGTTGATGGGAATAACCCCCATGGAGCCACAGGTGAAAGGAAGAGCAGCTGGAGCACTGAAGGCAACCCACAAAATCGGGTTAAAGCCACCTACTTAAGAAGATATACTCCTCCTGGAGTAATATGAGCCAAGAGTCTAGATCAGGTTCTGATCTCGGTCACCAAGTTGTTAATCTGAAGCACTAGCACTGATTTCTGCAGAGCCTGCCTGGTTCAAAGACTGCCACCAGTTGACAGTGAGTTTGTCACAGCTGGCTGTCCCATCACAGCTGGCTGTCCCAGCACAGCTGGTTGTCCCAGCACAACAACTTAGCCTGCAAAAAGAGAAAAATGCTTTTATAAGCACTCCATTATGAAACGCTTTGTACTAGCCTGTGTAATGCTTCAGCAAGGTTTACTACCTTCTCCTGTCTGTGTTTGTCTCCTCTCCTGACTGTGTACAGTTCTGGAGCCCCCAGCACAGGAAGGACATGGAACTGTTGGAGCCAGTCCAGAGGAGGCCATGAAGATGCTCAGAGAGCTGCAGCAGCTCTGCTATGAGGACAGGTGGAGAGAGTTGGGGCTCTGCAGCCTGGAGAAGAGAAGGCTTCCAGAAGTCTTATAGTAGCCTTTCAGGACCTGAAGGGGGCTACAGGAAGGCTGGGGAGGGACTATTGACAAGGGCTTGCAATGCCAGGACAAGGGGCAATGGGTTTGAAGTGGCAGAGGGGAGATTGAAAGTGGATGTTAGGAGGAAGTTGTTTGCAGTGAGGGTGGTGAGACACTGGCACAGGTTGCCCAGGGACGTTGTGGAGCACAGAAGCACCCAACGTGATCAAAGATCATGTTGGGTGCTTCTGTGCTCCACAACCTCCCTGGAGGTCTTCTGTGCTCCACAACCTCCCTGGAGGTGTTTAAGGCCAGGCTGGATGAGTCCTTGAGTGACCTGTACTAGTGGGAGGTGTCCCTGCCCATGGCAGGGGGTTGGAACTAGATGATCTCTGAGGTCCCTTCCAACTTTACCATTCTCTGATTCTATGATTTGTTTAAGCCATGTTTATGTCCTGCTCCAATTATAATTCTATACACAGAGAAGCAAATTTTATTCACCCTTTCTGCTATGCTCTCTTCATTTTCATGAGCACAAAGAAAAACACTGGAAGAAAAGCATGGAAGAAGAGTACAGAACAAATGCATCACCACAGAGTAAAAGTCAGAACACAATTTTTCTGCCTTCTCTGCACCCATCCTACGTTTTCTCTGGGCTAAGTTTGTTATTCATACTTCATGCCATGTTTTGACATTCTCTGCTAAGGTATGAAAATGTCTTCAGATAGGGATGCAGAACAAAGAAACTATGGTTGGTATGCTGTCAAGATTCCCCTTGCTAATTAAAAATTACATTGCTGTTGTCCACAGATTTCTAGTTCAATATTTACATAGAAAACAGGATGAGCTCCTTTCTAAATGGTTCAGGATGAATTAGATTAGCGAGAGATGATTTATTTGGGTCAATAGAAAGAGATCTTCCCAGTTGTCCTGGAGATGTGAAGAATGAAAATGGCAGCTGCTCTATTTTACACTGCAGGTCCTGAAGCAAGCTCTATGCGACCCCACAACCAACGTTTTAAGAAGGAGAAGGCTGCAAGGAGCTTTCTTGCTCTTCCCTCTTCTGCCTTTCTAGGTAGAGGCCTCATTGTATGCCAGAAGAAGTGATGGGCAAATATTGGTGTGTGTGAGAAAAATTTTGATAAGCAGAAAGAGAACACAGATCAGATTTTTCCTTTAAAAAACCCCAACTTTTCCAAATGCAACAGCTGTTGCCTTTCAAAAGGAAAAGTTTCTGTTTCTCACAGAAGTGTTTCCTGATTTCTTCTCTTGACAAAACTGATGAAACTTCCCAAAAACTTGAAAGCTTTCAGAGAAACTTCCACTAAGATCAAAAGAGTTTCCTGGTGCCAGCTCCCTCTTAACAAGGGCACGTTGGCCAGCAGCAGTTGTTAGTGGGGCTGAAGGCAGAGAGATGGGGGAGGAAAGGCTGAGGAAGCCAGCAGCAGTGGTGCTTGTGTCTTTCTCAAGGGCAGTGGGGGACATGGCAGGGACAGGTCGTGCTGCTCAGGGGTCTTGCTCACACTGACTCTAGATCAGGGCTCCAGCTGTGTGCTCCCCATGCCCTCTGCTGCATCCGCTAGTGGTGAGAGTTCAGACTGAGATGAACCTTGCTCATGCCTCTGAAAGAAGGCAGAAGAGCACGAGCTGTCTCCACAGGACACCCAGCATTGTGGGAGTGCTGGAGCAAAACTGGGCTAGCATGGCAAGCATGGGGAGCTCAGGGGGAACACACACAGCAAGATGGGAATGCTGGAGCAAAACTGGGCTAGCATGGCAAGCATGGGGAGCTCAGAAGGAACACACAGCAATGTGGGAGTGCTGGAGCAAAACTGGGCTAGCATTGCAAGCATGGTGAGCTCAGGAGGAACACACACAGCAAGAAGACACAGAGCAGCAAGGTACAGCAGGAGATGAGGGCATCACTGCTCCCATCCTGTTTGGCCACAGTATGTGCCCTACACCAAGTGGTATCTGGGGGTGGGGCATAACAGTTCTTTCATTTCAATTCCTTCAGATACCAGAGTTCAATCACATAAATATGGCTAAAATTATGCCTCTGCATGACCAAATAAATGAATAAATAAATACACAGATTCTTGCATGGTTTGGCCAAGCAGGAATTGGACTCTCTCCCACCAAAACAGACCTCCCTCCCACAAGAAAAATCTAGAAATTTGAAGTGCCTTTAAAGCCCCACATACTGAGCCTGTATTTTCTACGTTAGAGGCTGCAGCTTTTTTCCACCCAACACATGGTAAGGATTATATTTAAATAAAGATTTAACACTCATAAATGGTTTCTTTTAATATTGCTGTAAAGTAATGGTTCTTTTATGGGTGAATTTAAATGTAATTCCCCTCTGTACAGCTGTGCCAAACAGTATGGTATCGTTTTATGCAGCCATAAGCAAGCAGGCACATTGATCAGCAGTGCCTGTGGGTAGAGTGTGGATTTTATTAGCCAACGTGAGCTGATGACCCCTGAGCAGAGTCAGCTTTTGCATCTTGTAAAGCCAAACGCTGTGCAGGTGCCGCCACGTGCAGACAGCGAGCGGCGTCCAGCCCGCGGCAGCCAGGCAGTGACTTCTCCTCTTCAGCTGGCAAACTTCTTTCACAGCACCACTGCACGTTGAGGCTTAGCTCCCCTGGCAGGGATGTCTTCAGGCTACTGAGAAGCTTCATGGAATCAGAGAATCACAGANCCCTCCCTTGCCCTGCTGCCCACACTGCTCTTGCTGCAGCCCAGCACACAGTTGCTGTCTGGGCTGCACTCACACTGCAGCCTCATCTTGAGCTTTTCATCACCCCAGACCCCCAGGGCCTATTCCTCAGGGCTGCTCTCAGCCATTCACCACCCAGCCTGGAGTTGTGCTTGTGCCAAACCCTCTGCCTACTGACTGCTACCTTTTCCAGCATCTGCCCAGCTCAGCCAGCCAGCAGGCTGCCTGTGGCCTGGGGCAGGCAGTCAGCTTTTTTACAGTCCCATTCCCACCCAGGAGGGCTTGCATCACCACCTAAGGCAGCCTAGCAGCAGCAGCTGGCACAGGCAACCCAAGGCAAGGCTGTTTCAGATTAAAATCGAGTTGCACTCCCAGCCCAGGGTATTACATGGCACAGAGATTCAAAGCTCTTTCCAGCCTCACAAGGAGAAGCACTTGGTGACTTTTCAGAACTCAACATGAACTTTCATCCAGACCTTGCTGCTGGGATGGGTGATTACTGCCTGATGTTAAAGCAGTCTTGACTTCACAAAAAAAGGCAGGATTGGTTTGATGCTCCATCTTTGCAAGGCTGTGCTCCTTGAGCTAGTGAGGATGCCATTGTTCTCAAAATAATCATCCATGGCAAACCATAGCCAAGGCTGGGATGGGCATAACTGTTTAAAACAATAGTCTCTCCCCTTGCAAAGTGACACATCATGATTCTGTTGCCACAAGGGCAGATGACAAGTAAATATTTATGCATTTTCCTGATGACATTTCCTTTTCTTAAAAAAAAAAAAAAAAGAATGTGAGCTTTTGATGCTCAGAATACTGAAAATACTTCACAAAATATCTCATCATAACCACCATGCTCAGCCCGAGCCACTGGAGGTTTCCCATGCTCCTCTGCATTCCGTGACAGACAAGCTCCTGCCAAAACAAACCACAGCAGATCAATCACCCCAGTGGAATGGATGAGAAGATTTTACTCAAAGCCCACTTCAGCACAGCCACTCGGCAGGGCTTGGTGCCATCCATGTAACCTATGGAGCAATGCCCTTTATTTGTCTCAGCCAACTTCTCACCAGCCAGCTAAAAGGCATCCCAAACTCCCTTCCCATCTTGACTCAGACAACCATCTCGGCACACTTCAGAAGAGGTGTGACCACAAGGAGCTGGTTGGTTAGCTTTATCCTGAGCCTTGCTGTTGGTTTAGCACAGATCTGACTCTTTTCACCGCACCTTGCAGAGGCTTTGAGCACAGGAGAGCACCTCGGGCAATTGTAAAGCTGCCGTTTCCTTCCCCTCCTCAACCACCAAGCAAGCTGTGATTTACAGGGGCACACATTTGGAACCCTGAGCCAAGGCTTTTATAACTGGATGCTCCTAAATCCCTGTTTAAATTTCTACAGGGGAGTGCTGGGGCAGCGAGGACTACTTAAAATTAGGATTTATTTAAGAGACTGAGGAGAAACCCAGGAGCTTAACTTTATGCCCTCGTGTTGGAAATCTCAGCCTAGATTTACATTTTAATTCGTCTGTCAGCACGAGCTCTGGGTAATACAGAACTTCACTCTTTCTTTCCCCTAACCTGCTCATGAAACCTCAACTAGCAATTCCACCTCCTTTTACAAGCCTGGTACTTCTCAAAGGACTTGGGCTGCATGGAACTGCCCCTGTGAAAGCTGAAACCAGGACAAAATGCCTGGGCTTTCAGGTTTCACTGCAGAGCCACAACGTGGAGTCCCTTTTGCTGCAATTTAGCATGTCTCCTGAGCCAAGGTGAAGCTTTGTGAAACTGGGCTCAATTCAAAAGCAAGGTGGAGGGAGATGGTAACAGGGAGTAGACACAGAGCTACAAAGATGCTGAAGGGAATGGAACACCTCTCTTATGAGGACAGCCTGAGGGAGCTGGGGCTGTGCTGCTGGGAGAAGAGGATACTGAGAGGTGACCTCAGCAATGGTTATCAACATGTAAAGGTGAGTGTCAGGAGCTGGAGCCAGGCTCTGCTCAGTGATGCCCAGTGACAGGCCAAGGGGCAATGGTGGAAGCTGAGGCATAGGAAGTTTCATTTAAACATGAGGAGGAATTTTTCCCCTGTGAGGGTGACAGAACACTGGCACAGGCTGCCCAGGGGGCTTGTGGCTTCTTCCTCTCTGGAGATATTCAAACCCTGCCTGGATGTGTTCCTGTGTGATCTGGTCTCGGAGATCCTGCTCTGGCAGGGGGCTTGGACTGGATGAGCTTTGGAGGTCCCTTCCAGCCCCTGACACTCTGTGATTCTGTGATCAGCAATTCTATTTTCCTGAGTAGTCTCAAAGCTTAATATAAAAAATAGAAATATAAAGCTTAATATAAATATAAAGCTTAATATAAATAATAGAAAAATGCAGAAAGCTTTAATATAGCTAAACTGAAAAGTTGAAAAGTTTTATGTATCAGCATTTTGAACTACATCTAGGGAAAAAAGAAAAAAAAAAGTGAAAAGAAAACCCCAAATGTTCAACTACACTAAGTAGTTTCAAGGAAGAGGCAATTGTCTTCTGTCCTTGTTGGATGTTCATATAGCTCCCATGCACACTGCACATCTCCACTTCAGCTTTGTAGGGATGGGGGAAAAAAAGCTATTATACACTTGAGAACATAGTGGAATTCATCTGTGTGAAATGCCAGAGATCAGCTCATGAAATCTACTCAAATAAAACCAACTCCCTGTCTCCTTTAGCTCTGGCACCAGAATTGCCTCCTAAGCCTCAGGAAATTCTGGCCCCCCTTCCTCAAGGGGTTAAAAGCCATCCTGCTGGGAGCAACACATATTCTGTCCTTTCATTCTATACTCCCTGATGGTTAATGACATCCAGCCCCATCTGGATCCCAAGCAACATGAACACACATATCCCCCAAAGAATGCTGCCCAGATAATTGTCTTTGATGAAAATCAATTGCATGATGTCCACATCACAGCTCTGTTCAAGGCACACACTCATTTCTGGAGGTTTAGGCTGCAGTGCTTTGAGCAGTGTGCAGAAAGGCTCTTGCTAACACAGCGCTGATGCTGCAGCCCCACTGGTGTCTTCTGCCTGTCTCCCACGCTGTCAGTAGGTGAAATGCTTGACAAACTCTGGAAGGGTGACCACACTCAGCCACCTTTCAGAGCAGCACGATCCTGAGCAGCACTTTGGATGCAGTTGCACACATCACCCATGGCACAGTGGGGGACACTGGGGGCAGCTGGGCCAACGCTGGGCTCCGCCAACCTTTGTTTCTGGCCCAAGCCGCTCCGTTGGCCAGCTGCATTTGGCAGCTGCCAAACTCACAGGCTGCTCCTTTAGGAGTGAGCTGAAGCAGCTGGGTATGTAAATGAGGAAGAAATTCACCCCCAGTGGCCCAAGGGCTGTCTGACTTTTTGCATTTTCCATGATGGAGTCTATACAGATAAGCATTTCAGCATCTTCCCCCAGTGCTTGCCCTTGAGCACAACACCAACCTACACACCAACTCATCCTCAGACTGACCCACTCCTCTGTCCCTGTTTTCTCTCTGCCATTTCTATTTCCTAAGACGTTTCAGGCTGCCCTAATCATACCAAGATGAGCTGAAGGACTCAGAGGCCAAAGCTTCCTTTTCTAAGCAAGGCTTCAGACATCATCCTGCACCTCCTCCTCAGAGGCCACTTGTGTAGGTCTTGTTTGTCTGCAAGAATGGCTAAAGTGTCTCTTGTGAGTGGCCTGTGTTGGTTTTTCTTCCTTTACTGAAGTCTGCATGCTCCTTGTGGTATTCTTATATGAAAGCTCTGTGAAAAATCTTTTTTTGTTGGTTGTGAACTGTACCCACCCTGTGTCTCCAAGCTCTGTCCTGTTTCTTTGCTCAGGAAATGGTAGTCTGCTGGTAGCAACCCAAGCCCTCGATGAGCTTCACGCTAAGACCAAGAAAGCAGTCTTCCAGAAGAGCCAGCTAAGCTTGCTTTTAAAATAGCCATCAGGCAGTGGGACATTTTAGAAGTGAGCTTTTGGAAAAAACTATCTCTGAGTGAAGTAATACAAAATATCAGGGAAATATTTCAACTTTCCATGTATTTATAGCTCTCCTTACGAGGAGGAAATTGTGATCCAGACTATGAGGATAGAATGGTTTCATCAGTGAGAATCAAATCTCCTATCTGTTAGCATGACTCACTTGGTTCTCTCTGCATTGTGCTACCTCTGCTCCCACGTGCCCAGCCTGCCTTCTCCTGCCCTGGGACAGGAGATTCTTGGACTTCACTGCAGGTCCCTGTGGACTGTGAGCTTGGTCACAGCAACTCTGTCCACACAGGAGACCTAGAAATAAATAATGCTCACCAGCTCAAGCTGAGTAGCAAACTTGCATTAGCCAGCAGCCAGAAACAACAGCCCAAAGTAAAAGCATCTAAGCCTGAGAGCAATCCATGGGATCACAGAGTCACACAGCATCACTGTGACTGCAAAAGGTCTCTAAGACCATCGAGCCCAACCATTACCTAACTCTACCAAGGCCACCACTACACCACATCCCTGAGCACCACATCCAGATGGCTTTTACATACACCCAAAGATGGCAATTCAACCACTTCCCTGGGCAGCTCGTTCCAGTCTTTGATAACTCTATCACAGAATTGTCAGGTTGGAAGGGACCTCAAAGGTCATCCAGCTCCACCCCCCCTGCCATGGGCAGGGACATCTCACACTAGAGCAGGTTGCTCAGAGCCACATCCAGCCTGGACTTAAAAACATCCAGGGATGGGCATTCCACCACCTCCATGGGCAGCCTGTTCCAGTGTCTCAGCACCCTCATGAAGAACTTTTTTCTAACATCCAATCTGAATTTACCCACTCCTAGTTTTGCTCCATTCCCCCCAGTCCTGTCACCACCTGATTCTTTCACCAGCTTTCCTGTAGCCCCCTTCAGAGACTGGAAGGCCACAAGAAGGTCTCCTCAGAGCCTCTTCTCCAGACTGAACAGCTCCAACTCTTTCAGTCTGTCCTTACAGCAGAGCAGCTCCAGCCCCCTGGTCAGCCTCATGGCCCTTATCTGGGCACACTCCAGCATGTCCATATCTTTCTTGTCCCAGGGGCTCCAGAACTGGATGCAGTACTCCAGGTGGGGTCTCAGGAGAGCAGTGTAGAGGGGAAGAATCACCTCCCTCAACCTGCTGGTCACACTTCTCTTGATGCAGCCCAGGATATGATTTGCTTTCTGGGCTGCTAGTGCACACTGGCAGCTCACATCGAGCTTCTCATCTACCAGCACACCCAAGTCCTTTTCTTCAGGGCTGCTCTCAAGCCCAGCCTATATCAACACCTGGGATTGCCCCAACCCAGATGCAGGACCCTGCACTTGGTGTTGTTTGACCTCATGAGCTTGGCTTGTGCCCACCTCTCCAGCCTGTCAGGAATTTTTTTCCTGTTGTCTAACCTAAACCTGTCCTGGTGCAACTTGATGCCATTCCCTCTTTTCCTATCAGTTGTGACTTGTGAGAAGAGACCAACTCCCACCTCTCTATAACCTCTTTTCAGGCAGTTGTAGAGAGCATTGAGGTCTCACTTCACTCCCTTTTTCTTCAGACTGAACAAGCCCAGCTTCCTCAGCTGCTTCACGTAAGACTTACCCTCAAGACCCTTCACCAGCTCCTCTGGGCTTACTCCAGAGCTTCAACACCTCTTGTAGGGCAGCACCCAACACAATGCTCCAGGTATGACCTCATCAGATGAGTGTTTGCTTTTCAGGCCACTGGATACAGAAGGGCTTTTGCCTTCCCACCACTTTTCAGAGTCAGGTGTAGGAGGGGATTTCACAGAGGAGCTGAGGACTGGACCCCACTGCGAGGCTGTAAGGGAAGAGAGTGGGGGAAAAAAAACCAAACCACATTTTCAGCCAGGGCTAAAGGGAGAGCAAGAGGAGAAAGGCCAACAGCTATCTGTAATACTCTGAAGACTTTTCGAAGGGTGTTACATTGAGGACAGTAGCAGCATTACAGTGCTGGGGGCCCTGGGCAGCTGGCTGATTTTCAGTGCTACCCTTCCTCTTTCCCCCCAGCAGCCTCACCTAAGGATGTGATCACCCTTCTCCAGCACACCGCAGTGCAGCCCCACGGTGGGGGTCAGCAGTCCATTCACCAGGGCAAACTGCCAGTGCCTATCAGCACCATGGCCTCAGAGCCACTGCAGGACTGGAAGAGAATCACAGGGTACATGGGCAGAGTCAGAAAATGCCAGTCAGCATCACAGCTCCATCTTTGGCTTCAGGTCCTTTTGGAACACCTGCACATCTGCAAACATTTCCACTGCAAAGTAAATCAACTCTGCAATAACCCACAGGGCTGGGGAGGAGGTGAGAATTCCTGAGACAGCTTGAGGAGGGATTTCTTTTTTGGAAAGATGTGTTGCACGAGGTGGATGAGTCACTTCGTAACGCAAGGCACTGGCTCAGAGTTGAAGGTATCAAGGAGCCAGGAGAATGACTCTAGTGCCTGTTTGTGTCTGTATCTGCTCCACCACTTAAAGAGTCTTTCCAACAGAAAGTTTTGTTAGTAACCTTTGTGGTGCCACCACTGAGGCAGTGAGGTGGGGAGAAAGACAGGACTCAGGTGAGGTTGAGAAAATCCTCTAGGAAGAAACGCCAGGGCAAGACACAGAAAGTAGAGATGTCATTTTTCTCAGTGGATACCTAACTGGGGGGTGAGGGGTGGAGGTTACAAACTCTCAGGTATGCTGTTTTGAGCAGTGTGACAGACAGGTATGAGGAGCTAGGCAGAC
The DNA here is from genome assembly GCA_013399055.1 of Ramphastos sulfuratus. Lineage (NCBI taxonomy): Eukaryota > Metazoa > Chordata > Aves > Piciformes > Ramphastidae > Ramphastos > Ramphastos sulfuratus. The sequence goes on from WBNM01003100.1 coordinate 71,645, forward strand.
ACAGCAGAGCCTTTCCTGGGCCTGGGAATCAGCTACTTGAAAACCTGACCAAGATGGTCTGCACATGACTCATGTTTGCTTTTGAGTGTCATTTGGAAAGGAAGTGTCTGGATCTTCACTAATGAATTCACTTCATGGTTCCCATACACAGAGCAGTTTTCAGAGGGCTGCTATAGAGGGCTGTGGCTGAATGCTGATGGGCCACAGCCTCAGCAAGACACAACTTACTGCAGAGGACCACTGTAACATGCTTCACAGGCCAGCCACAGCTTTGAGGGTCTGGCTGAGATCACAGAACCACAGAATTAACCAGGTGGGAAAAGACCTCTAGGATCATCAAGTCCAACCTATCGCTTAACTCTTCTAATTACCTAACCCATGGCACTAAGTGCCTCATCCAACCTCCTCTTAAGATCCAGATGTTCCCTGGTCCCTGTGACCACAGCAAAATACCAATCTCGACTGTGGGTCAGGTAGGTGAACAGCAGAGTCTAACAGAGGCCAAGTCTCAGTAGCCAGGATAGAAAAACAGTAACAAGGATGGGGCTGGGCCAACGTGCAGCCACGTTTTGGGGTCTTGGGAAACGCTCCCCTCAAGATAGTACAGAGCAGGACACCTCAACAAGCCTTCCTCTAAATGCAACTTGGAAGTGCTATATCTGGCAGATAGATACCAGATCACTAGGCACTAGTGTGAGAGAAACACTGCCCTTGGGTGCAGGGGCACACATGCCCAACACTGCTGAAAGATTTCTGACATCTGGAAATAGCCTTTGGTGTCCTTCAGAAGATCTCCACACAGCACATGCTGTGTTACTGGCAACATGAGACACTGATCTTGCCCCACTAAAATCTGTAGAAAACCAATATCCTGTGGTAAAGCTTCAGCCTTATGCTTCCCTTTTAATATGAGCTGTCATTACTGAATCACAGGATTAGCCCAGCCTGTTTTACATGAGTCCTTGGCAAGCCAAAGTCAGCTGCATTTAATAAACAAGGTCTGCACTTATCGATTCAATGCGACTGCAGAGGGTGAAGTGTCACTGGTGTTACTGGAGCAGCAGACCTGCACATCAGATGCAAGGCAACCACCACTGGCTCATGGTTTGCTTGCACTACCTGCTAACCTAGAAGAAAAAGGGGCATGTGAAATGCACACAAAGAATTCAGCTCCCAACCTTTGACCAAGGAATAGATTTTGCATGTGATCACTCTGAGCTGGAATGATGTCCCAGCCCTGTGCTTTACTTCATGACAGCATCTAGTGCTAACCACATGCCCGGCTCCTCCTTGGCCACGCTGCCCTGGGGCACCCCTCTCCATCCCAGAGCCACCAAACAAAGCAGCTGTTGTAGCAAATTATTCCTCTCCATGCTGCTTCTGCGTAGGAGTCACTGGGGGGATTCTCATTGGGTTTATTTTCTACCTTCTCTTTGTTAGCAACCCATAGTGAATTTCACTTGAAATAATGTCCTGTCCTCTGGTTCTCCTTCAGAATGGATCAGGGGGGCAAACCCTGTCTTTTGCCTCAATTAGCTGAACAATAATAGTCAGAAAGAGGAATTATGCAAGCTGTGAGAGCTCTGTGGCTGAAAAACTTAACAGATGCTGCAGTTCCAGACATGTATGACAGCATTTCTATCAGCGTGCTGGCCGGGGAGGCTCCAGCTTGGCCTCTGATCAGAACCAAGATGAAGACCCTGTGGAAATGATAACAAGAGATAACAAAGAACCTTTGATGTGTACCAGAGAGTGACACCACCAAACACCTCCAGTGCCAATACTTACTAATTGGGCAGCTCTTCACTACAAATGTAAGGGCCTCTCAACAGTGTTACACACCCAACCACCAACAGGTTTCATCTTCTCTTTAAGGACAATGTATTTGGGGCAGAATCACAGAATGTTAGAGGTTGGAAGGGACCTCCAGAGACCATCAGGTTCACCCCCCCTGCCAAAGCAGAATCACCCAGGGCAGGCCACACAGGGACACATCCAGGCAGGTTTTGAAAGTCTCCAGAGAAGGAGACTCCACAACCCCTCTGGGCAGCCTGTTCCACTGCTCCGTCTCTACGGCATCAAGGAAGCAAGAGAGCAGAGCTGCTGGGGAGTTTCTTGGTACCCAGGATGCTCCATCCAAAGCACCTCAGTTTGCACTAATGTTCTTCCAAGCCAAGGTTCCAGTGGCCTTTGCCTTGATTCCTCAGGATGTTTCTGGAATATAAAGTCTCTACCTCCTGACTTGCCCAGGAGGTCTGCCTGCAGCCAGGGCACAGACAAACAATCCACAAAGATGAATGCCAAAGCAGGACTATGTACCACAGGCTCACAGCAGTTTTCCAGAGCCTAGCAGCCAATCCACAGTGAACCTCCTGAGAATACCTTTCAGTAAAGACACTGCTGAACATGGGAAGCTCCCAGCCTGGAGGAAGGTACAATTTCCTCAGAGATGTGTGGATTTGGGTCTGATTCAGGCTGAAGGTGGCATTCTGCATGCACATACACAAATCTCCTCAGTGAGCTAAACCAGAAGTAAAATTGTACTGAAGACAGGGGTGGAGACCTCCTATGACACCACAAAAGCAGCTTGGCTTGGAACTCCATCTGTACCCTACCCCAGCATCTTTGGGGAAGAACTTCATTTGTCCTTACATGTTACAGACCTCAGCCTGCTGCTTCTGCAGAGACCTTTTCAAGGGGCCGAGTTAAATTGCCCAGAGATGTCAACAAGTTGTGAGAGGCAGGCTCACACTGGCAGCAATTACCAGAGGGCAGTGATCAATGGGGGTCTTTTGTTAGCATTACAGGATCACTATTGACTCAGGAAGGAAGTGCCCCCATGGCTTAGGCTGAGCTAAAAGGGACAGGCAGCCTTGCCCTTGGCTGCTCACAAGCCACTAACCTATACTTACCTCATTAATTATTCCTGTCCAAATGGCAGCAATCGTTATGGGCCACAATCAGCTGAGGAAGAAGAGGTCACAGCAAACACAGAGGCTCCGTTTACCCACCCAGCACACACATCCTTTCCCTTATTTGCATCATTGTTTGAAGTCAGTGCTGTGTCTCTGGTGAACAGGTAACAACACATGACAGCCACACCAGCCCCCTGCAAAACAGATGGACAGAGCTGAGATGGTTTTCCACTCACAGAAGTAAGCCTACAAGGCACAGTGACCTTACTAATTGTGAGATGGGGAAAGGGGAATAGTCATCACATTCCAGAGCACTCAGATTGCCTTGATTCTCACACACTCCTACTCCAGACTATAGCCAGAGCCATCAGTGGTACAAGACACTTGATGCACAATCCTGCCGCTTCAGAAGTATAGTTTGTGGGAGTGAATTTACAGGGGAAAAAAGACATTTGTCAGGGATAAAAGACATTTGAGGGATGAGCACTTGTGGATGAAAGGATGGAGTCTCCTATTAAAGTCCCCTTACACTGCTGAGGGATAAATCACTCCCCTGAACATACTGCAGCCTGTTGTAAGGCAGATGATTAGTAGGACTGAGAATCAAACCCGGCTCTCTTCTCACCCCCCACTGTGTTACTTCTCTCCCTTGTACTGAATTGTTCAAGTGCCTTACACCGAGCTCTGATTTAAGGGAAGCAGGTACAAAAGGAGCAGTACATTGCCAACACACCCTGCCCTTCAAGCTTACTCCACAGCCACTTCAGAAAGAGGAAAATCACCAAGTCCCAGAAGAAACCTTACAGATGTGCACTTGCAAAGGGAAGTTTGCCACACATAGCCAGCTGGGAAGGGAAAACCTCTGCCCAACATCCAAAGCCCTGGAGGGAATGCAATGGCAGCTGCTGTGCCTCAGTCAATGAGAGCTAACCAGGGAACAGCCTTAGCAGTTTCAACATGTAAGGGAAGGTTCCTCTAAGGAAGCCATTTCCTTCTCTAAGCTACATTTATACAGGAGGTTTTTCCTCTTCTCCTCCCAGGGGGGATAAAACATGAAAAGAGGGGCCTGACAACATGGGATCACAAAATCAACCAGGTTGGAAGAGACCTCCAAGCTCACCCAGCCCAACCTAGCACCCAGCCCCAGCCAATCAACCAGACCATGGCACTAAGTGCCCCAGCCAGGCTTGTCTTGAACACCTCCAGGGATGGGGACTCCACCACCTCCCTGGGCAGCACATTCCAATGCCAATCACTCTCTCTGGCAACAACTTCCACCTAACATCCAGCCTACACCTCCCCTGGCACAACTTGAGGCTGTATGCCCTTGTTCTGCTGCTGGTTGCCTGGCAGCAGAGCCCAATCCCACCTGGCTACAACCTCCATTCCAGTCTTGTCTTGAACACCTCCAGGGACAGCGACTCCACCACCTCCCTGGGCAGCCCATTCCAATGGCATCTGCTCTAGATTTATGTTTTCTTAAATCCACTGACTTTTTTTCCCCCCAAGTTTCCTATCCAGTGCCTATAGCTTAAGCAGTCTGCACTTTCCTGACAAACAACTGATGAATCTGGTATTGGCTGCCAAACAGCCTTTGACAGAAGCATTTGCAGTGGGGAAGCATTTAGAGAGTGGTCTGTGACAAGCTGCACTCCACCAAAAGTGCTCTACAGTGTTCTTGAACAGCCCTGAAAGGTGACTGAGCAGAAATTTAACTGTTGCTTTGCTAAGGTAGCCTCCAGCAGGGAGATGGCAGAAGAGGAGGTGACAACCACGTGCTAGGTAAAGAACTGCATTGGTTTGCTGACACTCTCCCTTCTGTACTCTTCTAGCAGACAGGTAAGGGAGATTAGCAACTGTCACTGTACTGCTGCAGCATCGGTTCTAAAAATACCAGTTGAGGGTTGTCTTATCCTGTTAAAAATGGGCCCATTTACAAGAGACGTGTGAGAACTTACCCTCCTGGGTCAGGGCTACTGCTGACCAACTCCTGTTACTTCAGTGCAACAGAAACCCATTTTCCCTTCAGCACACTCCAGGGACCTGGCTGTGCAAGAGCTGAAAGGAAAATCACCACAGCCAAGACTGGCAGCTGTTGTTCAGGGCACAAGGGATCAGGGGTTCACATCATCATTAACATTACTGCATAGCACCCATGTTCATCAGGAGGTGATCCTTCTCCCAGCCAACTTCCAGATGCAGAGCACACCACCAGGTAACACCAAAGGGGAGTGGGGATGGGAAGAGGAAGTCAGGGAGGGCACTTTCCCAGCTTCTGCAATGCCAGCTGCCATGCTGCCTTCTCAAGAGCTGTACACATCCACCTCCACGGGCTGTGAGTGACACCAGCAATCTCAACAGTCACCTTGGGAGGGTGCTTGAAATTGATGGTGAACAAAGGACCAAGCTACATGGAAGCTGATCCAGAGAAATCATATTAATAGTTACAGGCTGGTTGGGGCAGCCATGGTGGATGGTGTGATGCCCATGCTGTCTGCCAGGGCAGTCATGATGGTCAGCTCCCCTACCCTGGCAGAGGGCAGCCAACAGAGCAGGGCTGCCAACACAGCTGGGCAAGCCACAGCTGCCCAGCCAAAGCCCTGTCAGCAAGTGGCTGCTTCCTCAGCACCCAGAGCCTGGCAGAAGGAAGGGCAAAACCACAGCCATGCCTCCAAAGCCATGCTGGGCTACACCCCACACCCCAGTGTGCCTGCTGGCACAAGGCCATTTCTCTGTTTTCCTTCCCAGAAGGAACACTGCCAATGGCTGGAGGCAGTTGTGTTTATCAAGAGGTGTATCTCGGAGCTGACAGGAGATCTGCAGCCCCTGGTGCAGCTGAAAAACAGTCTGTCAACACTTGGGAGAGAGCAAGCCAGCAGGGCCAGCAGGGGACTGGCCCAGCTCGAGTCCCTGCCAAAAGCTACAAGAGGAGGGAAAGTCGAACTGGAGCCAAAGAAACCTTTTCCATACGCTGTTCAGTCTCTGATGGGGTGTCCAAACCACAAACTGGCCAGTTCCAACCTGAAAGGAGAAGCCTTTTTAGGCTGGCTTTTTTTGAACTACCTCCCTGTTTGGAGAACTGCTCTGCCCAGAAGCCTGTGAGTCTATCACTACATGAGACCTGAGAGTTTATGTCAGAGAGATGAAGAAGCCCTACCACGGTGAAGACTGCCCACTCAGGAAATAAAATACACTCCAAGGGACTGGTGCTTAAGATGATAAGCCTGAATAAAAAAATACCAAGGGGCAGATTAAACCCTTCAAGCAGAGACCTGCCAGGGAGGAGAAGGTGGTGAGCCACAGGTTAAAGAGCCTTTGCCTTTTTTGTCTGAAATGCTTTTGGACTCTGCTGCTCCCAAGCTGCCACGATGAAGAGGATGGAAGAGGTTATCCCCAGAGCTCCCTTCCAACCCCTGCCATTCCATGATTCTGCCATGCTTTCCAGGGGAGCAGAAGGAGACCCCCATCACAGGATGGAGTCACCCACTGTCCCTGGAGTGCTGGTGACATCTGCACACCATGATGGGCCCTTTCACCTCCTTTTCCAGAAGCAAGAAGGAGAAAGATGTAATTTGCAAGGAACTAATTTCACAGACCCCAGGAAGGAAGGGGGGAAAGAATGGAGAAAAGGAATCCAAGAAACCCTACTTTCCAGTGAAAGGCAGTTCCTCTGAGCTACAGTCCATATCTGTGTGAAATTCCACTGGACGCTACTTACCTGGTAATCATCAATTACATTCACACTCAGCTAAACTTCCTGAGGCAAAGAAATCTCCAAATCACCTCTTTCATAAATCACTTTTCCTTTTCCACAGCTCCTCACCCCAGCACCTTTCTCATCCCTCCTCCTTCCTGAGGCTCTGCAGCTTGCACTAGGCAGGGTGCCCAAGGAGGGCGATTGCAGCCCTCCCGTGGCAGATACATAACCAGTGTTCCAGGAGACTCATGTCTCTGAAGCTTCCAAAAACCACAGGCAGCAAAACAAGGCACATGCACAAAGATGCCACAGGTTTCACAGTTGTTTAGCTAGGAGAAGCTTTGGGTTGCATGTAGACTGTCCCAGTCCCCAAGAATTTTTAGAAATCCATGAAAATATATTGCAGGATGAAAATGCAACCTCCTTAACCCACTAGAAAGAGACCCCTTTCATTCAGGGCACCTCAGCTTTCCTCCTGTGGGAACACAATGGGAGCAGATTCCCCACCATAGAGAAAGCAGAGATATTCAGCTCATCCACAGAGATGCTGTGTCCTAGCCCTAGGCACATTAACAGTCCTGGACTATGCTTCCTGCTCTTAATGTAAAGCAATTTTTCAAGTGCTCTAAATTATTGTTCCTATCCTAGGAAGTTACCTGTTGCTCCTTAGATTGCAACATAGGCACAACAATAAATGAATCCTAATTCTTTCTTGCTCATGGGCACACAGAAGGAGTTGGGCAGGGGGAAATCTCATGACATCAGATACACTGATGGGACCTAAAGGGACATAAAGACATGAAAGAAAGATACCTTGTTACCAACCACCTGCAGAAAGGCAAAGCACAATGTTCCTCTGTGCACCCAGCAGGCTTGCAGCAGTCTCACCTCTGAGCCACCAACTTCTCATTGCCAAGATAAAATTGCAGATCATGGGAATAAAGCCCTTAGTTTGCAGTATCCTGCTCTCAGCAGCATCTGCAAGATGTTTTCCATCCTTCGTATCTCCTCAAAACACCTAAGTCTGTACAGATGGTTCTGACATGTCCAGGAGGATTCATTTCTGAAGTCCAGACTCTTAAAACAGAAACTTTTTTGTTTTCTTTTTTCGGTTTTCTTTCTTTTCCAAAACAAAAACCCTCGATGCACCTTTTTTTTTCCCCTTTTGCTCCCCCTTCCTGCAGCTCGAAGCTCGTGCATCGACCACAGCATTTACTCCCATCTACCACGCAAGACCTGCAGCTTAACAGCCTCCATACCAAAGGAATTTCTGCTCACAATCCCACAGCTGGTCAGGAGGACAGCAGCTTCCCATCTTCAAAAATAAGGATCTGCCTCCTGCTCTGAATTTCCATCTAGGAAAAACACAGCAAGAGGACCACGTTAACAAAAATTACATGAAAAGGGTTGTTTTTTTTCCCAGGGTTTATCCAGAGACTACCCACACACTGTACATAAGCTTCCAGGAGAAGCTTTCTGTTGGTGAACAGATGAAGAGCACAGTGGGACAGATTTCCCCAGTGGGCTGGCAGCACCATTCCCTTGACTTCATTCACACAGTGAAAGTCTGGCCTGAGACATCTCAGCTACAGGCACCATGGTCAGAACTTAAATTAGAGCCTGAAACTCCCATCAGTATTTCTAGGAATACTGATAGGAATACTGATAGGAGCTGCTGTTATCTTGGTGCCTCCTGAAGTACAAACTGGTGATGTCAGGAAACAATCCTCTGGGGATATGATCATGCACATACCTACTTAGGCACACTGGACACACCTTCACAGGAAGCCTGGGTTGCTTTTCTGGGTAATGAAGCACTGAATGTCTGCTTTTCAGGATCATATTTGGTGCATGTAGATGAGAGCAGAGGCAAAGTATCAGAGCAGTCACTTTATCTGGCTGGTGGAGAACGAGGCTTGCAATGTCCAAACTAAAATACGTTACCCTTTGGAAAGATCACATCACAAGCAATCAAAATTGCTTATCAACTGCACCTGGAATATGGCCAGAGCACCTCTGCAGCAGAGGCCTTTCCACGCCCATGCATCACATCATCTGTGTTATCACCCACGGTGCTGCAGCCTCACAGTGAGGCTTGTCATGATCCCTCTCTATCCACAAAAGCAATGCACCAAGCCTGGAGGAGGAGGAGGAGGAAGAGAAAGCATCTGAGCTTCTTCACTGCGTATTTCCTGTTTCATTTGTTTCTTTGTTCTGAACAGGAGAAGAAAGAATCTGTCTTGACTGTCATGTATAGAGCCTCTGCCTCTGAGACTGCTGCAGTGCTCCCATTGAGCTCCAGGCAGCCCTGCTCAATGGCCTTTTATCTGCCCATCACCGACACGACAGAACTGCGGTTACCATGTCAGCGGCGGCTACTGCCGACTCACAGGGATCAGGACCTCCAGCCACAGGTTATGGACTCAATACATATTCACAGAGTTCACTGAGCTCCCTGCTCACTCGGACCCCACAGTGTAACGTCGGGAATGCATCTACCTCCTCCAGCACAGCATTTACACCAAAACACTTCACTTTTCTTTTTCATAGTGCTAGAAGAAACAGTTTAAATTCCCACTAATACGGTTTTTGAGTCCTTAGTGAGCTACTGTTTTGCAAGAGCACTGTGAAATCACAGACAAATTCATCTGCTCTCTTTCACCTGCTCTGGCATGCAACTTTCTGTTGAAATCACTCTGAACATTTTTTTTCCCCCAGTGAATTTTCTTAGGCTGACTATCTGAGTTTGTCACAGCTTTGCAGTCGGTTGAATAAATTATCTGGTGGTAGTCTCCAATGAACAGGCATCGCAGCCGTTGCTGTTGCAAGTGCCAGCAGAAAGCAACTGCACCAGACTGCCTTTTGCAGCCTTTTGGGGCCCCAAAACTCCACTGCACAAGTGATGCTGAAGGGGATTCAGGGAAACATCAAGCTGGGCACAGCACACTGAAAATCTACAGAAAATATACTCTGCTTTGTACCCAGCTCCAGTTTGTGCATCCATTGCCTGTTTTGTGTTTCAGTGTTCGCTGTTGAATTAAAACCCTGGGTCTTCCCAGGAATTTGTAAGATCCTCACAGCTGCTTCTGCATCTCGATGCCAGTAAGGGAGCCCACAACTTTTCCAGCATTGTCTCACTGTTTTCTGCAAGGGACATCATGCGAAAAGCTTCCTGAGTCAGCTACAATCATTTGAAATATCTATTCTGGTATTTTTCAACTTTTCAGTCATTCACAAAATATATTTAGAAGCATTAGTTCCCTTGCGAAGGCTGAAAGAATGGGGGCACGGACATGGAAGTACTGCAAGTTTTCACGAGAATTTAGCTTTTACTGACTCAAATTTTCACTCCTTTCCCACTGCAGCCAAGAAATCCATTGTTTCATCGCAAAACCGCCCCGCAGGCCTGATCACAGGACGAACGCTATTGAAAGGGGGCGCTGGGGCCCCCGGCGGCGGCTGCCGAGGGGCCGCACGGCGGAGGCGGCACAGCTGCCCGCACTCGCCCGGACTGCGCCGCTGGCCCCGGGCCCTGGTGTCTGCTGCCCTCTGGCGGCCGCACCGCGGAAATACCTGCCGCGTCCGCGTGTTACGTGTGCATGTGTTTGCGTGTACATGTGTGTGCATAACGTGTGTGCATGGGGGTGTCCGTGTACATGTGGATGGCGTGTGGGTGCATGACGTGTGTGTGTGTGTGTGTGTGTGCATGGTGTATGGGTGCACAATGTGTGTCATGATGTGTATGACGTGTGAGTGCATTAAGTGCATCTGTGCATGTGTGTGTGCACAGCACGTGCATGATGTGTGCATGGTGTGTGTGCATGTGTGTGCACAACGTGCTTCTGTGCGTGATGTGCATCTGTGCATGTCTGTGTGTGCACAATGTGTGCATGGCGCGTCTGTGTGTGCAGAGACTGTCATACATTTATATTTTGGTATATATACACACATAGAGAGAGAATCACAGCACCACAGAATCACAGAATCAATCAAGCAGGTTGGAAGAGACCTCCAAGCTCACCCAGCCCAACCTAGCACCCAGCCCTAGCCAAGCAACCAGACCATGACACTAAGTGCCCCAGCCAGGCTTGTCTTGAACACCTCCAGGGATGGCGACTCCACCACCTCCCTGGGCAGCCCATTCCAATGCCAATCACTCTCTCTGGCAGGAACTTCCTCCTCTGAATATACATGCATATAAAAACATACACACACATACATACAGGTATGAATACAGATGTCTGTGTGTAAATATGTGTCTCTTTAGGGCACCATGTGTCTCTCAACAAGAAATTCTCCCCTACCACAAACTGCCTCTGTACTTCTCATAGCATTCAGGATATCCCTCATAAAATCTGGGGACAGTACTTAATGACACTGCCTAATGTTCCCTAACCAAGGACAAAAAGATAACACATGAGAGACACACACATCCTCAAGCCACACAAATACATCTTCTGTATGGAGGGGAATCATCTGGGTCACAGCAACGATTGCAACTCAAGATGTGCAAACATTTTTTAAAACTCTTTTTGTTTGTTTTGTTCTGTTATGTTAGTTGTTGTTGTTAGTTTTAGAGACAGCCCAAGCCCCCAAAGAATCACTTTCCCTTGTCAAATCTGCAGATGTGACACTGTGGGAAAGATGCCAAGATGTACTTTGTCCTGCTCCGTTGCCTCCGGCATGAATCTGGCAGCTTTCTGGCTAGCATTCTTGTGCGGGCCCTTAACTTCGTGGTGGAGGGGAGGACTTCAGTGCTTCACCATTGTAAGCAGATAGCCTCTGCTACAGAAACAAACAAACTATGTGATGAAAACAGTTTAAAGTCACAACTCTTTGTATGAAAACGAAACAGACAAGGAAACCACAAGATCAGTGTTCAAATCCCTGAGGGTACAAAGTGGGCCAATTAATAAATAAGTAAATAAGGTTGTGGAAGAAAAGGCCAGAAATGGAGTACGATAATGGAAAAGGGCTGGGAGAGGCCTGGGGGTAGAGGAACAGTAAAAGGAGGGAAGAAAATGAGTGGGAAGGCCAGGGGCCAGGATTCAGCAGTGACCCTATGAAGCTCATCAGGGATCACATGCATTTCACCGCAGGATCTGCTCCACTCTCATTGCAGTCCCTGGGAATGACCAGGAAAACAGAGGAGGGGATGCCAGTTTTGCATAGGGTCAGTTATTTCTGATTATTTGGGGATGGGAAAGGGGATTCTTTCGAAGCCCTTTGGGTAATCAGGCTTGTGTGCTGAAGCAGAGCATTTGTTTCTCCTTGTTACCATAGCAGATATCTCCCTTCCACTGTGGAGCCATCTCCATTTCCCTGAGCCCTCCCTGACTCAAGGCCCTTTTCACTTCTCACTAAAGTATGCAGTCATTTCTTGAGGGAGTGAATTCCAGCGACTTACTCTCCAGGGAACCTTCCTTATTTAGAGAGAAACCACAAGCCAGGGAGACCTGGGAGGGGAGAGAGAGAAATGGAGATCAGGCTTGTTTAGAAGCAGCAGCTAAACAGCTGGGAGATCTTTCAGTTGGTTTATATTTCTAACTCTGTTTGGGTCTTGCTTTACAACCTCGAATGAAAACAAATCAGGATTGTTTCCTCCTTCTTGGAATGTCTGTTTAGAATCTTAAAGGGGAGGAGGAACGACCCCACCATGGGTTCTCAGGAATAGCTTCTTTCCCAATGCCCAGAGCCTCTTTGTCCCCCCATTAACCTCTGCAGCACACACGCATGTGCGCACGCACGCAGCCCCTGGCTCAGCCACACAATGCAGCCAGCAACGTCCCTAATATTGCTGCCAGTGGTTGCAGCAGTGGCTTCTCTCCCTTCTCTTAGAGTAGAACATGTTTTTCACATGTTGGGTCTCTGCAGGATAAACTGTTGCAGACTGTCACGCAAATTGCATTGATTTTCATTTTTTTTTCCAAGTCACAAAAGCAGAATTCCCCTCCAAAAAGGAAGGGGGGGGGGGGGGGGGGGGGGGGGGGGCACAACACTT
>WBNM01003100.1:91516-132142 GCA_013399055.1 Ramphastos sulfuratus
AAAAAAAAAAAAAAAATAAAAAAAAAAAAAAGGGTTTTTGGGGGAGTGTTTTTTTAAAAAAAAAACAAAAAAAAAAAAAAAAAAAAAAAAAAAAAAAAAAAAAAAAAAAAGCGTAGTGTGCCGATGCAATCATATGTTCACATTTCCTTTTGCACGCACAAGCAGGCACACTTAAAGCGCAGGCTATCATAAAACTTAAATAGAAGTAGATTTTTATGGGCTTGTGTTTTAATAGTGTCTAATAAAATAAATCCTACTCTGTGTGTGTGTGTGGTTTATGTGCATATGGCTATGCTCACCGTCCAGTTTTCAATTTATTAGGTAACCAGGGTAGGTAGTATTAAAGGAGACATATCCATGTACTCATTAACACATACTGATACATCCACATACGTCTGTGTTTGTGTGCGCACACACTGAGATCTAGTTTCCGATCTGGGAGCACAATATATCATCTGTGATATTTCAGCAAGTGTGTATGGGGAGTGGTTTATGTCTTAAATATTTTGTAAGCCAGACTACCCAACTGGAAATAATGGATTTTCTATGAGATGTAAAATAAAAATCCATCGACTAAGAGTTTCCTTGAAAGCTCTTTAGAAGTTTGGAAAATAAAATCCCGGAGATTTGCGAGGGCGTTAACTTGTTTCATTACCTGTATGCTCATACTACTGCTCCTCTTTGTGTAAAGGTTTGCACTAAATCCAAGAGAGGACACTGGTGGGATTTAGGAGCTTTCCATCCACAGGCTTAGCTTTCCCTAGGCTTTGCGTAAAATCTAACTTATCTCTGTTTTACAGGTAAATGTTTTACGTATGTGTATATATGTTATATGTGTGTAGATTTACGCGTTTTATGTAGCAAGACATGGAGGTAAATTTGTTTGAGCTTCGGCTCCGCGGGACCCCCTGGAGCCAGTCTGCGGGGTCGGTGCCGGTGCCTATTGCCAGGCACCGCCGCGCAGGGTGCGAGGAGCTAAGGCGGTGTGTGCGGGGGGGGGCTGGGGAAGGGGGATGTCCGCGCCTGGCTGCCTGGGGGCGCCCAGGGTTGATTCCCTACTGTAACCCACAGCTTCCAGGTCCTTTAATAAGTCCAAATATTTACCTTTTAGAGACACGCTTTATGCGGCTGCATGAAGGCCAGTAACCTTTGACAGGAGCCGTCACACAACACTCCTCCATAATGGACCACAGTGCGCGTACATCTAATTGATTGTGCTAAAAGTTATTGCAGGGGCTACGGGAGGGGGGTCTCCGGACTGCAAACAAGCGTTTTGCCACTGAGCGGAAAACACCGCTTCTGGAACAGCCGGACGAAGCCACAGGGTATCGGATTCGACCCCATCATCCATCCCATGTGATGTTGCTTTTATGCTTTTTTTGGGGGAAAAAGGTACAACAGCAAAACCACCACCGGATACTGCAAGGCGATCCCCCTGTAATACGCCAAGCGCTATCTGCTTGCCAGTGTATCTGCTAAAGGGGAATGTTTCCCGAAGGGTCCCTCGGCACGAGATCGATCCCGATTAAATGGGGAGAAGCGGGAAACCGCCACAGCCTCGGCTGACGGTCGTGTCAAAGCGGGTCCGAGGCCACCGGGAGCTCCGCTCCGTGAGAGGACGCCGAGCAGTGCGCAATTGAGAGCTACCTGGGGTGGGAGCATCCCAGAAACTGTTTAAAACCGGTGGCCGGTGTGGGTTAATAAGGGGGAAAATTTCAAGCAGCATCAGCAGCCCGGCAGCAGCACCCGTGGGGGCACAGCGGAGGAAGCCCGGTGGGATATTACCCTGTTTGTTTTCCCTTTGATCCGTAGGAAATAGGTCCTGCACTGCGTGACCCATTAAACTAATAAGATTATAAAGATCAGCAAGAGGGGATAGGGTCGCTAATGGTTCCCATCTGGCCCAGATTTCGGCGTTATTAAAAACGCCGAGGAAGCGGGCTTGGGTTACAGAGCCGAGGTGAAAGCAGAGAGCGGGGAGCCGGGACCACACATCACACCAATTAGCACGGCGGGGCGGAAGGGCTCGGGGAGCCGGAGGGGCGCGGGACGCCGTAAAACACGGCAGGACATCGGCGGTGTGTGTCCCCCGCCCCTCATGCATATGCAAACAGGAGGGACCGCCATGCAAATGACCGCCCTGGCTCCGCCCTGGGCGGGCCGCGAGGGGCGTGGGGAGCAGTGCCAGACCCTCATTTCAATAGCCTCGCCTCCGGAGCGATCCTCCAATGGCTGTGGACGCTGGTGCGGGTTGCCTCTGAGCACGCCCCTCGTCCTCCCCGCCTCCGCAAGGAACGCCCATTGGCTGTGCCGTCCATCCAATAGCAGCGCTGAATGCAAATGAACAGAGGGCGGTCCGCATCCCACCACTGCGGATTGGGTGCACAGTGCCGGCGAAAGGCTGACCTGCCAGACGGGGCGGAGACGCTCTTCTATTGGCCGGTGGCAGGGGCGGGCCTGCCCCGCGGCGAGGCGGGGCGGATGACGTACCATAAGGCGTTCCCACCTCAGCGACAGGGCGGAGCGGGGGGTGGANTCCGCCTGGAGCCCTCCTCAGTGCCCGGCGAGATGTAAATCACCAGGGAGCGGATGACAACCTGGAGGAGGGAGGCAGGCAGGCTTGAGGAGGGAATTGCTGGTCGAGGAACGATCGAATTAAAGCAACAAGGAATAGCTTTTAAATCTAGGTGTCTCGCTACGGTCGGGACGTGGTGGGGTTGGGGACTTTGCCCTTATTTGTATCCCGCTCACTGCATGTGCTACGGAGGAAAATAAGCTCAATCGTGTCTATGCGGTTAATAAGAAACATGCTGTTAATGAGCCGCCGTCTCCGACCTACTGAAGAGGTGTCTAAGCACCAATTTAAGCGTCCCCCCAGCCTTCACCTGCGACTTCTAAATGAAGCAAATAGTATTGGAACTATTCGCTCTAGGCAGTTTTGTGCTTTTTAAGTGCCCAAACTTCACCTCGCCATAATTTAAGTGGTTATCTGAAGTGATTTAAGTGATAG
This sequence comes from Ramphastos sulfuratus, assembly GCA_013399055.1. Taxonomy (NCBI): domain Eukaryota; kingdom Metazoa; phylum Chordata; class Aves; order Piciformes; family Ramphastidae; genus Ramphastos; species Ramphastos sulfuratus. The sequence continues at coordinate 94,527 of WBNM01003100.1, forward strand.
TTTTGCCGTAAGCGATTATCTCAGCATTTTCGTCAGTCACTTTAAAAAGAAAAAGAAAGAAAGAAAAAAGAGACAGGAGACAAGAAAAGACAACTCGATGGTAAATGGTCTTAAAGGCACCATTTTAAAGTGTTTATTTTCAGCCAACAGCTTCAGAATAAAGAACAACTGAAAGTATTTTTAGGTATTTGTGAACAGTCATTCCTCGCCTCGATGATTTTCGTTTTTCTTTTGCTTTACAGAGTGTTCCTTACCACTGACTCCGTACCTCCAAAGTTGTTCTTCGCTGTACTTTGCACGAATTGTTTTCTGGCACAAAAACTTCAGGGAATTAATGCAGGATAATTTAAGGGTGTAACTCTGCCCTCGGAACTTAGCACATAGTTGGCTAAGCAGATACATAAATAACGACTCTCAGAACGTCAGCAAATATTTTTCCCCGCAGTGTTCCAGCCTACATTGTATTTTGTACGTGAGGGTGGTTTGTACTGCTACTACCACTGTGGTAGTGCTGCTCTCTCTTCATGAAGGCTTTTTGCAATATTCGATTTTCGCAAACAGGGAGCAAAAATCTCTCCGTGTATTTCGTTAAGCGTGCTAACAGCCTGAGCTTCGGGCAGCGGCAGGTCTGGGCTCTGGCATTGCAAGGGATAATGGGATGAGTGCTCACTATTTATCAGGACTTCCAGGATAAATGGTTCGTAACTTTTATGCAAACAGAGACAACGTCCCTGCAGACAGATCGAGAAAATGAAAAGTCCTTCAAATGAAAAATAACTAATGAAAAATCAAGGAAGCTACCTGAGATGCCAGCACAGCTCATGTTCAGGGGCCATATGCGGGCACAAAATTAGTAGAAATGCACCCACTGCGTGGTTGTAGGACGTGGTGTGGAAAGTGTGGTCATGTTGAAGTTCACTGCCTTAATATATTTAGTGTATGGAATTCCCTCAGTGACTGAGAGAGGGAAGAGCAAGTCTGCAATTTATATCTGTGCTTGACAGCATGCCTTCGGGGAAGTTAGTTTTAAAATTTAAAACGTGTGTTCATTTTCCTTCAAAATACATAGAATGCCTTCTTTCCCCCCCCCCCCCTTTTTCTTTTATATTGTTAAAATTTTCGTACACTGGTTTCCTGTGTTTCCAGTTACTCGTGTAATTTACTATAGGAGCTGTGCATGTTTGCTGTATTGTTGCTCACATAAATGGCATGGGGAAGCACTGAAAGCAGAGATAAAAGTTAGCTAAACGTCTATTGTAAATCCGTGTGAAATGACAAATTTCTAGCTTGATTGTGTATTTCCCTAGACGTTGTCTGCTGTTGGTTATTCAGAGATACTTTAAAATATGCAAATGGTTAATTGGTTTTTCATATAAAAGTATTGCAGACTCTTGCTGCGATGCAGAAGAGGTAACACAACAGCATCACCTTGGTTCTTTATCTGACCTAGAACGGCATAGGTAGAAACATTTCCCACTAGCTGTAGATCTATGTTACTATTATGTAGATCTATCCCACTATCTAGATCTATGTAGATCTATGTTATCTATGTAGATCTATTTATATGCAATTAAGGGACTGGGATTTAATTTACTTGAGCCGCGGATAAATATATAGGATCAGCCTTTCGCCTTAAAAAAAACCCAAACAACAACAACAAAAAAAAAAAAAAACACAAAAAAAACCCCCACCAAACAAACAACAAAAAAAACCCCACCCAAACCAAAAACAAATGAGCAAACAAAAATAAACCAAACCACACACATGTAAAAAAGAGAGCTCTATTGCTCAACAACTGCTATCAACTTATTTTCACTGTGTCTTAAATCCTGTTTTAGCTCAGCTTTCTAAAGCACTGTTGAGCTACAGATCATCATCACATCTGGAACTCAGTGGCACAAGATGCTGAAGATCCAAATACCTTAGAGGACTTTTAAAAGGATTACATGGCTATATGGATAATAAAAAGCAAAGTACTGGGAATACAAGCATGTGTAAGGGATATAAATACTCATACATCAGGGTGTAAACCAACAACTAGATTTACATTGCCAAAAATTCTGTTTCCTAGTGCTTTTTTGGGTTTTTTTTTTTTCCATAACTGTCTGTTACAAAGTTCCTTGTTGTCCCTTACTTTGAGTCACCTGGGACTGATATCTGTCAGAAGGAGAAGGTTGAAATACATCAACCACTTCTATTTTTGCCCATGCCTACATATTTTTTTTTCCTTTTAAAATATCATAAATCAGCATATTCCCTGCTTCATTCAAGGTCTGTTCCCCATTAAAATAAGTGGAAGTCTTTCCAGTGACTCTGACAGACACTGGGTTGTGCCCTAAAGGAAGTATGCACTATATTTCATGCAATGCCAAAGAACAAATAAGCATGGAATCTCATTAGATCTGTTTTTCTCTGTGTTATTGTGCTACTACATAACACTTTGCAGCTGATGTCCATTCTATGTGTGCTAGAGAAACAGATTTGTCCTTCCATATTTATTTAATTTGTGCCAATATCTTATAGAGGCAGCTACTCATAGCAAGAAAGAGTAGACTGGTTACTTATCTAAGGAGACCATAACTACTACTTGCTGCAATAGAGATTCGACAATGGCTTGTACTTGGGACTGTGCTAGTAATGAGGACAGTGTAGCTCCTCATTTCTGCTTCTGACCTCAGGGACTGACCAGGTGTGAGACCTTGTCTGTTTACAGGTCTGAAGATAGCAATTCAGAGTTCACTTCGTGGAAGCAAGTTAAAGATCTTGTTTGTAATGCTCCAAGAGTCACCACTGAAAGATTTCTAGAAAGACAAAGCCAGTGGAAATAGTAACAAAAACACAGGCAGAAAGAGCAGAGCTCCTGCATGCCAGCAATGTTCAGCTTGTGTAGACAAAAAATATCAGGCACAATTCACAGATGCATCAGAGGATGGATTTTCTCTATAGCAAGCACAAGTTGAAGTCTTTAAGTGGAGAAAGTGTGCCTTCTGAGCATGGAAGAAAGAGCTCATGTAAAGCATACTGTGGTAAGTGCTCAGTGAATTTTCTCTTTTCTAGAGTATTTTTTTGTGGCACAAAAACTTCTGCTGTTTGAACAAGCTGGACACTTGAAACTCGGTGTTTGTTTGTTTTTTTCCAAGCCATGTCTGAGCTTCTCAAACTCAGTTACAGAAACTTTCCTCTCCATGATTTCTGCCAAGCTAGAATTATATTATAATTTGGTGATCTAAGTGCACATTGTCCCAAAGCAGGCTACAGATTTTTTGTTGTTGCTATAGAACATTTTGATTGTGAGTTCTCTTCCTGCTGCCCTTGAATTCTGCTTGCATCATCCATCTGTGGTAAAGTCTATCACGCTCATGTATCTTTATTCACTATGAACTCCATGTCACATCCCTGAAGTAAAACAGTTCTGTTCTTTAAATTTACCTTGTCTTCTTGAAAAAAAAAAAAAAAAAAAAAAAGAGGTACATGCATTTAGCTTTAGAAAAGAATCTGAGTGTCATCCTGGACATTGCTGGACCATTGAATAAAGACACCAGAGTGCTAGGTGATAAAATGGTTAAGATGATCAAAGTTACTGTGCCTGATCTCAGGATGGTTTATGCTGCAGCATGAGCGTGAGCTGAAGTCCTACTGACTTCCAAAGGCTGCTCTGAGAAACAGGCAGGTTCAGAGCTCCCACCTGGCAGAGCAGGAGAGCTGTACCACGGCCAGTGTAGGGAAGCAGAGCACCGAAGTCATTCTTGAGCCTGCCACACGGGGACTGAGGCATCGCTGAAACGTAGCTCCGAGGAGAGCTGTGCAAGTTCAGGTTAGCGCTCCCTCTGAACATGAAGAGACTTTACATTCCCTGGCCAGGTCTGTAGTTTAATACAGAGTTACCCAAGCACTACATCTTCTCCAGTGCCAAACAGTTCTGTGCAGTTCGTTTTGGTCACTCAGCACTTTTTCTTATCAGCCAAAATATCTGTTCAATATGTGTGGGGTTTTTAACCATCAGAAATCTTGCTCAATACCAAGACAAAGGAGAACAGTACAGGGCAAAATCTTGCCCCCTTCACTAGCCCAAAGAAAGTTTTCAGCTGCAGTCACAGGGAAGCTGCTGCATTTCTGATGCAGGGAGTCAGGGACAGGTTTAACAGTCAGTCCTGTCCCATGCAGACAGAAAGGCCTAGAGTTTTGCCACTAGAATGGGTGTCCCCATGCATCTGTCTTCTTCTGCTCCCATGCAGCAAGTGGCATAAAGCTCTGGGATTGCTGTGCTGGCTGCACAAGGAGCAGGAGAAGCCAAAGTGTCTCCCTGTGTGATTTGGTGGTGCCAGCAGTCTGCCTCCTTCCAGCTCTGTGTGCCTGTGGATTTTCTCCACCTAAACCCCTGCCCCCACACCCCAAACTTCCCATCTTGGTTGTTGCCTGGAAGGTGTAGGCTGGCTCTGGGGTGGTAGGACCTATAGGGTTGCCAGCTCAGAACAGAAAGAAGTGGATTTTCTTGTAGAAAGGATGACACAAAGTGCACAGTATTGGGACCACTTCTGTTTAACATCTTTATTGATGACCTTGATGAAGACACAGAGTCTGTCATCAGAAAGTTTGCAGGTGACACCAAGTTGAGGGGCAGTGTTGATCTGCAGGAGGGTAGGGAGGCTCTACAGAGGGACTTGGATAGATTGGACTGATGGGCCAGTGTTAATGGGATGAGCTTCAATAAGGCTAAATGCCAGGTCCTACACTTGAGTCACAACAACCTCAAGCAGAGCTACAGGCTTGGGGAAGTGTGGCTGGAGAGCTGCTGGCAGAAAGGGACCTGGGGGTTGTAATAGACAAACAACTGAATCTGAGCCAGCAGCGTGCCCAGGTGGCCAAGAAGGCCAATGGCATCCTGGTTGGGATTAGAAATGCTGTGTCCAGCAGGAGCAGGGAGCTGATTGTGTCCCTGGAGTCTGATCTGGTGAGGCCACACCTTGAGTATTGTGTTCAGTTTTGGGCAGCTCATGACAAGAGAGATGTGGAGGTGCTGGAATGAGCACAGAGGAGGGCAACAGAGCTGGGGAAGGGCCTGGAGAGTAAATCTTATGAGGAGCAGCTGAAGGAGCTGGGGATGGTTAGTGTGAAACAGAGGCGGCTGAGGGCAGAGCTCATTGCTGTCTGCAGCTACCTGAAAAGACATAGTGGAGAGGCTGCTGCTGGGCTCTGCTCACAGTGACAGAACAAAAGGGAATGGCCTCAAGCTGTGACTGGGTAGGTTTAGACTGGACAACAGGAAACATTTTTCATGGAAAGAGACATTGGAATGAGCTGCCCATGGAGGTGGTGGAGTCACCAACCCTGGATGTGCTTAGAAGTCGTTTGGATGTGGTGCTTGGGGCTATGGCTAAAGGATGAACCTTGTAGAGTAGGGATAATGGTTGGACTTGGTGATGCTGGGGGCCTGTTCCAACTGGGATGTTTCTGTGATTTGAGAGCAGCTGGCCTCTGCCATGCCATAGCACAACTATTCTTTGCCTGTTTCCTGGAGCATCACTAGTACCTCATTTCTAGATCATCACTTTCATCTTGTGAATATGGAGATGCTGCTATAGTAGTGTTCAACCTCAGGAGAAAATATTACACACTTTAAATTGCTCTCCTTGTCTTTTCCCTGCAGATATATTTTGTGCTAACAGGGAATGCAATTTTCATCAGGAACTCAAAAACAACATGGTGAACTGTAATAATGACTGAACCTGTTAGGTCTATTGTGCAAATAAATCTGCTGTGAACCAACATTTTCTCTCATAAGTTTCACAGAGAGACAGTAACCCTTCTGCTGTCAATGAATTAATTTGCTAAAGGAAGCTGGAGTTCACAGATAAATCTTGAGATTATTTCTCATTTACATATGAGCTTAGCATTTATGTGCACTTCTATTTGTGTGATACTCCAGGGGACAATCCAGGAAACAAAATGCATCATCTAATATGTAAAAATGAGGCTACGATAGAAGGGGGGTGTGGGCTGGGGGAAAGCTACATTTTCTTAAAAAAAAAAAAAAAAAAAAAGTAATTATTTAGAACAGTCTTTGTGATCACTTAAATTATCTAGCACCATTTGCATAATATTCCAGAGTCAGTTTTGCAGCTATCTGGAGCATACCTGGGCAAGTTTTGTGTGCTGTGACCCCATCAGTGCCCATTGTCTCAGGGACTTCTGGGGCTGGCTTGTGTGGTATTGTGGCTCAGGCATGGGTTGTTTTTGCTTTATTATTTATGAGGGAGAAACCAGGTCAGAGGCATAACTGAAACCAGCACCAGTGTACTTCCTATTTCCTGTGGAGTCCCCAGAGCTCTAGTTGGAAACCATTACTGTTGTTAATTAATGATTTGCCAGCTGTCTGCACTAATTTTATAGCATTTATGTATGCAGAGCCATTGTGCCTCAGGTTCCTGCTTTAGAGTCCTGTAAGTGAGACACTGCAGCTACAAACCCAGCACCACTCTGGTGTTCATTTGTCATTCTGAGTGTGGTCTGCTCACAGATCATTGCCCTTTAGCTCTTCAAATCAGAAGGCTGGCTGAAGGGGGTTGGCAGCAGCAGGGACCTACCCTGGGACATTTTAGATGCCCTCATTTCAAATAGAATCATAGAATGGTAAGGTTGGAAGGGACCTCAAAGCTCATCCAGTTCCAAGCCCCTGCCATAGGCAGGGACACCTCCCACTAGTGCAGGTCACTCAAGGCCTTGTCCAATCTGGCCTTGAACACCTCCAGGGAGGGAGCAGCCACCATCTTTGCTTGATTCAGGGCAGTAGCATATCAGAACAAAGGCAAAGTGCCCTTCTGTGGGTTCCTATTTTGAAGGTGCAGGCCAGTTTAAAACTGGACAAAAATTGCTGGGCACTGTAATGTGTTAGCCAGATTCTTACATTAAACATAATGTCTGTGCTTGTTGCTGCCCCCCTGCCCTGAATGCCTACACACTCAGCTGCAATGCATGCATGGCTTTGCTTGCCTCCTTCCATTACCCTTCCTTAATCCCCTTAAGCCTTCTCGAAGCTTTTGGGAAACCAGATGGTTGTGCTAACACAATTCCCCACAATCAACTCCATTTTGCTGGAGCAGTCCTGCAGTTTCAGTTGGCTAAAGGTTTGGTTTGTGTGTGTGTGTGCTCCATTCCTTCCTTTGAGGGCTTGTTTGTTAAGCAGCTGTGGCACCTCTGGCAGGCATGGCAGCATTTTGGCAGTGGCTGTGCTATGCTGTGCGGTTTGCAGAGGGGGACCCTGCTCTTGCAGAGCTGAGTCATCTGAATGGCTGGGTTAGTGTTTGGGCTAAGCCTGGCCTCCTGCTGCTTCTAGTTCCTCTACAAGACTTAGACTTTTCATATCTTCTCCTTGAAGTTATTGTTTAAGTTGTGTATTGCTCCATGTATCCAAAATACTCTTTTACAGTGGGAAAAAAAACCAGAAACACCAAAACCAAACCCGAAACCAACAAACCCCAACAGCAGCAAATGAACAAGGCATGAGTTTCTCTAAAGAATTTGACAGAATTCTGATTTTTCAAAAGACCAATGCTTTAAAACTAGCTAGCATGCACTTGAATCAGGAAGCTGTCACTGTTTCAGCTTGAAGCATAGCTCTGTGTGTGTCCATCAGCTCAGGAAACAGCAACATTTCCACAACAGTGCCATGGTTTGGAGTCTTTTGAAACAGCAAATACTGAATTGCCACAAGAACAGAAAAAACTTAGGCCAGTTGGTTGGTCTGTAGCTTTACACATAGCACAAGAGCCACCCCTCCCAAAGCCAAGCTGTTATTTCTGCACCAGCTTTGCACTGCCCTGGTTCAGCAGTCTGCAGCTTCTGCTGTCTTCATCAGATTTGGCCATTTATGGAAAATGCCTTTCAAATAAGCACTTAAAAAATGTTAGATGATATGTTGGATTATAGAGATCATAAAGCAAGGTAATAATAATAAAACAATCTTAAGTACCAGTGGGCACAAAAGATGCCAGAGGATTTCTCTTCTCCTCCTCCTCCCCTCCCATCCCAAACAATCCTTTTCAATATTGAACAGGTCTGAGAACAATCCAATCCACAAGGTCAAGATAGGGTCAGGTTTCCTGACCTGACTGCCCCCACCTCTTGATAATCTAGAAATGAAAATCAATTCTTGTCTTCGAGCTTGTGAGGAGCTCATAATTGCTTTGGACTGCAGCAGCGAGTGGCTGCTTTCCCTGCCACCTTTCCACTCCTGCAGATGGGGATGTCATTTTTCAAGCCGGGTGCACTGTCAGGATTAGATTGTGTGGTAACCAAGTAGAAAGATTTCTGCTCAGAATGAGATTTGTTCTCATTGCTGTGCCTTTTGCTCAGGTCCAGATTAATTTTTTTTCTTCATTATTATCTATAGGGATATCATAATGTGCTTCCATCAGATTATCTATGGAAAACTGGTTTTTTCTTGGGGTCAATATTGGAGCTCTTTTATAGCAGCTGGAATTAATGGATAGATTGGGACTGAGGCTAAATTTGCTTCTTGATTGTTCACTTACTTTACATTTTGTGACACAAATCATACTGGTCAAATATGGGTAGAATTACTCTTTCTTTCTTTCTCTCTTTCTTTTTCTCTTTCTCTTTCTCTCTCTCTTATTTCTCTCTTCCTTTCTTTCTCTCTTCCTTTCTTTCTCTCTTCCTTTCTTTCTCTCCTCCTTCCTTCTTTCTCTCTTTCTCTCTCTCTCTTCCTTCCTCCCTCCCTCCCTCCCTCCCTCTCTTCCTTCCATCCTTCCTTTCTCTTTTCTTTTCTTTTCTTTTCTTTTCTTTTCTTTTCTTTTCTTTTCTTTTCTTTTCTTTTCTTTTCTTTTCTTTTCTTTTCTTTTCTCTTCTCTTCTCTTCTCTTCTCTTCTCTTCTCTTCTCTTCTCTTCTCTTCTCTTCTCTTCTCTTTCCTCAAGAATAGCTTTTTAGACAACTGAACTAAAAAGTGGTATCTTTTCCACTGTGATAGAACATTTCTAGGTCATTTCAGACAGCTACAAATTGCTGTTCTGCAAATGAGGCTGTGCAGTGCCAGCTCTCTGATAAGGCTTACCCAGCACGGTGGGCTGGGCAGACAGCTCCCTGCCCTGGGAGTGAGTAGAATAGGGATGGAAATGTAGTCCAACCAAACTTTTACACGTGGAAAAAGGAGACTTGCTTAGAACCATACTGCTTTCTAAAGAAATTTCCTGTGCAGGCCTGAAACCTCAAACCTTTAACACTTTACCTGCATCAGTTTTCAAAATGGGGTTAAAAAGAAGGATCCAGCATTTTTTGTACAAAGCATCCTGAGAACCATGAGGGCAAGTTCAATGGAAGAGTGATGTGTTTTACACCAATCTTTTCCTTTTTTTACACCTCTTATGTGTGCATTTCTTTTCCACCTGTCCTGATTAATAAAACAAACAAACCACCACCACCAACAACAAAAAATGACACAACAAAAACTCACCAAAAAAAACCTGGTGAGGATGTGACTTCTGCAGTTTGTATCCCTTATGCCTAACATTATGGTTTGTTCTCTAAAGAAAGGTCACCCTCACCTTTGGGGAAGAAAACTGTCCTTATGTTGCTTCTGTTTCTGAGATTTTGGGCAGTTCTTCTGCTGAGCAACTCCAGCATTTCTGCGAGTGGAGGTATCCTACAGACCTGCATTAAGGCTAGGGACAAGGCAGCTCTTTCCACATTACTCTTCTGCTGCTAAGATTTGTGGTTTGGCCATAAGAGCCATTTAGATGACAAAAGAAACCATAACTAAGACAGTGATTTAATGCTAGAGTGATTTTTTTTAATATACACTGAATGAACATTTTTATAGCTGTTTTTACCTCATTTGGCAGCTGAGAGTTTCAGTAAGGAGATGTGCCAAGAATGACAGTAAAATAAAGCCTAAGTAATGAATTCCGTCAGCAAAGGAGGGCACAAGATCAATAGCTAACAGGAGTCTCGAAGTTGTAGGGGGAAAAAGAAAAGGAGAAGGAAAGATAATTCTCACTTTAGATCCTGCCATGAAGAGCAAAGTAGGGGCAAGATTAAAGAGATTTGTTAATTATTTTTTTTAACTATCCATGCTGGCTTTGAGTTCTTGTTTTCAGAGACTGTTGCAGCAGGTAAACTCATGGAGCGAATGCGCTGTGAGACCACAGGAAGCCTGATGTGCTGGTGGCTTGGCAGTGCCAATCCTTCTTTCCTACCAAGGAAAAGCAAAGCAGAAGGATGTCTTTCACAAGCTGAAGCCCACCCCTCTGCTGCTAGCAGCTGCTATAGGCAAGTTACATCAAGTAAGGCAGTAGACTTTCTCTTCTGTCTTTCTCCTCATAAATTCATCCTTCCTCTTCTCAGGCCACTCTCCAGATGGTGCAGCCTTGGTAGTGCTGATGAAAGGAGGCTTGAAATGAAAGGCTGATCTTTACCCTTCTTGGTAAGAATTGCACTCACTGGTTTTGAATTTTGCCATTTGAGGTGCTCTGGCTTGTTCTAGCAGTTAGCATTGCTCTTGAATGGGGAGGGGAATGAATTTCAATCAGACAGGACCTTGGTGTGCAAGTTTCACTCAGTTACCAGCTTTGCTTTGGAACCACAACTCTCTCTTCCCTGTACTAACACATAAGAGACAACAAAGCTTTTTTTTTTCCCCACTCAGTGTGATCAGAAAAGCCAAAATCTTCAGTTTACAATCCTCTGCTTGTTACACGGTCCCCATTAGGCAAGTTCTGGCTTCCTTTGCAGATTGCCAACCTTCTGAAGTTTTAGCTTATTTATTGCATATCAGTACTTGTTAAAATCATCCTGGGACTATGCACTGAGCTTTTGTTCTTAGAGAAAATAGTTTCCAGCTCGGTGTAATTTACTTTTCCACTCTGCTCACCTTCTCTGTACAGAAAAGTTGAAGGTTCTCTGGTGGGCTCGCAACAGAAAGTGCAGAGCTGCTAACCAAAGGCTTCCCTCCTCTTGTACAAACAGAAATGTAGAGAATAGAAAGAAAAACAGTTTCTGACCGACGGAATTGGAGACCTGCAGTGACTTTTTCTTCATTTCTTTGTTTTGCTTTTGATAATTACACATATCCCTATAATATATTCTGCACTGAATTATTGATGTGCACTTTCAACCTCAGCCCCTGAGTCCCATTTTTGTTTCTGATGGGGAATAATAAACACACTTCCCTCTTTAACGTGCCCCTGGAGAAGTGGCTAAATACAAATCTTTGTCACCTCCTTCCCTGCTCATGTGTGCCATCTGAGCTGTGGAAGGTGAACCCTGATTTTTTACCCCTGTTATTTCTCACTCCTATGGGCTGTGCAGAGCTGGCTGAGCTCAGGCTGGGACCTGGGTCCTGTCCTGCTGGTAAGGCTGGGGTGGTTCCAGGTGACCCCAAGGTCTCTGCTTGGCCTGAGAATGGCTGGGCACAGTGCTGATGCAGAGGGACCTGTTGCCTTCAGTCTGCAGGCTGGGGAGAAAGGTTTCCTCCTGTAACTTTGGGGAAACATGGTCTGTGAGAGCTGCTAATGCCCATGCCCTTTGGTCACCCACTTCTCACTGTCCTTTTTGGAACTTCTTGCTCTAGTTTGGCAATATGACCTGCCAGTAAATCATCTAAAGTATGTTTCCAAAAGCTGGTAATTTGAGTGTACCCAATTCAGGACATCCAACCTAAGTTGTCCAAGGAAGTCCCAGCAGCACTCTAGCAGCCAGACAGGGCAAACACCACCGTTTTCCACACCCCCACCACCCCATTTCATTTGGACTTGCAAAGCCACCTGAAAGGCAGTGAATGCTTCAAAGCTTCAGCACAGTCAGGGCTCCATTAACTTGTATGGCTGCTGGATGTTGATCTAAATCTGAATCACCTCCAAAATTAAGCCATCTGTCTGTAGATCTTCACTCAACAGAAGCACTGTTTATTTTTTTTTTATCCCTCAATGCACACCACATTATGGATTAGATGGGCAGATAAATCTAGGTTCTGGTTTTGGCATGCAGTGGTATTGCTAATAAAAGAAAAATGTTTTACACAACTTTTGTATAAATCATGGTTATTTTTGTAGAAGATTAAACAATAGTTTGGTCCCCCCAGGAGATTCATGAGCAGATGAAACATTAACTGCTGGGTCTTAAATGTTTTATAAATCTGCAGCACATTCCTGCAATGGAGAAATAAACTCCATGATTTATAAGTCCAGAGTCCGTGGAGGAACAGTTACTTCTGCAGGGGCAGGGCTGCACAGGAGGTAGGGCTGCTGCTGGTACATTTTGCTTGTCAAAACCTGGGACAGTCTCAGAGGAGCTGTGCTTGTGCAGTGAGTTGCAGCTCATTGTGTGTGAGGAGCGACTGGCCCAGTAAATACACAGAACTTATTTGCTTTATTTTTAACAGCTGCATCTCTGAGCTTGCCACACAAGCAGCAGAGGCAGTGGACAATCCAAAGAAGTCAATTTCTTTAATGTAGGACATTTAAGGATAATATCATAGAATCATAGAATGGTGAGGTTGGAAGGGACCTCAAAGATCAGCCAGTTCCAACCCCCTGCCATAGGCAGGGACACCTCCCACTAGAACAGGTCACTCAAGGATTCATCCAACCTGGCCTTAAACACCTCCAGGGAGGTTGTGGAGCACAGAAGACCTCCAGGGAGGTTATGGAGCACAGAAGCACCCAACGTGATCTTTGATCACGTTGGGTGCTTCTGTGCTCCACAACCTCCCTGGGCAACCTGTGCCAGTGTCTCACCACCCTCACTGCAAACAATTTCCTCCTAACATCCAGTTTCAATCTCCCCTCTGCGACTTCAAACCCACTGCCCCTTGTCCTGGCATTGTCAATAATCCTTCCCCAGCCTTCCTGTAGCCCCCTTCCTGGAAGGCCACTCCAAGGTCTCCTGGAAGCCTTCTCTTCTCCATGCTGCAGAGCCCCAACTCTCTCAGCCTGTCCTCAGAGCAGAGCTGCTGCAGCCCTCTGATCACCTCACCTTTTCAAAACATCCAGTTACAAGTCCCTTCCATCCACTGTGATCCTTTATCAGAGCAGTGACCCAGAAACCTGTGAGCCTCCAAGGGATTTGTGTTATTATACATTAAAAGCAGCCCTGCCATTTACTGAACAATTTCTTTGATGTCCTACACTGGTTCATTGCCCCAGGAGGGAATTTGCTCTGCTGGTGAAACTGGGGCATAAGGGTCAGACTGGTGAGAGGTGATCTGACAGTGTAGTTCTTGTTCAAATGAAATTCTGGGTTTGGATCAGCTGGGTTTCAGCCCAAACTGAACATGCTGTGCCAGGGGGTAGAGGGGTTCCCTGGCTCCAAGGTCTGTGGTTCAGGGCTTCTGCTCTGGGTAGGTGACCTTCCAGTGTCCCTGCCTGCCTGGAATTTCTGCAAGGTCTTTTGGGCTTTCTTCAGGCACTACAGATTTCACCAGCAACATGTGGTGTTGGAAAATTTCCAGGTAGTTGGGTGAGTGTTTGTGATCTGCTTCCCATAAAGGCAGGTGTGAGACCTGTCCTTACACCCACACTTAGCTGCCAGGGTTCTACCCAGCAGGACGACTTCAGAACTGATGATGAAGGCCCAGGAGATCAGCATCCAAAGATGCCTGCAAGGATACATCTAGATCTGCAAAGATTAAAACTAAACCAAACAAAAAACAAAACCTCCAAACAACAAAATACCCCACACCAAAACAACCAAAACCAACCCCCCCCCCAAAAAAACCCAAAAAAACCCACCAAACCAACAAAACAAAACCAAAACAAACCACAAAAAAAACAAACAAAAAACAAACAAACAAAAAAACCAACAACCCAAAGAAACAAACCAACCCAGCGAAAAACTTGTCAGCACCAAACCAAATTGCTTCCACTGACTGGGCTGTGCCATGCTGCTTTGGAAACCTTCCAAATTAGGCAGCCTCTAAATCTCGGAGCTGGTGCCTGGCTCCTTCCCACAGGGGTGCTCAGCGAACGCTGACTGTGCTCCGCTGCTTCCCAGCCACCTTCTGCCTTCTCACAGGTGCTCAGGTCCAAGCGAAGGAGCCCTCTTGCATCTCTGGATGCGGCAGCAGAGGGCACTTGGTGGGCGCTCAGTGGCGGCAGGACAGCAGAGGGCACTCGGCGACCGCGCGGTGTCGGCGAGCGGACAGCAGGGGGCGCTAGGTGTGCGCAGTGTCGGCGGGCGGACAGCAGGAGGCGCTCGGTGACCGCGCAAGGCGCAGGCACTGTCTAGCTGCCTTGCGAGTCCCCGCCCGCCGCATGACGCATCGCAGAGTATCCATCCTCGTAACGCCTGTGCTGCGGCGGCGATGTGCCTGTGTCAGCACACCACACCTGCGGCAATGTGCCTCTGTGAGCACACCACACCTGCGGCAATGTGCCTCTGTGAGCACACCACACCTGCGGCAATGTGCCTCTGTGAGCACACCACACCTGCGGCAATGTCCCTCTGTGAGCACACCACACCTGCGGCAATGTGCCTCTGTGAGCACACCACACCTGCGGCAATGTGCCTCTGTGAGCACACCACACCTGCCTACAGCCCAACCTACATGCACACCCCGACCTCTGCAGCCTGGCATCTCCAAAGATGCACCATCTCCACCTCTTCCCCACAGCAGAATTACAAGCACGCAAGCTGCTGGTGCTGTCCACCCGCACTGGGCATCCCCAAAGTGAAGGAGGAGGGTCGGAGGCCTAATAGGGTTAGTGCAAAAATAAAAAGATAATACGAATTAAATATGGACATCTGAAAGCCAGTCCTGGCTTGTCTGAAGTTGGACTTTAAGCCACGACTGAATTAATTTAGAAGGAAGGCAGCTTGTGTGCTGTAACTGCACAGAGCCTGTGTGTCTTAGCAGACAACATCAGCTAGAAATCAAGAGCTGCTTTTAGAAACACCAAGCAGCTGCTGAACGGTGTCTGCTCCCTGCTTCCTCCTCTTTCAGGCTCTGGGAAGTCAAGATGCTCCAAATCATCACATGCTGTCACTGAGATATCACTTCAGTCATGGATTAACTGATGTCAATTCATAACTAATTCAGCACCAAGGCCTGGCTGTCCATTTCTGCTCCATATTCAGTGACATTGAGCTGTGAGCTTCTGAGAATGAGAGTTAAATAACTTTACTGCTGCACTGCTGGCTGACTGACACCAGGAGACTATAGCTGCTGCTGCTTGTTTCCACACTACAATAATGGAACATAACAATGCAGTGATACTGTGAGGTTGGGGCACTTACAACTCATTGTCTCACTGGGCAATTAACTCCAGTTTGGCCTGGAATATTTCTGGTCTTTGAGGTTATTTTTAATAAAGGCTCAAATTCATTTGAAATGCAAACCTCCTCAGGGTATGGAGCAAAGCCTGCTCTTTGCTGCAGGCCAGTATCCAGTGGCAGCAGGCAGTGATGTTAGTGCAGATTTACTCCAATACACAGAAAAACTTTGGCCTCATAAAGAAGCCTTTTAAAATGACAGATGTACTTTCTGTGCTGTGCAACCACCACCCAGCTAGACATTGCACTGGAGATAGGACAGCTACGGAAGTGGGGTCTGTGTCACAGGGCTTTGCACTATCAGCAGATACTGAGGAGCAACCCAGAAACTCAAAGCACAGACCAGAATACATAAAACACTTCTTGTTTTGTATAGAAAAATGAACAAACAAACAAACAAACAAAACAAAAAAAGCAAACAAATAACCAAAACTCATTCTGATACAGAAAGAAATTTCTATGACTGTCTGACAAATCAGCATCTAACCTGTGAGGGCTTTGTCCAAGCCCTGTGGCCATCAGGAAAGTGGTGCCCTCAAGGTGGTTTCTGTTATACCTGCTGAGCCCCTTCTGGGTGGTACAGGAAAAATGAGTGTGCTGGTTTGGGAATTACCCATCCCATCACTTTATGAAATCCCCCAGACTAGACTCAGCCAGCTGGAAGTTAAGGACTGAAGCTCTATTTACAGCTCAGCACAATGTACAAGCAGAGATGTACACAATAGACAGGAATAGTTGCAGACATATTATAAGTTAAAGGTAATACAAACACAATTCCCCTCCTAGAAATCAGAGTCCCCAGGAGGGGCTCCCAACCACCCTTCCACCTCCTTTCCACCTCTACCTTACCCCAGGGTTTGCTTTACATGCCAGGTGAGTTTGGAGGATGGGCAAGGGGGGTTAGAAGCAGAGTGATGAGTTGGGTTAACAGCAGAAGCCCAGGGAGCAGACACACTGACTGCAACAGAGAGACTCTCTGTGGTATCTGTGTTTGTGTCCTTGTTTTTATACTCATCACTGAAAGAGTTCAAGGTCAGGTTGAGCAGATCATAGCATCACAGAATCACAGAATTATAGAATCACAGAATTATAGAATCAGCCAGGCTGGAAGAGAGCTCCAAGCTCACCCAGCCCAACCTAGCACCCAGCCCTAGCCAATCAACCAGACCATGGCACTAAGTGCCCCATCCAGGCTTGTCTTGAACACCTCCAGGGATGGGCACTCCACCACCTCCCTGGGCAGCCCATCCCAATGCCAATCACTCTCTCTGCCAACAACTTCNTCCAGCCCACAGCAGGGCAGTTCAGATTAGGTGATCTTTAAGATCCTTTCTGACCCAAACCATTTCTCAAAGACCCACTGCATTTTCACCGGCTTCATTTTCCCTGATGGTTTTGCCTCTTGGGCCATCAGACAAGAGGTTTCATATAAGAATGAAGAGTGCACCCTAAGAGCTAATTCCCACCTCCACAGACAGAAAGGCTTTCCTGTCAGGGCCTGGAAGTTAATGTTAAACTTAACTCAGTAACTTCCCAGATTTCCTCCTGCTGTATGAGCAGGGTCAAGAAAATCTGTTAGTGAACTTTGATGAGTATTTTAGAGTCCTCATAGTACCAGAAATAGTGAAGACAGTAGTTCTGTTCCCACACCCCTTTCATCTCTTTCATAAGTCTTATGGGACTGTCCAAATGCTCTTTATTATTATTATTATTATTATTATTATTATTATTATTATTATTATTATTATTATTATTTTGTTTATTTGTGAAGATCTTCCAGGAACTACATCAAAACAAATTAATTCATTTCAGAGAGGTCATCGAAGAGCACTGATCAAGCAGCAATGGCTCAAGTCTCACTGTTCTGCCTTGTTCATTGGTTCCCAGTACTGTTTTCTGAGATGCACACCATGAAGGGTATCTTTTTCCCTAAGTTTCACTTTTTGCTATAGGAAGAAGTTCCACAAGGTGGCCTAGGTGGAAAAGAAATGCAGAGCTTTTGATCTCTGCACAGGTACCTCTGGAACAGAAAAGCTCTGCTCTGGAACTGCCACTTGACTGTCCCCAAAGATCTACTCATCTATTGATTTGGTTCCAGCTATCGATGTCTCTTCACATGCAGACTACCCAATCAGTGGCAACCAGTGCTGAAGGGACCTCACCTCAGACCCACTCAAGAGAGTGAGGGCTGAGACCCAACAGTCTGGGCATGCAATGAAGTTTGTATCCTTGTGATCCAGATCTAAGGGCCCTTCTGACTGGCCCAAGCTTCCTTCTCCCAAAATTCAATGTGCCCAGGAACCCAGACATCCTTCAGCCTTTTCTTCTGAGCCAGCCAAAGAAGTCTGTTGAGTCAAGAGTTGCCTCTGGAGTTTGGCAAATCCCTCCCAAAGCCTGTGAATCAATTTGTGTTGTTTCAAGGCATTTACAAACGGAGAAGCACAGAATCTGTGTGCCTAACAAACTGCTCCTGGCAATAATTTGTTCTCCCACAGTTCATAAAGTACCATTAGGCAGAGGGCATTGTTTTTGCTCTCTGAGTGGATGATGGAACAGTTAAACAGATGAATGATGAGTGGAGAACAGTAGGTATGCCTGCTGACAGAAGCTCTGGGTAATTCAGGATTTCTAGGCCTTCCTTTATTTCTCCTTGAATCATCTGAGCAGTCACACAAAAGCCAAGCAGAACAACCTGTCTGTAGCCTGCAATCAAATGTGATCCAGTCCTAGCAGAAATGCAGCAGCTTCTTCTCAGCACAGTCTGCCCTCTGAGCTACCTTCTGTGCCAACAGCAGTCTACTGCTAAGTATGGAATTCAGAAAGTGAAGTACATGTCAAAGAAGAGTCATTTCTACAGCAACTCCATCGCAGTTTTCAAGGGGTAACAAGTATACATTAGAGAGAGATGTCAGGGCTTGAACTGCCTGGGTAGGGCAGGTGAGGAGCAGTGGTTACCTGATGGGTTTGCTTTGTGCCTGCATAGAACAGCTGCCCAGTAGAGTTCTTTGCTAAAAAGTGCTGGCTGAAAGGTCCTGGGCTGGGTGCTTTGGTGAAGTGAGCCTAGTCCTGAGCTAGCAAAGTGGCACCTTTATTCTCTGACCCCTATGGGTCTGGCTACAATAGGCAAAGCCCCTCGGGTGAAGCAGTGTGGGGACTCCCGTAGCTTCCCTGGCACAAATGCAGACGATCCTGGCAATAGCCTTTGTGCCTTGAATGCTTTGCTAAGTGTCGCAGCAGCCCCATTCAAAGGCATGCAGAGGGGAGGGCTCCCTGCCTTTGCAGTTACCGGTGACACCTCCTCTGCAGCAGCAGAATGGCAATTCTGGCTGACAGGGAATCAACAGCTTCTCACATCTGCTGAGAAGAGAGCGACAACTCCTAAAGTCTGGGAATTTAGAGAGCGATTTGCGGGGCTGTGTTTCGGAAATGGAGGTCTTTAGGACATCAGCTTTGCTAATAGCGAACATGCAGCTCTGCTTGTTCACTTAGCACCGAAATGGTAACACCAAATTCTTCCTGTCCAAGGTGCAGGTGGTGGGAAGGAGGCCTCAGGGGGGTGCATCATTTCACAGCTATGTGCTCACACACCCGATGGCTTCAGAGCCAACTGCCTCCCAAATACAGAGGCAGGTCAAGGAAAGCTGTCAGCCAGCACTGAAATTCCTCCCACTAGCAAACAGATTTGCTTAGTGCTTTCAGAGATGCCTCCTTCAAAATCTCCTCAGGTGCTGATCTTCAGCTTTTGGGACTGGACCAAGGCATTTCCTAACCATGCAGCAGGGAAGAGGTGAAAGATACAGGGCTTGGGTTGTAAAATGTTCCCACAGATATACCAAGACCTGAGAACCCAGCTTCACCCTGGTAAGTCTTTGTGACTCTTCTCCTTAAACACTAAGGACAATCCTGAGGGAGCTCAGGAGCCTTTAACCTGGCAGGTTAAAGCCCAGTTAAGGTCTTGTGACACCAGCCCTTCACCAGAGTGAGTGGTGGTGGCTGAGAGCCTTCAACTGCTTCTGCTGACCCTGAACTTCTGCTGCTGAGACACCTTTGGTGCTCCCATGGGGCCTCACCGATGCCCTCCGAGTGCCTCAAACTGCTGCTCTCCATGAAGTTATCCTCCTGCCCAGCAGCAAACAAAATTATTCTGCTCCCACTCATTATGTTGCATCACTGATTTGCTTCTGCCTCTCAATTTTACAGCCATGCTGGTTAGCAGAGCTAGATGCAAAACTTGCTCACTTACCTTCTAAAACAGAGATGGTTTAGAAACTGCTTCAGACCAAAGCCCTGTGCCAAATGCATTTGGATCGTGGAATCAGAGATAGGATAAACTAATTTTGCCTAACATTATACAGATGGTATTTCCATGAGAGCAACAGTATGGGACCTTGAGGCTGTTGAGGTCTGATGAATGACCAAAACAAGGACAATTTAGAAACTACCTTTCCCACAGATGAGGGAAATGACTCAGATCACACTTACCTCAAACCCCAAGCTTCTGTATGTGCACACAAAGCAAGGCCCTCCATAGGAAGGCAGTGACTGTCCTCAGCAGCCACCGAGTTGAGTTTAATTGAATTTTGTGGGGAAAAAACTCACTTTACAGAATATGCACAGGTGTTAATTAAAGTGACCCAGAGTAGCTTTGGGCATCTGTGACCTCTGGTGGGAGCTTGCATCTCTGTGAGGACTGAGCACTCAGCCAGAGGAAACCTTCTCCTGGAACAGTTTTCCTCTGCCACAACACTACCTCTTTATGGTCACACATTGCATCCGAGAAGGTGGGAAGGGCACCCACCACGCCAGGCCACACCAGTGTGTGCTATTGTGTCTGCCCACCTCTCCCTCTGAGGAGCTGGGGGGCAGTGGCTACCCAAGCCAGCTGGATACTGAATTCCCACAGCCAATCTCCAAAAGAGAAGCCAGCAGCAGACCAAAAGCCTGACGAGGAAGAAGCACCAGGGAGCTCTCCTCCAAAGGTCAATTAGAAGCACAGATGCTCTCCACCACTTTGTTTTGTGTTGGGGGAGCTATGGAAAGAAACTTGGCTCATGCCTGTGCAAGAGGAAGGTCCCTGGCAGGGAAAGGAGGGCAGTGACACCCCCAAGGAAACCAGTAACAGCTACAGAGCTGACCTTGGCTGTACACATAAGCTTCATGTGCCTCGACTGTGGGGTGGCCAAAGGGCTTCCCAGGGAAGGGTACCTGCGGACAGACACCCACCCATGGCTCCACCAGAGGCTGCCTCAGCCAGCAGGAACTGGTGCCACAGGCTGCCCATGCCCCTGGCTCATGGGCAAGCACCCAAACAGCAGCCAGCCTGGCAGCAGGGGGAACTTGGCCGTACCTGAGGAGGCTTTCAGACCTCTTAGTCTCTAGAAATACCAAATGTTATTCCAAAAACCAGGCAGAAGAAGAAAACTGTATCTGATGTAAGATCAGGAGCAGTGTGGGCAGCAGGGCAAGGGAGGGGATTCTGCCCCTTTGCTCTGCTCTCCTCAGACCCCACCTGCAGTCCTGGGTGCAGTTCTGGAGCCCCCAGCACAGGAAGGACATGGAAGTGTTGGAGCCAGTGCAGAGGAGGCCACCAAGATGCTGAGAGGGCTGCAGCAGCTCTGCTGTGAGGACAGGCTGAGAGAGTTGGGGCTCTGCAGCCTGGAGAAGAGAAGGCTTCCAGGAGACCTTAGAGTAGCCTTCCAGGATCTGAAGGGGGCTACAGGAAGGCTGGGGAGGGACTATTGACAAGGTCTTGGAATGCCAGGACAAGGGGCAATGGGTTTGAAGTGGCAGAGGGGAGATTGAAAGTGGATGTTAGGAGGAAGTTGTTTGCAGTGAGGGTGGTGAGACACTGGCACAGGTTGCCCAGGGAGGTTGTGGCTGCTCCCTCCCTGAAGGTGTTCAAGGCCAGGTTGGATGAGGCCTTGAGTGACCTGTGCTAGTGGGAGGTGTCCCTGCCTATGGCAGGGGGTTGGAACTGGATGATCCTTGAGGTCCCTTCCAACCTTACCATTCTATGATTCTTAATTGCAGACACTGGCCAGCTGCAAGCCTGGTGGCAGCTAAGGATCAATGCCTGCAAAAGGGGCAGGTCTGGATCAATGCCTGCAAAAGGGGCAGGTCTGGATCAATGCCTGCAAAAGGGGCAGGTCTGGATCAATGCCTGCAAAAGGGGCAGGTCTGGATCAATGCCTGCAAAAGGGGCAGGTCTGGATCAATGCCTGCAAAAGGGGCAGGTCTGGATCAATGCCTGCAAAAGGGGCAGGTCTGGATCAATGCCTGCAAAAGGGGCAGGTCTGGATCAATGCCTGCAAAAGGGGCAGGTCTGGATCAATGCCTGCAAAAGGGGCAGGTCTGGATCAATGCCTGCAAAAGGGGCAGGTCTGGATCAATGCCTGCAAAAGGGGCAGGTCTGGATCAATGCCTGCAAAAGGGGCAGATCTGGATCAATGCCTGCAAAAGGGGCAGGTCTGGATCAATGCCTGCAAAAGGGGCAGGTCTTCAAGTATGTGCAAAGTTTCCAGGCAATGATTGAAAGTTGCAAGTGCCACACCTGAGGCTTAAACACACTGAATCATAAGTCACATCTCCTGAAGTGTAGCCAGCATTCCCAGTTAACTGACGAGTGGCTGAAGCCTGTTCCAGGCATATTTGCTCCAAATCCTGCAGAATTCAGCAGGTTTTACTTTTAGAAAGATTTTACAGGATAGATTTGCCTTTCCCATTTTCATGTAGGATTTGTTCAGTCTGCAGATGTCAGATGCTTTTTGCTCCAGGAGGTGTGTTCTGAGCTCTTGGGTGTTTGGCCTGATAGGCACATCCCCAGGGTGCATGAGGAAGGAGTTAACAGAGAGCTGCTTGCCAGGCTGGCAGATAGGAAGTGATGGATCAGTGTCCTAAGCCAGCAGGCACCACAGCACTCCCATAAACCATGTGTGAGTGGGATGATGGATTAAACCATTTACAGCATGTGAAGGGTTGCTTAACTTCCCTGCTTCCCCCGACGCGGAAAGCCAGCAGTAAAAGGGACACACACTGGAGCTCTGCATTAGCTCTCCTTAAGGAGAACATGAGCATCTTCAATACAAAGTGTCACAGGCAGTGTGGGCAGCAAGAAACGTTTGGAGCTAAGAAACTGTAAGGAAAAGAAAGGACCAAACTTTCTTGGCGTTTCCTCTGGGAAGTCCTTTTTGTTAACTATTAGGAATTCATAGAAGTCACCATTTATTAAGCATCTCAAGGCAATCCCTGTCTTAATTGTACATTCAGAGTAGATTATTTGAAATTTCATTTGTGGTTCACTCAAATTCAGCTGCCCTATGCATGGAAAAGTCTCCCAGGGCTGATCTTTATTTGAATGCTTTCCTCTCTGGAGGAAAACCAACAGCCTACATCACCAACAGTGCACTTAAACTGCTACCACTGCAAAAGGATTTCTCAGTTTATTTCCACCCCCCCCATATTAAGTCCCAAAGCTTTAAAAATACACTGTCTGACCTCCTGAGGGAGCAAAGTATCTTCTCCACAAAGTAGGTTGGAGGACTTGGGAGGAAAGCAGCCATTTGCTTCAGCATTGTGCTCTGTGGGTTGCTCCTTTGAGTTCCTGTAAAATGGAACCAGCTTCGAGTGCCTCCAAACATTCCTATCAGGTGCTGGTGTTCCCAGATAAGCAGGAGCTTAGCTCCTGCACTGTCTTCCTCTGGCGCTTCAGCAGCCTGGCTCTTAGTTCTTTGCTTTATGATATCATTACATAGCTAGCCTGGCTTTGGTTTTTAATGCCAAGTGGTTAGGATAACTGGGAGGATTTCTACACCCTAGGGAAGAACCTGGGTTTTGTGAGACAGAAGCAGCACAGCAGCAGCCATGACAAAGTGCAGTTTTTATAGGTTGTGAGTGAGGAACAACAAGTGTCACAAGGGTAACTGAACTGGGCAAAGTCCTCTCAGGTATCTGAAAGCCTCAAGAGCTATTGAAAGAAGAAAAGGAATTCAAGAATGCCTTGCCAGTCAGGCTACTGATATCAGGAGTGGGTTTTGCTAAGGGCTGCATGGCAGGGAGAATTCTGGTAGTGTTTGCAGCTGTGTGGAGTGGACTGAGCTGAGTGGTTTGCATCCATTACCCCTGTTTGCTGCCAGATCCTGATGAGTATCACAGCCTTCAAAGCTGCTTTAGTACTGAAGTTCAGGTCTGGTCCTTGTCCCATTGATGCTCCTGTCCAGCTAGACCAGGACGCTAGACCAGGACACTGTTGCTGCCTGGTGCATGTGTCCCAGCTAGACCAGGACACTGTTGCTGCCTGGTGCATGTGTCCCAGCTAGACCAGGACACTGTTGCTGCCTGGTGCATGTGTCCCAGCTAGACCAGGACACTGTTGCTGCCTGGTGCATGTGTCCCAGCTTCCCACTCGGTGGGACAAGAGGGCATCCACAGGAATAGTGCCAAAACCACAAGCTGCATATTGTTCATTATATGTTGCTAAGAACCTCAATCAGCTTCTGCAAGAGCTGGTGGAAGGTGTCAGCTTAAAGGCTCACAAGGGCCACCCTTGCCTCACATTCTTCCTGTAAAGGCTCTGCTAGGGCCATTCAGAGAGAGGAATGCACCTGGAGTCCTGCAGCACTTCATCATCAGTAATAAAGCCACACTCACAATTCGGTTCCCTCTCTGCTACCAAAAAAAATAAGTCCCAAAGCAGCCTATTAAGTGCCTTCTCTCAATGAAGGTGAGGAGAAGAGACATTTCACCACTTGTCTAATGAGCTTAATAACATCTAACATTCACTTGGCACTGCTGGGGGTGGCTGACCACAAAATAGAACCAGGCTGATGGGGATTAGTGGCTCCAATGCCAAAGATAACCCAGTTGGAGGATGGTCATGCTGTTTTTCACCCAGTCCATGGTTACTGCTATTATCTGTTCTGCTAGTGTTACTTCTAGAGCAGCACTTGGAAGCCTTCATCACTTACCACTACACAAGTACATGCCAAGAAAGTGACCATTGCTAAGGGAGGACTGGGACCTGCAGGGGGACAGGCAGTGCTGGCCTGCTGCTACTGCTGCTGCACAACCACAGTGCTGCTCATGACTCCTTCAGATGTGGGGGTTTAAAAGATCATTGTTACTACTTGCTAGGAGGGACTGGGCTGTTCTCTGCTCGACAGATATCCAGCAATGAAACAAAAGAAAAATCAGTGACACCAGAAGGTACAAAGCAGATGAACAGAATTAACAGCAACAGTCCTGGGAACTGTCTTCTGAGCTTTGAGCTCCAGCTGACCTGTACTTTTCAGACAGTTTATTCTGTTCAGTTTTTACTATTTCTTGGAAGCAAAAAAATGAAAATAACCTTCCCAAAATAGAGTCATATACATGGAGTACTTGAGGACAAGGACATTCAACTGATTTTCTGCTTCAGTCTTTAAAATATATTATNAGGGCCTTGATGCAATAATAGGGTTCATCCGCATTGTACTTTTCTGGCCTGGTTTGAGCTGCCTCAGAGGCACAAGGGAGGTGCAAGGCAGTTTCTTCCTGTGCCAGATCAGTCTCACTGACTGCCTGACATCACAGACTAATGCTGGTTTTCAAGGGCTGGCCCTTAATACCTCATACAAAACCAATCACCAAGCTGCCACTGCATGACCTACTGCAGAGTCCTGCTGCACAGCCCTCGCTAATGAACAGAGCAGCTGATACCTCTCAGTACTGAGGAAGGAAATTTTCCTGTGCTTGATGTCTTTCACTTCTCCTGCTCTTGGTTATAAATATTCTAGTGCAGGAGCTCAGATGAATAATGCTCATATTACAAATTACTAAAGCTGAGGAGCTCTGCATTTAAAGGTGAAGAATCATTTATCTTGGAATGGAAACTTTGGGCTGGTTGTTGGGGTTTTGTTCAGCAGTTTTCAAGTGTCAACACAGCCTTCTATGAAAGAACTGGACTAAGGCTTATCTGTTTAGCCTGCATCTAAGGCTGGACTATAGCAGCTGCTTTATCATACCACGACCCCTCCCCAGCAGAGAAAGGGAATCAGGAACAGGAGATGAGACCCAAAAATGAAAACAGATGTAATGAAACAGCAAAACTGATACCAACGCTGCATATACAGTACACAAAGTTGTACTTAGCCCGGTGAAGGCTTGGTGCTCACACTGAACAGGAAGGCAGTCCTCAGAAGAAAGAAGAGTGGGGACCAGAGGGTCTGAGGCAGGAAGCAAACTTTCCCCTTTACAATGAGTCAGACTTTTTTGGTATGGGATACAGCTGCAAGCCCTCCTCGGGCCAGCTGCCCCAAAACTGCTGATGTCCCACAGCCCATGGCTGGTCTGATTCTGTCCCAGCAAGACAGGAGGTTGTGGTTTTGTTTTAAAACCTAAAAAGACAGCTTAGGTTTTAAGACAACACTAAGTACTTTAGAAAAAGAAAAAAGGGGGGGAGGGGGGTGGGCAAGGAGCCTTCTAACTATGAACACGAGCACATGAATATATATCATCTCAGCAAAACCTTTCTAAGTGACCGTTCTGCTGGATGAGTGACCTCATCTATACCATCCTGGCTGTTAGGCTTTGGGGTTTTGGGTTGGGGCTTGTTTGTTTGTTTGTTTTCCATGATTACACAGTTCAAATCCACACAGGGGATCTGAGATTTTGCTGCTCCTCTTTGTGAGGCTGTGGTTAGTAATAACTTGAGTAATGCTTCATAAAGCATTTGCAGTCTAGTAACTGCTTGAAAAACACAGACAAATTTGAGTCGAGCCTTTACCAAATAACTCATCAATATGTTTCTTCTTGGCAGAGCTGAACTGATTTAAACCCAAGAATAGGGAATTAAACAACCACAGGGAGGACTGGTTTTGAGTAACTGAAGGCTTTTGATAGTACACTGCAGGCACCTTTTTGTCCTGAAAGTGCTGAAGGGAAATGCTGGGTTTGGGTTGTGTTCCCCCACAAATAACTGAGGCACAAACAGACACTGTGGGCCATGAACATCTCTGGCACATCAAGGGATGTACTTGTTATGGACAGTGTGACACAGAACCCCCAGAGTGATAGGGTTATCTGTGCAGATCTTGCCTACGGTCAGGCTCAGGACTGCCTTGTTACTGCATCTCTTTAGCAGGGCACCTTTCCCAGGCCTTTTAAATTTGCCCCTGCCAAATTGCTGCTGGCCAAAAGCAGTCATTTTGCATTTGGCTGCTACCTGTTGCCATTCCTTTCTTTCCCAGCCAGTAAGCACCTTAACCCCTGTGGTGCTCTGCATTTTCCTTTGCTGTTCACACTGAGATGTGTCAAGTTTCAAGCTTCTGCATTGTTGAATGGGGACTGGGGCTGTTGAAAAGCAAAAACTGTAACAGCTCCAAACAAGCTACAGTGAAATATCTGCATTTTTGCTTGTGATGGGTAACAAGATGCATATCAGCAGCTTTGCAAATTCGAATTACTTGAAATGTGCCTTTTTCCTAGGCATAGACATTGCCCAGCCACCAGCTCCAACAACCCAGAGCCAGCTCCTTGTGCTGGTTTGAGGCTAATTGGAATATTATAACTAAAAAAAAAAAAATTATGGGCTGTGAAAAGCAAGCAGTGATGATGTCTGCTGCACTCCTAGGCTTGCTGAGATGTATAAAAACGAGGACACAAACACAGATAACACAGAGAGTCTCTCTGTTGCAGTGTGTCTGCTCCCTGGGCTTCTGCTGTTAACCCAACTCATCACTCTGCTTCTAACTCCCCTTGCTGATCCTCCAAACTCACCTTGCAAGTAAGACAGATTCTGGGACAAGGTATAGGGATGGAAAGAAGGTGGAAGGGTGGTTGGGAGCCCCTGGGGACTCTGATTTCTGGGAGGGGAATTGTTTCTGTATTACCTTCTGTAAATATCCATGTATATTGTGTAAATATCTGCTTGTATATTGTGTTAAGCTGTGAATACAAAGCTTCAGTCTTTAACTTCCAGCTGGCTGAGTCTAGTCTGGGGGATTTCATAGAGTGTGGGGGTGGGTAACTCCCAAACCAGCACCCTCCTGTAGGCAGCCGCATGTCAGTGCTTCAGTAAGGCAAGAGGAGCAGTGCCTTAAAATGGGAGGCCCACTGCAGGAGTAAGTCTGGCAATCCAGTAAAGAGCAGGAATAGAAACATTGGAGGTTCTATCAAGAGAAGGCTGGATCATGCTCATCGTGAGCCCACAGAAAGCTGGGCACAAATGGCAATACACAGTGGAGCATCTGTGTCACCAGCAGAAGTGTCAGACTTCTGATCGAGCACAGACACTTGTTCCTGTTTTCAGCTTATGCAAGTGGTTATTTATTCATTTTAAGTCAATATAAACTTTCTCCAAGCCTCCTTAGGCTTGTCAGTCCCTAAGTAACTTTCCTCACTCCAAATGTTCCTCTGTAATACTATGGGGACCGCCGCTGAAAAGGCTTTGAAAGAGATTCCAAATCCAAGGATGTCTCTATCCGCAGTGCTGCAGCCAAGCGATGTGTCCCTGCCACGGGCAACCTTATTTGCCTTCCGAAAGACCTGCTCCGGAGCTGCAGCTCGGTGTCTTCCCCTTCCCCGCCCCCAAAAGCAAGGTAGATGTTGTCTAAGAGAGGAGAGGTGGGCATGCGATTGAGGTTGGGCTTTTGCTTGGCTGCACTTGCGTTAAACGCCCTAGAGGACACATTTGCAACACCAACTGTCTGCACTCAGCTTGCAGATTGTGTGCCTTGGCAGTTTACGAGGCAGCATTTTCCAGCCCATTTGGGTGAGCAGGGGAAGTGAGTTCAGATAAGGGCGGGTCAGGAACCGGCACCGAACTCCTCACGCCTGTGGATTACAGCCGAAGCTGCTTTCCTCTGCGGATGCATCGCCCTTTTGTTACCACCTCAGTCACCAGGCTCCAACTTCGACAGCCGCTCTGGCCGGGCTGTGTCCTGTGCATTGCATCATCGCGGGCCGTAGCTGTGTCTCTATTAACAACTGCCTCCAGCTCCTCATGCTCTGCATTAAGATCTCTATCTCACCGACACTTGGCATCTTCGCAGCCTTGCTTGGCAACTGATGATTCAAGCAGCCACGTCAGACGCAAACTTCCTCACATACTCCTCTGTTCTCAGAGGCTCTGCACCACCTCCAGGCACGCCAGATTCCCAACGATGTCATCTCCTCCCTGCCAGTCCAGCTTCTCACCCACTTCTTTTGGTTAAACAAAAACCTAACGCCCTTTACACCTAACAGCTACTTCCAAAATTGCTCAGTTTACACTCGGCTCCTTCTGCCCCCTAATTCTATCATTTAGGATATTCCTGCAGCAGTGGCACAGCCCTTACCCTGAGAACAGCTACTAGACGGAGCCAAACCGACCTACAAACACTCCAACACCAATTGTGTTAGACGCATTACAGCCTAACTGCGCCTCCCGAGCTCTACTCCGAGCAATGGAAAGCGTTTAGCTGCATGCCTCTCTGCACAGCACATTCCTTGTGTGCTCGCTCTCACGTTTTTGACTTTTACTCCCTGTTTGACCAAAAAAGTTTGCATAATGAAAAATAATTTAAAAAATTACACCAACTAGATGGCAAATCTACTCTTGTTGAGTTTCCTCATTCTTGCAGGGGTTCACAGTTCTAAACTTTCTTCCCAACTGTTTTATTTTTTCTGAGCAGCATATGTCACCTCTTAATTCTTCCTCAGGTTTTGGGTGGTAGGTTTTTTTTTTTTGTTTTGTTGGTTTGTTGGGGGTTTTTTTGTGTATGTGTGTATGTGAGCGAGTTTTGGTTTGGTTTGTGGAGCTTTTTTGTTTGTTTTGGCTTTTTTGTATGTGGGTTTTGTTTTTTGATTGGTTGGTTGGTTTTGTGGGTTTGTTTGTTTGTTTGTTTTGGGTGGGGTTCGTTTGTTTTTTGTTGTTGTGTTTTTGTTTTTGTTTTTTTTTTCCCTGTTCCCTTTTTTCCAAGGGACTAGACTGGTCTGGACTAGAAGGACCTTTTGTGGAAAGCACTCCCTACTCAGGAGGAATTCCCCAGGCTGGCAGCGCTGCCGTTCCCTGCTCAGTGTTACACAGAGGTGTTGCTTCTCCCCTGCACGCAAGCACTCTCTTGTGACGTGGTGCAAGCAAATCTCACTTCAAAAAGCCTACATACTAGTGTCTGCGTGGAGTTGGTTTTTGACTAAGCAAAAAATCTGTGTAGAAAAGATCCCTCCTGTATACCATGCACTTGGAAAAAAAGAAATCATAATCTAAAGCCATACTTTTTTACATACATCTGTGTTTACATGCATATATTTAGATAATCATATATCACTAAACTTTTTTTTCCCCTCCCCACAAAACCAGTTTCTGAAGTAGAATAAATGGCATCAATTTGCCAGAGTATGATCCAACAGCAACTCCTCTCCCAAATGGTTTTTATTCTTAGAGCAGGGCAATTATTTTAGTCTGGAGACTGTAAAATCCATCTGCAGCCCAAAGTATTTGGATGGGTTTCTTTTCACAACCCATAACTTTGAATGTGACTCAGTGACAGCATTTTGCTGGAAGCTCTATCTAACTGCCAATACCTCTGCTGCTTATTGTCCTGTACACCAAAGCAGTGACTCTCACCAGCAGGTTTGTCTTCGTGCATCAGAAGTGAGCTTAAGATGGTTATATAAAGCTTAGCTTTTTAACATTACCCTAAAAATAAGCTACTGGTTTAGCATGATTTTAGCACGAAGATTTCAAACTACTGCAACAGAGATCAGTATGAGCCTTCAGTCACAAACTTTTCATGCTTTCAGCAGCCTGCCTGCTGCTGCCTGGACGTGGGGAGTAGCCCATACAGTGCTGAACAGAGCATCTCAGTGATCAACGCTGAGCTGTGCTGCTGCTCCCACTGCTTGCTTCCTTTATACGCAGCAGCTAAGGTTTGCCTCTCTATCTTCCCATTTGTTTGCTTGATCCCAATGACAACTAAATTTAACCCCAAAATTTAAACAACACGGTTCAGACAATGCAATCCAGAACTGGGTGCTTCATGGTAAGCCAAGGACACAATATTTCAGTACTGAAATCTCTGAAAGACAGGATCCAATTTTCATAGGATTTTTATTCTTGCTGATTAATCAAATCCACATGGAAAGCATCGTGCTTAATTAAGCTACAAATTTGATATTTCAACAAAGCAGCTTGTACATAAACCCATAAAGCAATCAGGTTGTTTTAAAAGATTTTTTGGGAAAAAAAAAACCCAAAACTTTTATGAGGAAAATTCCTTTCTGCAGGCTTAATCCTGCTTTCTCTTCTCTTTTAGGAGTGATCCAGAGCGAAGGCAGTTTTCCTTGACCACTAAATTTTGCATTCATGTGCTATCCCCTGCTTTTCAGTTGTATCTTGGATTTAGCTGGTCAAGAAGACACCAGGTTGGACATCAAAGCTGTCATCACCCATGGATTTCTTCAGTCACTTACGACGCTGTTGCCTCTGAGCATTAAGCCTTCCCTTCTCAGCACTTTTATTGGCATCGCTTCTTACTGTGCCAGCACTAAGCACAGCTCTGCTTTCTCTGCAGTGCTCTGTAGCATCTTTTTCTCTCTACAGAAGACAGCTTGTTTGCCAACAACTGAGTGCTGAGCATTCTCACTGGTTTAGCTGAACTATATTTGAAATAGGGTCTTTATTGTACCATATAAATCCACCAAGAATTCAGCATTTGAAGTCCACTTTTCTTTTCAGATATATAACACAGCCTTTTATGCTGTGAATTAAACTATAGCATTTTAATGAACATTAAACTTCACCCAGTACCCAAACATTTCAAGCAGCAGAGGCTCTTTTCACACAGTAATTACACATAAGGCCCCCAAATCTGCTTGGTCAATGTACAGTCTGTTAGTTTAAGTTTAACATCTTGGAAAGTGCTTACCAAATCACAATCACATGAACATCAAAGTTCACAGCAGAAGCTAAATCTTGCTCCTCTGGCATCATGCATAGCCTCTCACACCTACTGTCCTCTGCCTTTACCTCTCCTCCTTTCTGCTTCCCTCCCCAGTTGTTTACATCATCTTCCTCACTCCGTGGCTGCAGAGTGCAGTATATTACACAGCCTTCAAGCAAATATTCTCCAGCATATTTGCCCTTCAAGACAAGGGCTGCAAGTTTTAACAAGCAGTGTGAAATGCACCTTTTCTCCCAGGCTTGCTCTCCACTATCAGCTTCTTCCCTTAATGGCTATGTGTGGGGTACAGCAATGCAACTCCCTGAAGACTAAACATGAGTGACCTTGAAGAGAAGTCAAGCAGCCAAGCAGATACCCTGTGCTAGTTTTTGAAGCCTTTATGCCTACCCAACACTACTTAGCAAGGGAGAAGCACGAAGAGCTCCTTTCACCTTCAATTGCAGCAAATCCTCACCTCATCAAACTTCTGCCCTGTCGAGGTCCTCCCCTCCTATAGGCATGGCAAATCACATTTCCCTTTCTGTGACTTTCTCCACCTCAGCACAGCTAATTTCCCCTGGTGGAGGGGCAAGAGGGCAAGTCTCAGTGCATGGTTTGGCTAAGAGCTGCAATCACAGTAGGAACATTTTGTCAGTCTACAAACATCACTGCACTGGGAAAGCTTTATGGAAAAGAATTCTGAGCTTTAGCTGCTTCTTGTCTTGGGCCCAGCCAGGACTGAAGAACAAACCCCACTACTTGATTATTAGTCAACCAGAGAAGTGAGGATTCCTCTGCATTAAACACACATTTAATTATGCACTTTACTACTTGTAAAGGTTAAAGCAAGAACATACTTCTGATTGCATCCCATTTTTGCTTTATACACTCAAACCTCAATTCCGACTAATTAACACACCCGAGTCAAATCTGATCGCTATGCTCTTCACATTTATTCAGAGCAATATTGATCTTCTTGCAGCCCTTTCCCCTCTGCTTTATACATGAAAGGATTGTTCACGTGACAACAAGCAGCACTGGAAGAAATTGTGGATGGGAAGAAAAAAAACAGGGAAGTTAATTTTCTTGGTATAAAATGTCAGGAAAAGCCTCAGACAGAATCACTGAGTTTGGGACGGATCTGTGGAGGTCATCTGGTCTAACTGCCCTGCTCAAGCAAGGGCAGCTACAGCCAATTGTCCATCCAGATGATTTTTTTAGTATCTCCAAGGCTGAGGGCTCCACATCCCTGGGGACCCTAAGCCAGTACTTGGTTACTCTTGAGTACACTTCCTGATGAGGCTTTGAGTAACCTGTGCGAGTGGGAGGTGTCCCTGCCTATGGCAGGGGGCTGGAACTAGATGATCCTTGAGGTCCCTTCCAACCTTACCATTCTATGATTCTATGTTCAGAAAGCCTCTTGCATTTCATTTTGTGAATGAAGAAGTGGAGGATGAGAGGTAATTGTTGCCATCTCTGCATTTCCCCAAAGGAAGATCATCCTTTCTCTGCCTCTTCCAAGGAAGCAGCAGCTGAAGGAACTGTTAAGAGTCAGGTCACAATTTGGGGGCATACTAACAGGAGCTGGGTGTCAGCACAGCAAAAGCAACAACACCCACTGTGGCTGAGCTTACTGCCAGTGTGTGAATTGAGACACCTCCAAAGTCACCCAACTGCCAAAATGCAGAGTAGTAACAGCTTTGGCTTAAATAGGACTGCTCATGCACCTTAAATACACTGTTGCTCATTAGTTTGAGTCTTTGGTACTGCTAATGATGTTCCCAAAATGAGTGCCCCTGCAAGCTATGACAAAACACGTTAAGGATTTTACTGTCCAAGCCAACAAACAGTAGGTATTGAGAATTTTATTAAAAGCAGTAATGCATCATTTTACTACAGCTGAAGAACATTCACAGAAGCTCTGCAAGAGACTAATTGTTGGTGGAAGAACTTAGTTTTGAAAACTTAACAGGTAAGGACCATCAGACAGGGTAAATAATGCCATTAGACAAAAAACAAAAGCAGCATTACCTCATAGCCCAACTGAATACAAAACAAAGCAGCAATCATTCCTCAGTCTAATGCTGGTTTGTTTCCTAGAGTTCAGGACATTGTAGACTCATTTTAGAAACTTTATATACAAACCCATCAAGGAATCACTTTTGTGTTGGCTACATCAAGCCAAATTTCAGATCCCTTGTTGTGTAGTTAATTAGTATGAGGGGTTTCAGCACAACATCCCTTGTATCTTAAATACAAATTCAAGTGCATTGAGCTATTTTCAGTAGCATTAGCACTGGTATTAAAACAAAACCAACCCCAAACCACCCTGGTCACAGCAAAGGTTATTTCTTGAGTACAGGAATCACAATGGACACGTGGCTGAGGTCATAGCCTGTCACATAAAGCAAGAGGATAGCCTTGTTTCAATGACACTTGCCAAGTCCTTCTAACTTCACTCACAGAGCAAAACAGAAAATAAACTTGGGATTGCTCAGCAGTTCCAGCCTCCACTCAGTCTCAGCCCAGTGCCCTTTTTCTGCCAGGCACAGGTTTGCCTTCTCCATCTCCAACTACAAGGCAAATCCTTCACTGCATGGTGTCACTGACCTTTATCTGCTTCTTGTTCTGCAGCTGACAAGCACATGCAGCCTCGTGTTGCTTAGGTATCCTGCAATGTATTTCTACACTACTGTCCCAAGACTTAAAGACCATCACTGCCACTGACAGCCCAACAAACAAGACTCCTGAACCCACTGCTCTGGGTGTGCTTCCAAGGTGCTTAAAGTCTACACAGATCCCGAGAAGTTCTTGAACAGAGCTGCCCAGACAGCACATAAATATCCCAGCATTTTTTGGAGTCACCTCATGACTTCCAATACTTTATTTCCATTTCACTGGGCTCTATGGTCTATTTATAAATTGTTTATCATACAGTTGCTAGAAGTCAGCAAGTCTACTGCTGTTTCTAGTGAAACAGTGCAAGTTCTATGGAAAAGCAGGTGAAAAACCTGTGCTTTTCAGCTCTGACAGCATTTGGAGTTACAGGTACAAGAGACAGATCTTTGCTTAAAGCATCACTAGCTCAAAATCTGATCTCTGGAAGCTAGAGTAAGCACACTGTTTAACTCCATCAGGTCCAGTGGCATCCTGAGACTGACCAGATACAGGCTGGGCAGCTTACCCTGACTCTATATTCCCTGTACTCTCAGCTGTTGTCACACAGCGAACTAAAGTGGTTTCCATTTAAACAGGCACACTGCCCCACTGCCACTCCCAGACATAAATCTTAAGACTGTAAAGAAATCCTGACAAAGATGCACAAGATGACAGCTTTTATGCTTTTAAACCATCTTTTTCTGAATTCAGTAGAGTTCAAGCATGGACATACAGCTAGATGTGTGTAGCAGTGAGCCTGGGCTGCACTCAGCCTGAACCTTCAGAGTACTTGACAATGAACTCCTTTCCTGTTCTCCAGCCTGTAGAATAAGTAGGTGGGTATAATTTCCTTTGTCTCTGCCTCTTCAAATAACAGACCTCTACCATTCTGGAAATTCATTAAGTTTACTTTGCATGCTCATTTGCCACCCTTCCAATGAGGTAAGCACAGTAATTGGAATAGACACTCTGTAAATGTCAAAAAGCACCCAAAAACCAGAGCAGTTTAGAGTACATCTCCAGTGATGTACTTGGCAGAAGGTGCCAAGAAGTCACTGGAAAGTAAGTTTAATCAATGCAGTTATAGAGTTTGGGCATTCAGACTCAGCATCGGCAGTTTGTTTTCCCTTCATAATTCCCATATCAACTTAATCAAACTCTGCTCTTGAAAGGTTAAAACATTCCCATGCAAGGCCTTCAAACACCACCCCACACCTCAAGCTTGCTTTTAAGTCTTACACTGCAATGAAGTAAGCAAGCTCAAATTCCAGACTATATGATCATATACATTTCAGTGCATAATAAAACACAGAATCAGGAGTGCTGAGCTCTTCTCTAGTCTCACCTGAAGGCCACGTGGTTTTCTGTACCAAAGCATGTCACCAAAAGGTCATTTTTCAAGTATTACTTGTAGGACAGGAGGTACAACATGCTGCAGACATGTGGCAAGGACAAATAAGGGCTACCAGGAGGCAAAGTATTACTCACCTTGTCTTCACAGCTGGTCAGCTTGACCACTGGTGAACTAAAGCAGGTGGAAAATTGGCTTCAACTGAAATGTGTCTAGAGAAAGCAGACAAACTCATCACTCCCACACAGCTGGACTGAGTTTTGATATCTGCCATCACTCAGTCCAGTACAAAGGACTTTAGGATCCTGCCCCCCCTCTTCTGGGCTGAATTTACACTGAAATAAGCTAAGGTCTGACTAGGTCACATTTACCCTTAAAGAGTGAGTATAGGCTCCAGTACTTGGGTTTCCAGAACTGTAATAATCTAGAATTTTAACCACCAAATCTGAGTATCTAAGAAGCCTTTTATAAGATCTAATGCCCCCTTCTCTCCTCCCCACAAAAAGCTATTTACTGCTGGAAACTGCAGTTTGCATTAAATATCCCACTAGGGCAGGAACCACCCCTAAATTAAATAGAGAAAGGCTTTAGCCCCGACAGTACAAGGTGTTTCCCTGTAACTGCACTGATTAAACAGTTGCAGACACCAGACTTCCAAGTCCTTTTTAGCAGATGTCACACCACACAACATAAAGCAGCAGGCAATTGGCCAAAAATGGTTAGCAAAAAGGATTCCTTAAACCTCCAGCATCCAAATATAGCCCTAGCTGGTCACATGGGCTGCCATACAGTAAGTGCTCCTCACTTTACCTACCCCTTGATTAAACAGTTTGAGCTAAAAAGCGTGTACTTAGAATAGCATTTCAGTTTCCAGCCCAATTCCACAAACTATATAATCTTGCTGTACTTTCTCTGCTCAGATCTGCAGAAAGGAAAAGTTGACTCAGGTTTCTAGCGAGCCCAAAGTGATCATTAGCTACAAAAAGCCAACACGAAACAACGTGTACATGCAGACACACACATGCACGTACGGAAATATAAAGGCAGTGTACCCACAAGATGATGCAGCTGCTGTGACTGATTTGATAACACACTCTGCAACACAGACTGGTTATTTAATGTATCACCTGCCCTGCTCTACCTGACCTCTGGCAATTCCTGGTTTTCCATATTGCTCTTGTTAAGAGGAAAGCTGGACACGAGAGCTTCACAGCTTAACTTAAGAAACTCACAATAAACTGCAAAATTTTTGAGACCCAGCCTGGCTGCTGTATTGCTGCCAGATTCTAACTTCAACTGAAGAAAGCTGAGTTTGTCCTTTTCTTCCACAGCCCTTAAAAGCCATTGTCCATGATCAATAGGGTGCAGGTACCAAATCAGGTTGCACCACAGAATCTTACAACTGCACTACTGTCACCTGCCCTTGGAAGCCTCCACCTGCATCAGTAAGGATGAGGCCTTGCAGGGCTCACTCCCAACAAACCTTGTCAGTTTTGAAGACGCAGAGGCTTGACCTGAAGTCATAGCTATCAGTCAACAGAAGTGGGGGGCTGGGGGTTCCTGAAGAGGAAAGCACCTCAGTGCTGCCAGGCAGGGCCCAAACGCTGAACTGGCACACACTGCACTGCATTACACCCAGGCTCCACAGCGCTGGCTTCTGCGGAAAGCATTAAGCCTTTTACCCAACTCCAGTCACTGTTCTGCAGCACACACACATCGAGGCAGTTAGCAGAAGCGCCGAGCGAGTTCCCAACGTCACCACCGACTGGGCTGCACCGAGTGCCACTTACTTCCACGGGCCGGGCTGGCCTGACCGAGAGCCCCCCGGGTACCCGAGCGCTGCGCTATTTTTACCCTGGAAAAGACGAGACCCAACAAAACTCCCGAGCAGGAGGCCACGACAGCACAGACTTTATTGCGAGGCCGCCGCGCAGTGCCGGTGCCCGGCGGAGCCCGGGCTGGCCGTCCCGTGCCACTGACGTGTCCACCTGAGGCTCCCAGGGCCGCCGCCGCCGCCGGAGACAAAGTTCTGTAGTGCACTGACTGCTATCGTACCCAGAGTCGGAGTGTCACAGAACTTTGCTTCCGGAGGCTTCCGTCCTCCCCCGGTACCGACACCGGGGCCGCCTGCCAGCACAAGTTTCCCTGCCTGGGGAGGGAAGGCGGACACGGTTAGAGGTGGGGGAAGAGTGCCTCCCTCTCGTGCCCCGCNGGCCTCGTCTCGTCCGGCCGCGTCCCGTCGGGCGGTGGCGGCCGGCTGCGCGCGCCCGCCGCGCCGCTCCATCTTGACTTTTGCCGACGTGGAAATTTTGGGTTCGGGGACGAGCCGCGCTCTTATTGGCCGGCGGCGGGCGGGGTCGGAGGTCACGGCTGCTGTCGCCGCTCCGCGCCAAGCCGCCTCGCAGCCGGCCCCGCCCCGCCGCCCGCCCCC
>WBNM01003100.1:132536-164080 GCA_013399055.1 Ramphastos sulfuratus
GTTAGAGGTGGGGGAAGAGTGCCTCCCTCTCGTGCCCCGCGGCCCGGCGGGTGCCCCGTTCACCGATGGAGGGGTGCGAGGGGCCCACAGAGGCTGCGGATTTTTAAAACATCTATAGAATCACCCCCGGAGCTAACGGGCCGCCCTGCGCAAGTCGCGGCCGAGCGGCTACCCGGGGCGCTGCCGATGGAGACCGGCGGGAGCTGCCAACTCCCGCTGACAGTCTCGCCGCCGCGGCCGCGGCCCCGGCTCCGCCTGGCAGCGCCGGGCATCCCCCTCCGCGGCCCCGAGCGGAAAGGACCCGAGCGGCACCCCCCCCACTCTCGCGCCAGCCTCTCCCCTCGGCCCCCGCCACCGAGCGNGCGAGGGGCGCTGGCGAGGGGCGCGCCACGCTGGCCTCTCGGCCCCCTGCTCGCCGTGATCTTGAGCGGGCGGTGTGGGCAGTGCTGTGCCCGTGCGGGCAGTGCTGTGCCGCTGAGGGCGGGGGTGCATCCGCGGGTTTGCTCGGGGTGTGCAGGCAATGGGGGGTGTCTCGGTGCACCTCGTTGCCTGCGGTTCCGCGACGGTACCGACCCAGCCGGCTCGCAGCCTCGGCCGGGGAGGGCGAAGCTACGTTCCCACGTCGCCGGCGGCTGAGACGCTTAGGCCGGTTCCTGCCCTCGTCTGCCCCGTTCTCGGCGACCGCTCCCGGCGACACCTATGAGCCTACGTCGGCAGGAGAGCTCCGGGCACGCCTCCGGGAGCCCCGGCGGGGTTGTACCTCGATGCAACTTAAGAGCCGAGGTGGTGCCCCGGAGCGCTCAGGAGCTGCGGGGGGCGAGGGGTGTTCGGTGCGGGACTCCGCATCCAAAATCACCGAAAGGTGGCCTGGTGTGCCCCAGAGATGGGTGCGGGGATTTTGGTGGTGTAAGCAGGAGAAGGATCGCGGACGCTTCAGTTCCAGCTTCGAATTTAAAAGACTTTGCAAAGACTGTAACAGCTTGTACTGAAAACTCAATTCCGTCTGCCTGAGAGAAATGGTGAGCAAGGACCTGTGGCTTGCAGAAGGTGTTCAGTGCTCACTCTTGGAGCAGGTGTCAAGACTCCCCAGTTCTACGTCGATCTCAAAGTACAGCACAGTACAAAATTCCTGCAGTTCACCTTGTTCACTGCTAGGCAGTTACCAGTTTGAATACTCCAGGATGAGGTTTGCAGTCACGCAGGCCTGAGCTGTAAAGAGGCAGCAGTGGTCCTGGAAGGCCAAACCATCCATGCACCCGCGGGAGCAGGGCAGCAGGAGCAGAGCAGCGGGAGCAGGGCAGCGGGAGCAGGGGCAGAGCAGTGCTCTCGGGAGGAGGGGTGCGGGCCCTGCCACCCTGCAGTGGCATCATCCTGCAGGTGACCTCCAGTGCTTGCCTGGCCCTTGTTGCAGGATTGCAGCCATGCCCATTAATCCAAACCAGTGGTTGTCACTTCAGTACAGCTTGAAAGGGGGATAAATGGAAAATTTCTTAGAGTTTTTGTTTATGTTTCTCGTTGGTTTTGGTTTGTTTTGTTTTTAAATCCAAGCATCCAACTTGTAACGCCTGGGGAAGGAGACCCTCAGAAGACTCCCTTACCTGTGGGTAGTTCAATGTTGTCTTCTTTAGGTTCTTTGCCTGCAGAAGCAGAAATGGCAAGCCTTTCAGAGCCCTTCTGGTTTGTTTATGGGATGCATGCCTCCCTCCATGGCTGCACATTTGCCATCTCATTCATTCTTCAGCCCTATTCAGTTCTGCAGTGGTTTTCCATTTGTAGTGTTATTTCTCATCTTCTTGCTCCTTCTCTCCCTCTGCTCCCTCTGGATACAGCCTCTCTGCTAGGCCACGGAGTTGGCCTCAGCTATGCCATTGCCACTCGTCTATGTGTGTGGGAATATTGATTTTACAGTGGTGTATGCTCTAAAAAAATCAATATTTCAGTAGATTGAGCAGAGCATGCGGCAGTGTAATGGAGCCCAGCCCGCTAATGTAACATCCAGGGGTCCTCATTCGGAGATTGAGGTCAGCCAGAAAATGGAAATACGTTTTCTTGGTTTATTGTCTGGTTCAGATTTAATGTAGGTGTTTACGTTCCAGCGTTTAGCTTACAGCAGGGCACGTAGTTGCTTTAAAGTCATACCCAACGGGATGTCACATATTGCAGTTGACATACACAAAAAAGCATGCCTCAGGCATACAATCAATTTTTTAGAGCTTAATAAAGCCCCTCTTCCCTTTGCCCATCATACGTCCATCAAACGACAGTCGCGAGGAAAAAGATAATTTATTTTCTTCTCTGCAAATGAAACATTCCATTGTTTGCTGCAAACTTGTGTTCTGATGAAGTGATGAAACATGCAGTGCTTTAATGAGCTCTGGTGCAGTGGCATGTATTGATGAGTGTCATACAGTGAGTATAAGTGAAAGGAGTGAGTGAGGAGAAGTAACAAATGTGTAACACAAAACCAGAGTAAAGCCTCCCATTGATTTTAATGGGCCTGGGATTTCAGCCAGAATGTTCTCCAGGATACATTACCTGCTTCTTAAACCACTGCATCACGCCTTAAAGTTTAGTGAAAGTGCTTCTGGAAATGGCATCTGAAACCACTGCCTTCACAGGCTCAGAGTCAAGATGACCATGAGCTGACTACTGTTCACAGCTGGGGAGAGGCTTGGTATGGCTTTATCTTTACTTAATAGCTTCTGGTTTTGTTGGGAGCTGTTCTCATCTACCAAGAACTCACCACAGCAGTGAGTACAAATCTGTACAATGGGCAGAAGACTGAGTCTCGTGTTTGTCAATGTTGCACTGAATAATGTGCATTTGGGGGCCCTCATCTACAGTCAAAAGGCAAAGGTAAATTCTTCTGTGATTCACATTACTGCCTCAAGACTTGGATCTGGGAGGCAGGACTGGAACGGTGCTGCCTTCCTTCACTTGCAGTTCTGGTTGAGGACATGACTCATGTAGAAGTCTTTCAAATGCTGCCTACAGATGCATCCTGTACTGGAGTTTCTCAAAAGTCAGTTGGTTTTCCTCAGTGGCCTCTGATTTCCAGTATACATATATGTTTCAGTGTTCTGAAGAAGTATTCATTGCTCTCAAGCATGCAGGATTATTTTTCCTTATAGAAATAATAATTTTTTAAAGTCCAGTAAGAAACCAAATGCAAAAGCAATGGCAGTAAGACTTTGTATTTCCAGTTTCTGGGAAACTATGCACTTCATGCTTTAAAATCATAACTCATGATATGCAGCATGTCCTAATCTAGATACAGTTTAAAAGACAGTGGTGTAATAGCATAGGATGTAAAATATATTAAAAGCACTGTGATGTAATTTTACTTAGTTGTAGAATGTTTCTCCCAGTTTAAGTGTTACTAAAAATTAAATGATGAGGTAAAACTCATATCTGTAAAACTCATATCTGAAAAGCTCATATCCTGAAGGGAGGTTGTAGCCAGGTGTGGTTGGGCTCTGCTGCCAGACCACCAGCAGCAGAACGAGGGGACACAGCCTCAAGCTGCGCCAGGGGAGGTCTAGGCTGGATGTTAGGAGGAAGTTGTTGCCAGAGAGAGAGATTGGCATTGGAATGGGCTGCCCAGGGAGGTGGTGGAGACGCCGTCCCTGGAGGTGTTGAAGCAAAGCCTGGATGGGGCACTTAGTGCCATGGTCTGGTTGCTTGGCTAGGGCTGGGTGCTAGGTTGGGCTGGGTGAGCTTGGAGCTCTCTTCCAACCTGCTTGATTCTGTGATTCTATGATTCTATCCAACCACTGCTTACCTTTGGAAACGAATTCTGCTGCAGTGCTGCCCATGTGCAGCATCCCATTTCCAGCTCTCAGCCACCCAAATGCACAGGGGTGACAATGGCAAACAGTGGATAACATATTTTAAAGACTGAAGCAGAAAATCAGATGAATGTCCACTTCCAGCTAAGAAGACTCAAGAAGATGATTACTGCACAATGCAAGGCAAAAACACAGAATACAGAGGCCCAAGCTGTGATTTTTGTCTGAAGTGAGGAAGAACAATATCTCAGAGGATGTTAGCCTTAACTTAAAAGTTGGAGTTTTATGATAGAATTTACTTGTATGAACATAAGACTGAATTGTCCAGGAGTCGTCCTCTGGCAGCTTTATCAAACAGTAATTTTTTTTAGTTTGTTTTGGTTTGTGGGTTTTTTCCCCTCATTTTGAAACAATCAGTACATTTTAAGAATTAGTATTTAAATCTAATTTGAAACTGGAGTTACGCAGGATGGAAACTAAATTATTTCATTAGAGAACTTTTATGGTATTGGTACAATAAGTAAAGATTCAGCCATAAGCATCAATCAATATTATAAAACACTTTAAAACAAATGTAAACAATTTACATTATGACTATTTGTAGCACTGCTTATTAATAAAAGAAAATTTGTACATCTAAACTCAGCAGCAGGGCATTCTGATTTGTAGCTGGTTATTATCTGGGATTGCTCTTGATTAAAAATGATTTGTGTTATATCTGTGTAATTCCAAACTTCATTGCAATAATAAATGTTCATTAAAATCACATTATAATGCCCTAATTGTGCAATTGCCATTGAGTAAATTAAGGTTATGAGCACTGTAAGGCAGGATTTTACCAAACTGTTATGTTTTCTGGAGCTTAAATTCCTTGCATCTTAGAATCATAAAATTATTGCTGGAGTTAATAAATAATGATAGCTAATCTAAGCAAGTCAGAGAAAAGAATCCATGTTTGCTGACTTTTCACTTCTCTCTAAAAAGCAGACTGAAAGCAGACTGAAAGCAGACTCAATACCTCTTTTTGTACTTACAGAATCATAGAATGGTAAGGTTGGAAGGGACCTCAAAGATCAGCCAGTTCCAATCCCCTGCCATGGGCAGGGACACCTCCCATAGTACAGGTCACTCAAGGCCTCATCCAACCTGGCCTTGACCACCTTCAGGGAGGCTGTGGAGCACAGAAGCCCCCAACGTGATCTTTGATCACGTTGGGTGCTTCTGTGCTCCCCAACCTCCCTGGGCAACCTGTGCCAGTGTCTCACCACCCTCACTGCAAACAACTTCCTCCTAACATCCACTTTCAATCTCCCCTCTGCATTTTTTCTTGTGCATTTCAATGAAATTAGGACCTTCCTGGAAAAAAAAAAAAAAAGCTGAAATAGGCATAAAGGAGAGAACCCAGTGAGAACACTCCTTTTTACTTTGGCTCTGCATAGCTGGCCCAGAGACAGGCTGAGGTGCTGAGTCAATGGGATCTGAACCTCTCTTACCCCTGTGCCCCAGGGAATGCCTGAGCTCTGAGTAGCCATCTATTTTGAGGAAAAGAAGGGAAAGTTTGTCTTTCACTTCTTTCTTTCTTTTTTTTTTTTTTTTAATTCACTTCTGAATCTGAGAAGCCATCTTACTGGAACAAATTCTTTTCCCACAAAAAGGTTCTGTTTCAGCAAGTCAGCATTTTCAGATACAAACAAATATATTGTGGGAAAATTCCCACCAAGCTTTACTTTGGAGTCCTGAAGAGAAACTCATGCAAGGGAGAACTATTGGAATGGCATTTATGAAGAGACACACATAGGATCCTTTATAGAGTCCATAAACAGTGACATGATGGTGTCTAGGGCGAAGACTGGAAGGAATTTAACCTTTCATTTTTAGGGTGATTGAAGACTCTGCTACATGAAAATCAGCCAGAGATAACAGAGGACAGGCTGAGAGAGTTGGAGATCTGCAGCCTGGAGAAGAGAAGGCTTCCAGGAGACCTTGGAGTGGCCTTCCAGTATCTGAAGGGGGCTCCAGGAAGGCTGGGGAGGGACTATTGACAAGGTCTTGCAATGCCAGGACAAGGGGCAATGGGTTTGAACTGGCAGAGGGAAGATTTAGACTGGATGTCAGGAGGAAGTTCTTTACAGTGAGGGTGGTGAGACACTGGCACAGGTTGCCCAGGGAGGTTGTGGAGCACAGAAGCACCAAACACGATCTTTGATCACATTGGGTGATTCTGTGCTCCACAACCTTCCTGGAGGTGTTCAAGGCCAGGTTGGATGAGGCCTTGAGTGACCTGTACTAGTGGGAGGTGTCCCTGCCTATGGCAGGGGGTTGGAACTGG
Organism: Ramphastos sulfuratus; assembly: GCA_013399055.1. Lineage (NCBI taxonomy): Eukaryota > Metazoa > Chordata > Aves > Piciformes > Ramphastidae > Ramphastos > Ramphastos sulfuratus. Next base: position 138,654 of record WBNM01003100.1, read on the forward strand.
ATGATCTTTGAGGTCCCTTCCAACCTTCCCATTCTGTGATTGTATGATTCTATGATTTAACTAAACAACCCAATCCTGTACCTTCCACACAAGCCATGATGTAACCAGCTTGTAATTTTAGTGGGGATTGTGCTGAACCTTCTTGTCAGACTCTGCTGGAAGAGGACTGGGATGTAGAAACCAAGAGGTTGTTGATGTAACCAGGCCAAGCTTTCTTGAATGATGCATCCTAGAAATGGAAACCTGGAGCCATATTGCTGAGGCTGGTGAACAGCTACTTCCATGAGCAGTCTCACTGAGTTCAAACCTGCCTAAAAAGGCACTCAACACCCTCCAGGCGCAGCAATGTGAAAAGGAGGCAGAGAATTAGAATAGGAACCATTCGGGTTGTAGTCAAATGCTTCTTGCAGGAATGGCTGGGGCAGCCATGAAGTTCTGTGCCTCTGCCATCTGCCCAGCATGAGCAGTTCAAAGCACCCTCGTTGCTTTCACAGAACGCAGAGGAGCACTTCCCCTGCCCACTCCTGCGGTGAAAGCCGCAAAGCTTCATGCGATCGCTGCCATTGCTCTGGTGGGCTCCAGTCTGTGGTTTCAGCATTGGATTGCAGCTGTTCTCCAAGCCTAGCAAATCACAGCTGGTGACCTCCAGGAATTCATGTGGCAAAACTTAATGAGTAAATGTCGGTAAGGCAGCTGCTGGCAGCTGCAGACTAGCTGAGTGTGCAAAGAGTATCAAAGAAAGTCACCCTCTGCACTCAGGAGCAGTGTGGCCAGCAGGAGCAGGGAGGTCATTCTGCCCCTGTGCTCAGCACTGCTCAGGCTACATCTTGAGTGCTATGTTCAGTTCTGGGNAATTCTCTGATTCTGCGATTTTCTCTGGATGTTTTTAGCAAAGAGGCTAAAAAGGTGTCACTTGCAGAGAGCAGACTTGCAGAGAGCTTTGGTAAGCATTTGGGAAAGCAAAGCTCTTCTTACAGACTGAATAACCACCGGAGATAGAAGATGATATAAAACGTGTAACAGTTGTGTGTTGTGTGACACACAACTGTTGTGTTTTTCTTATCCTCCTCCAAATTGTTTGCCTGGAAAATCTCTACTTTTTTTTTTTTTTTTCCCCCTCCCTGAAGTTATAGGACCTTATCCACAGCTTGCCCCTGAAGGAACAAGCACAAATATTAACTGAAATTTACTTACTAGGCAGGTAATAGTTACTATTTACAAATATTTTTATAAACAACATTTGACTTAGCAATATCCAGTGTGCACTTGCTTGGCAAACCCCAGAATATCCATGCTACATTTATTTCCTTTCTACTATCTACATCAAAGCACATATTTGGGAAAATGTGATTATTCAAGGGAAAGAAACAGAACTCCTAGCAGAAAATCCTTTCCTCAATCTCCTTAAGCATGTACATCAGAAATTGTCAAACAATTCTGTGACAGAGGAGCATTTGATTAGGAAAGCCCTGCTCTAAAGGTTAGTTAGCTCAAGGCTGGGGGAGAAGCTACACTTCCCAACAAACCCTCAGCTATTGGCTTCTCTGAGTCATTCCAGTCCTAGCTCCCTCAGAAACTGTTCCTGTGCCAAACACTTGGCAGCTTTGGTATTCATCCAGGATGCAGCCTGGCTACTCTAGAAGGTACCCAGCTCCATGATCATATTTAATCAGCAGCTTCTGTCTCAGAGGTAACAAGCTAGGTATGGTGACTCAGCATGCCAGTGCAATAAGCACCATGCAACCAGCCCTCAGAGGCCATCTGCACCTCCTGCAGAACACTATGGCTTTTCGTAACAGTCTTGAAAGAGGAAGTGCACTCATGGCACCTCCTGAGAATTTCTGAAGAATACAGTTCAAAAGTTTCCATTTCCACTGTTTCCTTATTCTGAAGATGAAAATGTATCCTTTCCTGTCCAACCTTGAAGAAATTAACTGAAGTTTGGCACCCTAGGTTCAGAACATTAGCAGTCACTTAGACTTTCACCCCTGCTCTGGGCTGATACCTGACTTTCACCTTGCAGGACACATAAGTCAAATCACCATCTGCTAGGTCAACAGGAAGAACCTTCAGGCCAAACCATTAGCCAACCCATCTGGCTTTCTGCACCACCAGGAAACCTCAGTGAAGCCAAACCTTTGCAAGTGCAAACAAAGGGAAGTGGGCATTCCTGTCTGCCATTGCTTTCATAACTGGTTCAACAGGGAAAAACAAATCTTACCAGGAAATCCTCACGAGTCTGAACTGCATCTATCAGCCATGCTTGCTTGCCAGTTCTCCTGATGAACCACAGGGAGTATATCCCAGCTCCAGCACAGACCGTTCCAGAGAGGCAGATTGGTTAGCACCGCCGTACGCAGGCAGCAGGCAGGCAGCAGGATACACACAGCCTGGGGGTGGGGACTGCAGATGCAACCAAATGGCCTTACTGACACCAGTGGATTGTGTGTTCGTGTTTAGTTGGCCACAGACCCCTGTCTGTGGTTCCTTACCAGTGTGCCTGTGACCTCAGCAGAGGAGGCTGTGAGGTGCTGAGCTCACGTGCATGAGCAATCTGAACGGTGCAGGTTCCCCTGCTTTGCAGAGACCTGATGTCTTCTGTGCTGGAGGGTGGCTCACTCTTCAGGGAACACTCCCTGGTGCAGTCATCAGGCGTTCATAGAAAGAGTAGGAGAATTGCTGCACAGGACTTCCTAGGTGTAGTAGGCCACAATGAGAGTGTGTCTTTTTGTTTCTTTGTTAAATATTGTTTTGTCAAAGGTAGCTGTACCATCAGCTGTATTTAAATGAGTAACCTGAACATTTCTCCAGATAAATTCCCTGTTACTCAATGGAGAATTTCGTTTTGTTTGTGTGTAGTTTATATAACTTCTAGCAACTTATGTATGCCCCATTCAGCTAATTTCAAATAAAGCCATTAGAAGATGTCTGACTAAAAGATTTTTTTAGTTTTTTTCCCCCTCATTGTAGTCCACAGGAAGATTTTTATCAATTTCATTAAGAGATGGAGGAAACCTTTATAGATGCTACCGTTAGAAACTGACTGCCTGGAGCCTCATGCTGTAAGAAGAAATGTCATTCTCTGGGTCCCACCATGGCGCTCTGCTAATCTGATGAGTGTAGGAGTAGTCTGTCACAATTCTGAAGCACAAAAGTGCCCTAATTGCGAGCAGCTAGAATCATATTTGCTGCCTTGCAGGACAGAAGTAGGAGAAGTGCTTCATTTGCACCTCAAAGGAGTGTGCTTTCCCCCCCCCCAGTTTCTCAGCTGAATGCAATAGGACACTTCCTCTGGCCCTTAGCAGCAGCCCTTAGCAAGGGCCAGTGGAGAAGAGCAAGGAGCAAAGCCAGGACTAGCAAAGAGCTACTGATTTGTGAAGGGAAAAGAAGGCTTTCTGAAATAAGAAGCATCAGCTGCTCACAGCAGCTCCAGCACAAGTCTAAGTTTTGTGACTGGAAGAGGACAGGCAACTTAAATTGACATAGATGTTGCTGGCATTCCAAGGGTAATATTTTCATTCTGATAGAATGTTCTTTAGCAGTCTCTCCGGTGAATTGGGCACAAGCATGCTTTTCTTCTACACTGGTCCTGCCTATCTTCCTCTTCCACCTATTTTTATACTACTGAAAAAAAAATATTTATTCAGGCAATGCAAACAAAATGCCCCCCTTCCCCTTCCATGTGGTTAAGTTCCCTTGCCATTCGTGTTACAGTGTGGTACAAGGCCAGTGAGACAGATGAGAATTTTGTTTCAAACCAAATTGGTTTGGTCTCCTTTTCCATTCCTGCTCAAAAAAAAAAAAAAAAAAAGCAAGCACAAAACTTGTCTAAAAAGTTAGCAAGCACATAGGAGCTGGATGCTAGCTTTGCAGCAACCCCTTCCCAACAAACACACAGGCAAAGGAACGTGCACGTGGAAGTGCCAACACACTTCTGTAGGTGCACAGACAAGTTTGTTTTGTCCACATAAATGTTTTTGTGTATGAGAATGTAGAACAATCAAAGCAAATCTCCATCCATACACACACAGATGTAACTTCTTTAGGCATTTCTAAACTCTGCTCCCCAAAACTCAGGAGGTGAAGAGCTGCAATCACAAATAACCTCTGTGCTCTCTCGACTTGCATACATTTCTGTGGTTTCCTTCCCCATCTCCATCGGGCAATAATTTATCTCATTAACATGTTTCATTGCAGGGAAATCGATTTTGTGCCTTTCAGCACTGCTTTAGCAATAAAATGTATTGGTAGCAGATACATCACTATTAGTTGTTAGTCTGGAACATCAGCAGGGCATTCATAGGTACACAAAAGACAGAGGCTCTGAAGTGCTGTAGAGTCTCTGTGAAGATGTCTCTGACTGTTCTGAAGCTTATGACGTGGCAGAGTGACCAGTTTATGGTGTGGGTGGAACTTAGCTCAAGAGATGGAATTGCCTCTGCTCTCCAGAGCATGTTCTGCTGTGGTAGGCAGCAATGCTTCCTGCACTCCATATGGCTGCCATGTGCCGGCAGACACCAAAGTGCTATGTGGGTTAAATGTAAAATAATCACAAGAGCTCCTGAGCCACAGCTCCTTTTGATACAGTTAGTGTATCACTATCTGTGCTGTGCAATCATAAAGCAGAGCTCGTTTTGCCCCCCTCTCTTCCTTCAGTAGCTGGGGAGCTAAGTGCAAAACTGCTGCACACAACTGATGTCCACAAAATGCTTTTAGGTGTTGTACTAGCAGCAGGAAAATAAACCCACACCAAGTTCTCAGTTCTAAGCAGATGTTAGCTTGAATGAAATGCTGGAGGAATAATAATTTAAAAACCAGGTTTATTCTGTGTATTCCCTCAAGGCATCTATCTTGCACACTGCTCTGGGTTGCACAGTCTCTGGAGTAGATAAGCTGGTCTGGAGGGCTTCTCAGACATTTAAGAAGTCCTCCTGTCCATTTAAAGCCTGAATGATCAATATTTAGCATGCAGTACTTGTGTGCACAAGGAACACATGGCTATGTAAACAGTGCTGCTTTCCCACTCCTAGTCAGGTGCAATTCAAGGTTTGGATGTGAGGTATTTCATGACTTTGGCTTTGCCACAAGCTACAAAGAATTAGTTGCTCTGCCTTTACTCAGCAGCTGAGGTAAGTTGGGATTCAGAAGCTAATGGTTTCTGGGTATGCCTAGATAAAGCCTTGGGAGAGGTCATTCTTAGCAAGGGGCTCATGACTCTTGCTTTGCTTTGGTGCAGTAGAGGCCAAGATTTGTACAATGTTTTTGTATAGACTTGGGATGCTTGAGAGGGTGAATTTAGTGGGAGGCATTTGTTGAACAGGGAGTGCTTATAGTGCTTAGTGAATTTAGATTATTACTAATCATAGCTTGTAGTGATGCTTTGTGCATGATTGTGACTGACCTGCTGTGTTAAACTAAAATGAAGAGGGCTTCTCATTCACTTTTCCTCTGAACATGTAGTTCAGAACGTTCTAGCTGCCTGGTCCAGCATGGACTTCCTACTCATCTCCTTGCAACCTCTATAAAGCAATAGAAGAGCACAAATCTGTATCTCAGATTGCACAAACATTCCCAAAATCTGGAATAGAGCAGTTGGCACATGTTGGAAATCCAGACAGAAAGTAACTCACACAGACCAGAAGCAGAATTCTCAGTTTTGTTTCTTGCAACTTTTAATAACTGACTGTGTTTGTTATGAGCTTTGTCATCTTCCTGCTTACAGTGTATGAATGATAGTATAGGGTTATTAATTATAGTGCATTAATTATTAATTATGCCGAATCAAATAATAAAGACTACGTGTGCCTGGGGTACACAGAAGAAAGCGAAGTGTGTACATAAGTGAGCACAGAGGCAGGGCTCTAAGGGATCTATTAATGCTCTGTCATGAGTCATGCTTGTTTCAGGGCTTTTGGTGTTACTCTCAAATCAAGGACTTAGACCTGAGGGAAGTCAGAGACATGTCAGAGGCAGCTTCTCCAGCTGTGATTTCCCACCTAGGCTGCACATTGCCTGCTCTGTAAAATCCACAACGTGGCACTTCACTGAGAACCATGCCACATGTCAGCAGAGGCTGCAGCTCCTTCTCACCTTCATGAGCGGTTCCAGCTCAGCTTTACTCTTTGTTTAGATTGCCAAGGAACACTTCAGAAAAAAAAAAACAAAAACAAACAAACCCCCCCAAAAAAAAAAACCAACCCACAAAAAAACACCCCCCCCAAAAACCCCAACAAACAAACAAAACCAAAACAAAACCCACCAAAACAAAGCTTTTCTGATTTAGATAGGTAATTTGCATTTAATTACAACTGTGTCTGTAATTAAAACTCTAGCCATATTATTTATATTATTTTCCCTTTTTCCCCCCCAAATCTGCTCTAAATTAGTGATTGGTTTCCTGACCCAGACAGCTCTCACAGGCACCAAACCTAAGGACTAGATTTTTGTAGTGGCTCTCTGATTTGGGTGACAAACATGCAAAACCACACACAGGCCAACTGCTCCAAACCAGGTTGGCAGGGACTGAAAGCTGTTACTATCTGGAGTGTGTCCAGAGCTAGATGGGAATTACAGTAATTTTGGAGCCTCAGTCAAGCTCCTGGCTGAGCAGCATCTGCATCATGAAGCCAGCACTCTACCCTTCACTTGGTTAACAATCTCCATAGAGAAACTCTTAGCAAAAAGCACAAGAGAGACAGTAAGGGCAAACAGCTGAATACCAAAATAGCTGTATGCAGGTATCAGTGACATGTTGAACAGACAGGAAGACTCAAAGTCTTCATATACACAAACCCATGACATAACAGGTGTCATGGAACAAACCAGGGGACAAGGAATAAGGACACAGACACAGCTTTTCCAGATGGATGGACAGGACAACGTATTTAGACATGTATACTTGAGCTCCTCTTCAAGGATAGCTAAGAAACTGGCTTCTGGACTGCCTTTGGGTGGGAAAGAGGGAAGAAAAGAACAAGGTGAGTGTCTTATTGGAGGTCATTTGGAGAAAACAAAACCATGAGGAAGAAGAAATAGGCAAAGCTCTTTTTGCTTGGGCAACTCAGAGATGTTCCAGAGTCAGCCTCGCCCCTGCCAGGCACTTGGAACAGCAGAGTTCCTACTGAAGAGCAACAGAGGAGGGCAGAGGAAGCTGTCAGTCAGTGAACAGACTGAAAGCAGGGTTTCTTAGGAGGTGAGGTGGGGAGGAGGTGTGATATCTGGGGACACAGCCAAACTGGATTTGATTCAGCTAGTAATGAGGGGGTTCTTGAAGGTGGAAGGAAGTCTGGGCCAAAGCAAGCATGAGATGATGGATTGCTGTTTTAAGAAAGGCCTCTCTAGTAAGGATGAGCTATAAAAGAACAGGTTTCTGAAAATTCCTAACCTGGGGTGGAGGCCTCTAGAGAAGGTAACTGAAAGAGTAAAAACATAGAGGGCCACAGGCAAGTCCTGAAAGGAATACATATTAAAGGGTCTACAATAAGCTCTTCAGATACAAAGAGAAGAGGAAGCACAACTGCAGATTGATGTAGGGCTCTAAGGCTTTCTTTAGGCACCCAGAAATCAAAGCCTCATAGAGATCCTGGGAAATCAGGACACCTCTCTAGGACTATATATTATGGAACAATAAAGCAAAAGATTTGTGCACACAAGGAGTTAAAAGTAGCAAGAGGAGTAAAAGGCAACCAGGAGACACTAGCAGAAGGTAAGATGACAAAGGAAGTGCAGCTGTATAAAAGAGAGCAAATAACAGACCCCACAAAAGAGGCAAAAAATGTTAAATTCATTTGCTGTTTCAGTCTTCACTGAAGAAGTTACTTGTGACCAATATAATATAATATAATATAATATAATATGATATAATATGATATGACATAATATAATACATAATATAATACAATATAATATATCGTAATGTATCATAATATAATACATAAATATAATGCTTGTCTATTAAAAAGGGGAAATGAATTCTAGGGCAGCCAGCATTCCTTTGAGGCTCAGAAAGAATCATAGAATCATGGACTCATAGAATGGTTTAGATTGGAAAGGACCTCAAGGCTCAGTCAGTTCCAAACACCCACCATAGGCAGGGACACCTCCCACTAGTACAGGTCACTTGAGGACTCATCCAACCTGGCCTTGAACACCTCCAGGGAGGTTGTGGAGCACAGAAGACCTCTAGGGTCTTCATGTTCCTTAACCAAGCTTTCCCCAGAAAGGGCTGACTGCTTCAACACCAGATCTGCTTCTCTTTACTCCTCCCAGGCACGACAAACTGAGGCTCTTCACTGACTGTACAGAGTCAGCACTGCCCTTTCTTGAGCTTCTTCACAAACAGCTAGAGAGCAGGCCTGCTCACAACCTGCTTTGTCTGTGCTGGCACTGTCAATGCATCCTGAGCTCATCTGGCCTACCTCTGTGTCTTACTTCTGATTTGGATTGGTACTGAATATCCAGAGTTAAATTCTGAGTATAGCCTGGCTCGAAGTTCAGGACTCCTTCAAACTCGTGTGAGTGTGACCTGCAGGCAGATGAATATGTCAGATGGATACACCAGGGAGCCACTGCCTGCATCACTGAGAGAACACTTTCCCTAGGGTATAGACAGAGCTAGTTTCTGCCTATGGGAGCTTCCTAAATATACCTTTCTTACAAATGTTTTCAAGAGAGTAAACACTATTAATGCATGGGTAGACTATAACCTATTGAGTGAATGTCTAAACACAAATATGGTTGCCCAAAATATGTAGAAAATTCCTCTTTTCTGTGGGTAACATCAAAACAGCAAAATCAAGATGTGATGGGAAAGACACAAGTTTCAGGCCTGAATACTGCCACGTTTCAGAGCTCTTGTATTTGTTGCTGGACACAGTATCTCCATGGGGGGACTGAAAGCAGACTTTCCAGACTTTTCCTAAGAGTCATCTCTGCTGCACTCTCTCAAACTTTCTATCATTTCATATGGCAGCATCTTAACAGAGTGTAGGGGTTCTGGGTGTCACCCACGCCCCCCCCACAATGAATTCACCCAGACTAGACTCAGCTGGCTGGAATTTAAGGAATGAAGCTTAGCACAATACACAAGCAGATATTTACAATCTGTTACAACTGTTTACAACTGTATGCAGTTATATACAAGTTAAAAGTAATACAGAAACACAATCCCCTGCCCAGCAGCCAGAGCACCAGGAGGGGCTCCCAATCACCCTTCCACCTTCTTCCCACCCCCTCCCACCCTCTCCCTTACCTCAGGATCTCTCTCTTACGTGCAAGGTGAGTTGGAAGAGGTTGGCAAGGGGGGTTAAGAAGCAGAATGGTTGGTTGGAAAGTGTGCAGGGTCAGGCAGAAGGGTTAGTGCAGCAGAGGCCAGGCAGAGACTGTGTTTGTGCTTTTATACAGCTCAGCAGAACTAATGGGTAACATAGACATCACCTTATTTTCCTTTTGCACAGCCAATGATCTAATTTCTCTCATTAAAATATTCCAATTAGCCCCAAACCAGCACACAGAGGTTGATTATTTGCCACTTCAGCATAAGTTCTGAGCAGTTATCATCTTCCATGTCGTCGTTACTCATCTGCAGCATGGTGGTCGGTGATGATTAAGGTCAGTGGTCTCATTGTGCACTTCTTTAGCTGTTGCACACACAACTGCTCAAAAAGCTGTGTTTGCAGGCATTAACAAAAATGCAAACTCACAAAGGGATTGTGCTGACAGAACTTCAGAGCAGCTCCCCACAACTAGGGCAGTGCAGTGTGCTGGGATCACACACACGGTGCTTGGAAACGTCCACGTCTTGTGGCTGCCACATCCCAGCTCAGCTGCTGCTGTGCTTCCATCCACGATTACTTTACTGAATGAAATGAGGAGGATAAAGAAAGCAAAGCAAAACAGAAGCTGAAAAATTACTTTTATGGAGTTACTGAAAATCCCCTACCTCCACTGTGGCTAAAAATAAAAAGGCAGATAAGCTTGTCCTCTGCTTAGATAATGCAAAGTGAAGTGGGAGAGTGGTGGCAGTGCTGTTATGGTGCAGGAAAATTACCTGAGCTTATAAATGTGCTGCACCAGAATATTATGCTTAGTTAATTAATCTTATACTTTGCTGTAGGTAAAGCCATTTGCCTTTCTGTTTGTTTGTTTGCTATGTTACCTTTTTTTTCCCATCTGCTCTATTAAATTGTAGAATATGAAACCCAGATGTCTCACATATTCTTTTGACTATGTGTGTCTCCCTCCCTGTAACCACTATCATCTCTCTTTAATCAAGACAAGAACGTTTCCTAATCTTTCTTCTGGCTCCTAAACAAAGCCAAAGTTTGGCTCCAGCAGTGGAGGGTTTGTCAATTGTTAGAGCCATGTAATCGATAATTTTCAAAGGGGAGTTGTTGATGTCTGGACACTTATCAAGCAGAACTCTGGAAAAGAGGAATTTTGTAGACAGTCTCTGAGGGAGTGCACATCTGTGCACACAAGTGGTGAATCATGCTCCAATCCAGTACCTTTGTCATTGGTATTTAAAAGCCTGCTCAAGGTGTAATTCTGACTGGTGCCATGCCAGTAGTGAAAATTATAGAAGCTTTATTTTGATCATGGATTCACTCATGGTGTAGCACAAGAATGAACTCCCTCTTACTCTGATGTTTCCTGCAAGCTGCTTAGACAAAAAGACATTCATTAAATGTGCATTCTTAACACAGGGATGTCAGAGATTGAAACCTGGGCAGACCTTATTGCTCTCTGCAGCTACCTGAAAGGAGGTTGTAGCCACGTGGGGGTCAGTTTCTTCTTCCAGGCAGCCAGTGACAGAACAGGAGGACACAATCTCAAGCCGTGCCAGGGCAGGTTCAGGCTGGATGTTAGGAAGTTCTTCACAGGAACGGTGATCAGCATTGGAATGGGCTGCCCAGGGAGGTGGTGGAGTCACTGTCCCTGGAGATGTTTTAAAGGAGGCTGGATGGGGCACTTAGTGCCATGGGTTAGTTAACTAGAAGGTGTTAGGCGATGGGTTGGACTCAATGATCTTGAAGGTCTTTTCCAACCTGGTTCATTCTGTGATTCTGTAATGGGAGAAAGCAAACTTGAGAAAAACCTGACTTCAGTTAGATGTAGGAGTCAGATTTGTGCCAACAACATAATCCTACTGAATGGAGATATTGCAAGTGCTTGTGTGACTTTCCTTCGACAGAAGAAGCAGCAAAAAAAGAGCAGAGAAGCACTGATAAGATGCCCAAGCTCTGTCCACTTCATGTTGAGCTGTGGGTTATGGTACACTGATCTCCATTCCCTCCAAAAGCAAAAGTACTTATCAGAGTCTGACGCAAGTTTTGTGTCAGTTGAATTATGCCACAAGCCTGGTGCTTGCCAGGCTGTGCCCAAGAGAGGAACCAAAGATACAACATTATATCCTGTTCCCAGTTCTTTACTAACTGCAATCTAATCTGATCACAGGAGGGTGAAGATGTTTGTATGATGTGGCAGTGTGAGAGGAGGACATAACTCAGGTTGTGTAACAGAGGCATTCGCTGGCGCTGAATAGCTCTGAGCTCTCTTGCACCACCATGGCATGTGTCTGCCTAAAAACCAGACTGAAAGGGCTAATGGGGTCCCAGAAAAATCCTGGCACTATTTGTAGGCAACTAGAATAAATCAGTGAGACAGATAATAGCTGTTAGTGTTTTGTTAAGGATAAATTGTACTAAACCAATGAATTTTTTGGGTAGGTAGTGGACATTGTGAGTGGGGAGAAGGAACAACCAGCTCATGTCATAACTTTAGTACAACTTTTGACTCTTTAAGTGGGCAAGAGAAGTAAATATAAAGAAATGAACTTGGTACCAAAGAGTAGAGACACAGCCAGAGAACTACTCAGGAACTGTTTATTAGATCTTCAAAGGGTGTCTCTTAAGACACTTTTAATCATCTTTATTTGTAAGGTGGGAAAATGTGCAGGTGTTAATAACACAGATGCAAACCTGGAAGGTTGATGGAGAAGAACTGAAAAGGGTCTTGACAAACTGAGGAAATTACCTAGAAGTGAGGTGTACTCCACTCATTTCACAGTTAGGCAAGAGTGATTAACTGTGCAAAGAAAGCATGAGGGGTAACTGGGCAGGGAAGAGGTCTGCAGAAAAGCATCAGGGGCTTGTTGTAGATCATAAGTTGAATCAATCTGCAAGGTCACACTGATACAAAAAGGCAAATATCACTGTTGGATGAATAAAGAGAACTGTTGTCTGTAGGAGATTTGAAGTAATCTTCCACTCAGCATTAATAAAATGTCACCTGGAGGCCTGTGTTCAGTTCTGGGAAATGAGTTTCGATCAAGGTATAGACCAATAGTGAAGAGTTTGGTTTAGAGGTGTTAAAACTGGAGATGTTTCAGCTAGAGAAAGGATAACTGAGAAGTGAGAAAACAGTCTTGAGATCTTTTACAGCAGACTACCAAAAGAAGCAGAGTGATCTGTTTCACATGTCTATGCAGGCTGGAACAAGGAGCAATGGATTTAAATGAAGAATTAAGTTAAATGTTAGAAAAAACATTTTCTAATTCTAAGGGCAGCTAAGTATTGAGCTCTGCTCTTGCAAACCTTATTGTCTGGGATGCTGCATTCATTTGTAACAGCCTCAGTTATTGATATACTATATAAACACTATATTGATATAGTTATTGATATACTACATACTATATATACTGAGTTATTGATATATATATACTATATTGGCATAGTTATTGGTGTACTGTATACTATATGTACTGAGTTATTGATATACTATATATATACTATATATATATGCTATAATATATACTGTAAGTAGTTACTAGCAATGTATTGTGACAAAATGTACATGTTTTATGTACATGTTCAAGCCATGTGTTCCCATACCTGGTTTTGTCATAGCTGCCATAATGATTTTTACCTACTGGTAAAAAAGAACCCAGACCAGCTGAGTTTTCAAGTGGTCACATACCTGTGATCATCTTTGTCACACAAAGCAGTGTTGTTTCGTTATTATTTTCCAAGGCTCCATCTAGAGCTGCATCTCCTGCAACAAGTTTGCTTTCTAACACCTGCAGATGCTTTCTAACACCTGCAGATGCTTTCTAGCAGTGTTTTAAGACACACCACTGAAACCCACTTAGTTTTGGTATGACAGGAAAAGCTGCCTGCTACTTTAAGAAAGCAGTGGCTCATACTCTGAGGATTCACATAGCAGTCATAATGTAGCAGACAGTGGAGAGAAGGACTTTATATTATCTAAAGCATCCCTTGCTAAGGCAGGGCTGTGCTCTCCAGAGCACTTTTTATCAGATTTTAAGGATTGCTATGTATAATGGTTGCATATGGCTGGAGGGTAACTGTAGCTTGACACACAGGGTGAGATAAGCATCCCTTTTATGTTTTATGGGTTGCCTGTCATGCTGTTGCTCTTACATAGTTCTTTGAACACAGTATATAAAGTACATATGCCAAAAAAGAAGCTGTGTAGTCATTCCAAAAGAGCAAGAGGAAGGGCAGGAAGGAAATACCTGCCCGTTGGATACAACAGATGAAAATCACTTCATTAGTAGTGTGTTCAAAGGCTAGAGGGGAAGGATGCTTGCAGTCAGCTATCTCTGAACTCTTGAAAAGCAACACACACAAATGCATCAGAGCAGCTGGAAGTGAGGATCCTCTCTGCCAGCACTCCAGATGATAAGCCTATCTCAATTCCCACTGCAGTTTCACACAGAGGTAAATCAGTGTTTGGAGCTAATCCTGCTTTCCATCACTGTGGAGGGTGAATCTGGACCATTCTCCTCTAGGCCTCACAGATCTAGCAGCTGGCTCTCAGTGCTGATGAGCTACTCAGAAATGTGAGGGGGTAGGCTCACATCAGCTGTTGCTTTGTTTCATGTTTCACAATTTCAATGGCAATAAAGGAGCACTTGCTGCACAAGAGACTTTCTCCATGTATCTCTCCACACAGATACTGGACCACCTTCAGACCACTGCAGCTCCTAGCGCAGTCTCCACCACTTTTATGGGTGCCAAGTTCAAGGGAGCAATGACTGATGCAGACCCTAGGCACACCTGCCAGCCTTGGCTCCCCTGTCTAGGCTGGCTGAACATCATTCTGCATCCTTGCCTTTGCCACCTCACAAACACCAGCTCACCTGATACACTTTCTACAGGAGCTCCGTGCCCCTCCTGTTAGGATATCAGTGAGGAACGGCACAGATGTTGCCGGCAGCAGTGGCAGCCCAGGCACCTCCCACCTGTGCCACTTGCTGCAGGTCTTGTGCTACAGCACTCCACAGCACTACGACTGCTCCTAAAACTGGTCTGGGAACTCAGCTGGGTTAAAAATAACCTTTTCTTTTGCTGAGTTATTTTTAGCTCGGATCAGTTCCCTGATCCGGGTCACCACGTAGCTGCACAAATAGATGTGCCAGGATGTGCCAGCGCATTCGTGGGGTGGAAACAAATGGCTGGAGGAGGGAAGGAGAAAGGCTCGTTGTGGAGAGAAGCTACGAGAGACTTTCTCAGAGCTTATGAGCAGGCATAGGGTGTGCCCTCATGCAGGGTCTCCAGCCAGAGTGGGGCCTGAAAGGCTTTGTGTTGTGTGCTGGAAACACCCAGACAGGATGCAGGATGCAGTGTTTTGTCCTGCTGGTTTGTGGTTTGGGGAAGCTGGATGGCAGAGCCTCTAAAGCCATCACAAGTTAGACCTTGTTAGCAGCCTATAGCATGATTTTGTGAACTTTACAGAGTATGTGTAGAACTGATAGCCTCTATAGTATCTAGCCCAGCTGTTAGAAGCTGCAACTCACACTCAAGTGTGTAAAGTAAACAGTTTGGATTAGGTGCAAACTGAACCATCCCACGGGCTCATTAAGTGTGAGCTGACCAGAGGAGAGTTTGCTCTTCAGCTCTTCAGGCTGAAACATGGCTGCCATGTGTAGTTCTCTGGGTAGCCCAGAACACTGCTTCTGAAACCAGCCCAGATGGCAAGCAGAAGATTTTGAGACTGTGTTAGTAATAAATAAGGAACAGGAGGCATGGTGCAGAGTAAATGAGCGAGGCAGAGAAAAATCACCTGCTTGTGGATGTCAGTCAGTGCAAGCCACGTCATCAGCTCTTAAAGCAGGGAAATTACTGCCTGGAGGAGAACTCAAGACAAGATGTAGCCCAGCAGTGGCAGGAGGGACTTGTTCTCATGCCAGCCTTCCTCAGACCCAAGGGCAGCCCTGGGAAATCAGAGTGCTGCTGGTAGGCACCAGCCCCAGTTCTGACAGCAAAAGTACCTTCAGTCTCACATGTAAACCAGCATAAGCAGCTGCCAAGATGCCCAGTTCCACTTGGACTGGAATCAGGTTTCATACCTGCCCTACCTACAGCTTTTTGCTTCCTGTTGCATAACCAAACCTCTTGCCTGAATCCTTGCTGAACAAACCATAGCTGCCTTCTGCCATTAAGGCTGTCTGGTGTGGCAAAGTGAGACAGAGACCACTGCTGCTACAGAAGTACCAGAGTCAAATAAAGTGTTGTAACATCATTCTGAGGGGACTGCATCCCAAAGCACGTTCAGGGCCAGGCACTTTTCCTTACTGTGTGCAATGTTTTGGAAAGAAGTTCCTGCTGCCAAGCAGTTTTTTACCCTATCCCATTTCTTTCTACTGTAGAAAGACAAAATACCATCCATAACTGCAGGCAAAGCCCCAACATTCCATGAAGCAAACTCTGAAAAATGCAGTTGAAACAGAAACTAGAAATTGGAATGGTATTTTGGAGGAGGTCTCACTGCAAACTTGTCTCCTTGGACATAGCAGCATTGTGAATAAACCTTGCATACTGCTCACTTTCCTGAGAGCTGGCTAGCAAGGAAGCAGGAAATAGATTACCTAGAATGATTTATTACCTATTTTGAAGTAAAATTCTTAGTGGTTACTTTTTCAGTTTAAATCATGTTTTCAGGTGCTCACAAGGAAGCCCCATCTGGACCCTCAAATAGGCTTTGAATGCATAGGAGGCATCCCTCATACAGGTCTCAGAAGCCCACAGTAAAGCATTGCTCAAAATCTTGCTGCTCAGGGCTGCCAGGATGAACCTTTGGCAAGCTCATCCATGTTCCTGACTTCGTTTGCTCAGAAGCTGCTCCAGCATATCAGGACACTGTGATCAGCACAGCAGCAGTTGACACAGGGGGGACCATATTGCTAATATTCCCATTTTGCAGAATACATGTGTTCTGTGGAGGGTTTTCTGCTCTGAACCAGGATGTTTGGGTCTTCAGATCAAATGTTGCTGCTGAGAGAGCCAGCCAGCTCATCTCCATGCCAGGAAATGAAGCCATCTGATGTCACGGCGTGAAGCTATAGGAGGCTCTAGGAGTCCAGAATAACCTGAAGTCTGTTTTCCAAATAAGTCCTCATTGGTTTGGAATCTTTGAGCACCATGGCTAGAGTCTATATTTTCTAGCACATCAGTATTGCCTTCTTTTCAGTCCTCATCAGAGGGACAAATACAGAATCTGCTATTTGCAGATATAATTTTACAGATTTTTGTCTTTCTAAGGCAGTTTGGAAAAAGTCCTGAATGCTGTCTGAAGGCAAGAGAAAGCCACTTCATGCTGGCAGGTTGCAGTTTGCTGTTCTACCTGTGGATCTTGGGTGTTGCAATACTGGAAATGAAGATCCCAGAGGCTGAGAGAAGCATGAACTGTTTGTTTGACTCTAAGGCTAAGCAGCTGTTGGCAATGACATTAACCTCAAACAAAGGAAAACTTCCAGCTCTGTAGGTCCTCATGAGCACAATAGACCTCTGTTCTCCCATCTTTTGGAGAAGGTGTGAAGTCCAAAAGTGAGGATCCTCTCCTCTGAATTTTGAAGGCATTTCTGCTCTCTTGCAGCTTGCTTCTGAAAAGACTTCCATAAGAGAAGCAAGAGGATAGGACCTGCCAGCACAGACAACTTGTCTATGGATAACAAAAGGGGGTGGTACCCAGACACCATATGATTTTCAAATGGAGAGGTGTGAGGGGAAGATGCATAGCACTTGATTGGCACACATGAGATGTCAGCAGTATTTGGTACAGAGCTGTGTCTCTCCTTGGTGGAAGGAGCTTTTCTTTTACGGAATTCCTAAGCTGCTTCCCGAACGATTCGTGCAGTGTGTACCAGGACCAGAAAGCTACTGAGGCCATTTTTTATTTAGAAGCAAACCATCTTTAAGGCTTCTTCTCACATAACTGCAGCCACTGACAACTTCACTTTCTCACCTGAGTCTGTCATCTAGTACCAGTCATACCCAGGTAGCAGTCCTCCACTGGCTGCAGAGGGCTCCACATGGTTATCTTAGTGCAAAGATAAATTGCTTGATTGCATCTGATTGTTGCTGGTGCCAGAAGCTGAATGATTCCCTCTCCTCAGTCCTGCTGCTGACCTAGGCTTCCACATGAGCTTACCTTCTGCCAGCTCTGGCATCCAGCAGACTCCTTTGTAGGCCTGCTCAACTCAGGAGCCCAGGAGAAAGCTAAAGGCATCAGAAAACTCTGCATAGCTGCCTGCCAGTTCAGGAGCTGAACTGGTCCAGCGAAGAGCTGCGGAGCTAATCCTGTGACATCACACCACCAGTGTAAGGTGAAATAGGTATCTGAGAGCAGCCAGGTCCCCTGCTTGCTCTTCTTCTTAGGAGGCTTGGATAATGGTCACAGAATGACACAGACTCACAGACACACCCAGGCTGGCACAGCCTCTCAGCATCACCAACTCCAACCTAGAACCCTACCCTACAGGATTCACCATAAACCACAGCCCCAAGCACCACATCCAAACCACCCTGAAACACAGCCAGGCTGGGGGACTCCATCACCTCCCTGGGCAGCTCATGCCAGTCCCTGACCACTCTCTCCATGAAAAACATTTTCCTAATGTCCAATCTAAACCTCCCCAGCCTCAGCTTGAGGCCATTCCCCCTTGCTCTGTCTCCAACTAGCCGTGAGCAGAGCCCAGCAGCAGCCTCTCCACAATGCCTCCTCAGGTAGTTGTAGGCTCCCTGAAGGATGAACTTGGACAATTTAAAGAAGCAGGATGCAGATTCCCATCGCATGGAACTGCTGGGAGTTCGAAAGGGAGTTTCTGTGCACAGGAGCCAACTGTTCAGAGCAAAGGTGCTGGGAATAGGTGCTGACATCTCAAGGCACATTTCTGTTGGCTTGTATAAGGGCTCAGAGGACAGTGGATCTCCATGTGTGACTTGTACTGGCACGGAGCCCAAAAAAGCTATCTCCTCAAAGACGAAAATGTATTTCTGGAGACACCAAAACACTCTCTGCAACTGAGGGGTCCAATTTAGGGCCAATTTAAAAGCAAATAACCTGCTAGCAGGGCAGTCTGCTACCCAAGCTGAACCTGCAAGCCACTGGGACAGGGCATCTCAGCAAGAAGGGACACTGAGGTTAGCTCAGGTCACCTCTGCCCAGCCATGCGCTCCCTGTGTACGCAGTGACTGTGTGAGTGCCAGCAGCACCATTCTGGAGTCTCAATTCACTTTCATCTGGAGAAGTTGGGAGGATTCATGGACTCCTGTGGTAGTTTGAGGGGTCCCAGGTCCCCCTTAAACAAAACCATAGGGACAGAGACCCATGCCAGGGAGGTGGACCTGCTCATCCCAGGGCTCTGTGATGTTGTTGTTCTATTCCTTTTCTGGTATCACAGCTCAAGAGACAGTGCCTGGCTGCACTGCTCCCTTCCCTGCCTGCCTCACTGCCACTTCTCCAAGCAGTTCGCTCTTATCTCACGGTGTGGGGGAGCAGGCAGGGAGCTGAGCCACTGAGGCCTTGCAGGCCCAGCTGGGGGGTGGCTCTGACTTGCAAAATGAACCCCAAAGCTCCTGCAGAGCTCTGCAGTAGGTGTGTTTTATCACAGCGCTGGGTGCAGGCAGGATGGCTCCATCAATCCTGCACACCCCAGGCTGGCACAAGCCACAAGTTATGTTCCAAGAGCATCCATATTCATAATAAGAGGTAGGGCTATTACAATTATTTCTTGTAGTTCATTAACAGAGGTATTGTCCCATTCTTTGCCCCAGCTCCAACCCTCCCCGGTGGCCTTGGATGGTTATCTGAGATAAGCACCAGCACAGTCTTCCTCACAGGGTTTCTCNACGGGGTTTCTCCAACTAGTTGCTGCAGACACTTCCTCCCACAAAGTTTGGTATTTTATGGCTTGCTACAGACATCCTAAAAAATGTGCATCTGGGCTGTAAGACTCTTTGCCAGCACTCCTTCATTTTTCTTTCATCAGCTCTGGCCTGCCTTACAGGGCACCTGGGGCAGTGGAAGGGCTGGAGGATCCCAGAAGCACAGTTTGGGGCTAGTGGATTTTATACTTATTCTACCTGATGGCCTTACACACACACATATATATGCCCTTATAAATAGAATTCCCCTCTAAACTTCCAGTCAGTGTGCAGTGTGCTCATTCTCACTCCCGCAGAGGGGCGAGAGTCGATTCTGTTCTCCAGAGCTGCCTATGCCCGTGGCCCAAGCTGGAGCAGCTCTGTGCTCTGAAGGACCTGGGGAGGAAGGCCTCTGTCTTTTTTGCCTTGGAGGCTTACAGTCTTTCTTCCCCTTATCACCAGAAGGTTTGCCAGATCAGAGAATGAACTTCACTACCACAATATCAGACAGCTGTGTGAAAGGAGAAGCTCAGATGTTCCTGCCCAAGGCCATTCAGGATCAAAAGAAGGATGCATTGATTTCTCAAACGAAAACATTCTCAAATGGGAGTCCCTCACTCTTTGGAGTTTTTCAGAAAATGATTTGCAGATGTCCAATGTCTCCATGGAGTGACTCCTTCCTCCAGGCTCCGTGAGCCTTTAGTGTGTCCACAATTAATTCAGAAGTGTTGCAGCCTGAAGATTTGTGTCCTGACTCAGTAAATTAACATATTACACTCAATATCTCCTGAGTAAATACAGTTTCCTTACTAGAGGATCAAAGGAAATGCTAACAAACCCCTGCCACCAGCACAATACAAAGTACCCATTTCTCAACCCTCTGCAATTATTTACACAAGAAGGTCCTGCAGAGCCCGAGGAGCCACACAGTGCCAGCTGTGACGCATGGCCACACACACCTGGGTTTGAGGGGTAGTGAGAGGGGCCCAGCCCCTGGGTCCCCTGCACACAAACCTCCATGACTGGTGATTGGTGCTGTTCTGGGGCTGCTGCTCCATGGGAAAGTCTGTTTTGAGTGCGTTAGTCTCTGCAGGTCAATAGCAAAATGTGCAGATTTGGCAAAACACTGAGAGAAGCAAACCTTCCAGAAATACAGGCAAAATCTTTACATCCTAACTACAGCTTCCAGATGTAGCTCAGAGTACCTAGGAAGTACTACTACAATCCAAATCATGTTTCTTTGCTGGGCTTCGTGTCCTGCCTTTGCCAGCTGTGTTCTCCCCGTGATTTATGTACCTGACTTTTGCTCAGTTTAATGAGTGAAAGCTGTGCCTATGAGGAGAGGAGATAGATAATCCTTGAGGTTAACCATGACCAATTCCTGTCAAGTGTAAAACTAAGTTTGTTTTAGTAAGAGCTGTTAAATAATAATAAATTGCCTCAGAGCTGTCCCTTTGCCTCGACAGCTGTTTGATGGGAAGGTGCTCCACGGTTCCTGTTCTTTGTGCATGCATCTGAAATGGTGCCAATAACAAGCACCAACACACAGGGGCAGCTCTTGGTGCAAGTGGCAGCATGGCATAAGGAGACATTTGACAGCAACGAGTTTTGTAGAGGGCATGTCTTGAAATGGGCCTCATCAGGTTTGGGGATGCTGGCTCAAGGCAACAGGAGGTGAGCTGCCTGCTGAACCAACAGCAAGACCTCTGCAGAGCAGCTCGGGGTTTCACTCTGGGTCTTCCCCCAGATGCTCACTCTCTGTTGTGCATTTCTCTGGAACAAGGTCACAGCCTGGAGGGCAGCATGACATTGGTGTGTGTGCACTTCAGGCTGCTCCAGCAGGAGCCTGTGCCAGGGCTCTTGAGAAAGGCTGTGGCTCTCACTTCAACCTGAAAACCCTCATCGGTGTGCCAGCATGTCTGGAATCTCAGGAGACTGATCAGCAGCAGAATTATCCAGGAAAAAATGATACTGCAAGCTCCTCAGAATGGAAATCTGTTAGAGGTGGGTTGGGTATGAATATCTGACTGTCACAAAATGATTCTAAAAGCCCTAGTAATAGTGTCTCAGTGCAGAGAAGTCAGAAGAACCTAATTGAAAGCCCAGCATAGTTAGCAGCAAGGTGCCTTCTGAGTTCCTGGATTCTGTGGCAGGACCAGTTTAGGAATGAAAGAGGACTTGTAGCTGGAAAAGCCAGAAAGGGGGGGGAAAGTGGGCAGAAAATTCTTTCAGCATCAGTAACAAATTTGTTGACTGATGTTAGGTAGGAATGGCTATGGACACTGCCTGTACATGAATGTTTTCTTTTTTTAAATGACCACATAAACCCTTTCAGAAGACTATATGACAAAAATAAACATCTACAGCGAGAATAAAAGCGCCTCTGAGCTCCACAATTCATCATATTTCAAAGGGGAGTTATACTAAGAAAGTTTGCAGCTGAAATTTTCATGGCTACGCTCTCCTAGACTTAGTCTTAACTAAGAACAACATAAGCCCTTTTGTATCTAGAAAAGCAGCTTTAAGTAGAGAGGCCAAATAATTATCAGGCAGTTTCTCCACCACATAAGGCAGTTGCAAAGATTTATAGACCAGTTCTGTAGGCTGGAGGAGGTTTGGTTTGTTGGTTTTTTGGTTTTGTTTTTTTTTTCTTAATTTAAACTGCAGCTATGGATGAAAGGGAAATGTTTCTGCAAAAGAGAAAATAAATCGAGATTACATTTGAAAAATCAATTTGGAGTTTACGGAAAGAAGTAACTGAAAAATGACCTGGGGGGTGTAACTATAGACGATTGTTCTTCCAGGAGCTCGCAGCTGGGAAGTGGCTGGCCTAACCTGTTTCTCCTGAATGCAAATTCCTCGCTGGCTGCAGTGGAACCAGGCTGCACTGTGCCTGTGCTGGAAGGGGATGGGCAGCTGCAGCGCCAGAGCTGCCTTTGCATGCTGAAGGAGCAGGATCTGGCACCCTGCAAACAAAGTTCTTACTGATCAAACGCCCCTTCTGTATCCGAGGCAGGGAGCAAAGCGTGGGGATGGGGAACGCCAGAAATGGTAGCTGCGGTGATGAAGAAGCTCTGCAGCTGAGGGGGAATGGACTGGTCTCGTTTTGTTGCTGTGTGGCTCTGCTGGGCTTGCTGCTTCTGTGAACAGCATGCAGGGGGAGGACAGGAAAAGAAAGACAACATATCACTGCTCCAGTTGGGCTGCTTCTGTTTGAGGGCTTCTCAAAAAAAGTGGTCCTTCTTGCTCCACTTTGCAAGTTTAGTTAACCCATCTTCTATTATGACTGACAGAGGGACCTGGACAAGCTGGAGAGGTGTGCCCAAGTGAACCTTGTGAGGTTCAACAAGAGCAAGTGCCGGGTCCTGGGCCAGAACAATCCTCACCATCACTACACGCTGGGAGATGAGGTGATAGAAACCAGCCCTGTGGGAAAGGACTTAGGGGTGCAAATGGATGAGAAGCTGGACATGAGCAGGCAGTGTGTGCTTGCAGCCCAGAAGGCCAGAGGCATCCTGGGCTGCACCAAAAGCAGCACTGTCAGCAGAGCCAGAAGTGACTCTGCCACTTTGCTCTGGCGAGACCTCAGCTGGAGTACTGCATCCAGCTCTGGAGCCCTCAGTGCAGGAAGGACATGGACCTGATGGAGAAGCTGCAGAGGCGGGCCACAAAAATTATCAGGGGGTTGGAGCAGCTCTGTTACAAAGACAGGCTGAGGGAGCTGGGGTTGTTCAGCCTGGAGAAGAGAAGGCTTCAGGGAGACCTAACAGCAACATTCCAGTACCTGAAGAGGATCTGCAAGATGGATGCAGAGAGACTGCGAAGGGCTGCAGTGACAGAACGAGGGCAATGGCTGCAAACTAGAGAGGAGCAGACTTAGACTGGATGTTAGGAACAGGGTGCTTATTGTGAGGGTGGTGGAGGTTACCTAGGGAGGTGGTTGAGGCCCTATCCCTGGAGATATTCAAGCTGAGGCTGGACAGGGCTCAGGGCAGCCTGAGCTAGTGGAGGATGTCCCTGCTGACTGTGGAGGGGGTTGTACTAGCTGACCTTTAGAGGTTCTTTCCACCCCAAACCATCCTGTGATTCTATGGCAGAGACAGACTGAAACATCTGCTTCAGAAGAGTTTGTTCTTCCAGTCATACTCTGTTAAGGTGGATTGAGCTCCTGGGCAGTATCTTACATTCCTGCTTCCACATCGTGAGCTTGGAGAGTCAGTCCCAAACTCAAGTACATCTCTGAACCTGCTTTCCTGTCCCCCCTGTGGAAATCAGTGGTCTCTCCTCAGTGAAGGTCTGTTTATTGTTGTGAACGCAAACATCACAATTCAGGGTCAGCTCATTCCAAAGCTTACAGCCTCTGGGGAGACTTAGTTTACCATCATAAACAAGAATCTTTTCAGTCAGCCATGCTCGACAATGCTGAAGTTAATTTTAGCCACTTGCTGCTTCCACAAATCTGCAGCTTGGGTTCTAAATCACAGGTTGTGTCCCAGCAGTCTCAGAGAAAATCAATAGGTGTTTTATTTCTAAAACTGAAATAAAACTTACACCAGTAACATTCTGTATTGCTACTTTGTAGCTGCTTATCATTATTCTTACTCAGGCTGAGGTTACACATTCCCAGCCTGTATTTATGATCAAGTATGCTTCAGAATAATGTATATAAATTGAGTTTTATTGATCATTGAACATCTGTTGGTACTTAAGTGTGTGGACACGTAAGCATAAACATAAGCTTTGCGAGTCTGCATTTTTTGGTGCTCATAAAATGATAATTTACATTCAAACACACTGTCTTGTGTTTTCTTTATCACCTTCATAAAGATAAAGTAATGTAGGCAGGGGCTTGGATTACAAGAGCATTACAAGATTTCAAAGACTTAGGGCTTTATGATTTATGGAAGAAAAATGTCATTATTTTTCCCTTGCATCTGACACCACTTAATTGCATCTTGCCTGCTGTGGTAGAGGAGGTCTGCCAAACCGTGATTACTGCAAACAAAATTGGAAGTGCTACAAAATGCTGTTTCCTTGCAGCACATCCATTGTTAAAGGTGGTGAGCAAATGGCTTTGTCCAACTTTCTGATCACACAAATCTGACCCATCCTTTCCAGCACTAATACAGAACACATGCCTGTGCTGAGGCAGAGCCTTTTGGACTAAGTGCACTTCAAACACAACTGTCACTGATACTCAAATCCTTTTGTGTGAAGACAGCTTGAGCGTGAAGTTGGGAGGGGGAGAGGGCAGCACTGGAAAGAAATAAAGCAGCAGGACATGCAGCCCTTACAGGTGGGGTTCAAGAAAGGTCTCTGCACATGAGGTGTGTGCTGGGAAATTCCATTCTTGCATGGAAATGTGGGTCATAGGGACAGAAAGCAGCTCAGAAGAAAGAGCCTTTGTCTCGATCCCCAGAGTTATCAAACCTCTTTCATGTGGTCCAACCTGATAAAATTCTCTCTTTATTTCCAAAGTCAAACGTGAGCTGAACCAAACACACTAGCAGCATGTCCAGGCATGGAAGCAGTTATGTTGGCCCCTCTGGATTTACAGACCTGCTTCTCTGCTGGTGCAGGTCTGGCCAGCTCCAGTTTGAGCAAGAAGACTCCCAAACGCTGGTAAACGCAGGCTTTGCTGGGTAAGAATTACTTTGAGAGTCAAAGATGTGAGTGCAAAGGCTCTGAGAACATCAGACTTTCAAACACTTGGGTGAGATGGGCTTTCAGGGATAGCAATTAGCAACCCTCCACTCTTGATTCTGAGGATGTAAAATAACTGTGACCTGCTGCTGCCTGCTGTTGCCCAGGCTTTAAGGACAGATTCACCTTTCAATTGCCATCATGACGATGCTGATCAATTCCCAGGATATTTCTTCCTCACGCCTTTTTCTTGCCCCAACATGTGGCCGGTGCCTAACTACTGTTGTTCAGGAACTAAACAGACCAAGAAAAAGAGCATAAACATAACAGCATCCGGACTGCTGCGCAGCCAAGTGCTATGGCGAGGTTAGGGAGTGTGTCTCTGAACGGCCTCACTAGAGGGCAGCCGGTAAAACCTCTGCTACTGAAACTGCAGCAGCTCAATGTCTCCTTTTTCCCTCTAGTGTGTGATGGGACGTAAAATTTGGCACCCTGAAATTGCCACCAGAAGCTCTTCCTCTGGTTCTTTGTTTCTGGGTTTTGGTTTTTTTCAGTATAGATCTGTAGAAGAGGATCCACTCACTGCTTTATCTCAGTGCTCACTGCTTTTTGCAGTGT
>WBNM01003102.1:0-11723 GCA_013399055.1 Ramphastos sulfuratus
CGCCTCCCCTCAGCGCCGCCCCCGCCGCGCCGGGCAGCCCCGCGCATGCGCGGCGGGGCAGGTCACATGCGCGGCCCCCTTTACAGTGGAACCGGACGAGGCGGCCGCGCCAGAGCCGGCCCGCTGATAGACGGCTACTGCGACAGTGGAGGGCGGCGGGTACCGGGGCTGTGCCGCTCGACTTCCCCAGCCGCGGCAGACCTGTCACCTCCCCCCGCCCGGGCCCAACTGCGCTTTGGAGCGCAGCGCGCGCCACGCATGCGTCACCCGCCGCCTGCGCGCGCACTCTGACAACCAACCATGAAGCGAGGTGCGCGGGGTGCCCCGCCTCCCCTCTGCGCATGCGCAAGGGCGTCAGGCGGCGAGGGCTCGACCCCGGGGACAGAAGAGCGCCGCTTCGGCCTTCCCGCCCTCCCTGCCCGAGCCAATGGAACTGCCTCAGTCTCCTGAGTGATGGCGGTACGAACCAATAGGAATTCGGCCTCACCACTTCCCCCAGCATATGCTGTGGGCCATGCTGGCTGCTGGGGGCGCATGCGCAGACGCTCTTCAGAAGGCCCCGGGTGGGCTGAGGGGCGCGGGGAGTGGTGTCCGGGCAACCTGGCGCTCCTCGGGCGGTGGAGAGGGGGCCGTGGCCCACATAAGTGGGGACCAGGGGCCAGCTCTGAGGCAGATGACGGAGCCTGAGGCTAGCGCTGAAGAAGGTGGTGAAGCCTCAGGGCCAGCCTCGAGACTGATTATGAGGTCCGGGGCTAACGCCGAGGTGAGCGATGAGGCCCAGAGCCACTCCCGTGGCTGCTGCTGATGCCTGGGACCACCCTTGAGGCAGATCATGGTGCCCAGGATCAGGCCTGAGGTAGGCCGTTGCGCCTGGTGCAAACTCAGAGCTGGATCACCGTGCTCAGAGCCAACCCTGAGGCTCAGCATAGTGAACAAGGACAGGCAGAGTTGCACTTGTAGCCCTTTTCCCACTCCAGGCCTTCCCCCAGGCCTCAGGGCCCTTTTGTCACCCCTGAGCAGGGAGGTGTGTGAATGGCTTGCATAGCCAGATCCCTGCGTGTGGTGGCAGAGAAGCAGCACCCTGAGCCTGCCTGCACCAGGGAATGCCTGGGGGTCTCCATCTCTCAGCAGCCCACAGCCTGCGAGCGCAGGGGCTGTGGCAGATGAGGACCTGCTTTTCTATCCACCAGCACAGCTGTTACCAGCTGTCTGTAAGCATGGCAGCCTGTCTCTTCCCCCATCCCTGATAGCAGAAAAAGCAGATTCCATCTGTCTCCCCATTCATTGCTTTCTCCTCTCTCACCAGGAGCCTCACTGCTCGGATCCTGCTTGCATGCTGCCCTCTGCTGCCGTGACGAGAGCGAGGAGAAAGGAGCTGGGAAATTGGCCTGTCTGAAGCGTGTTCACCAGACCGTGCCACCTCCGCGTATGCCACCAACCTGGTCGATGAGACGAACGCTGCGATAGTGAGCCCTGCGCAGCGAGGCCTTGGGTTGGATGCAAGGGAGGCTGAAGCTGTGGTGGTGCTTTGTGCTACATGGTACAGTTCGTAGCAGGATCGACTTGATCTGTTAACTGCAGTGTGCCAGGCTGTGCTGCACTGCCAGAAGTCCTGGCTGGAGCTCCCTCATACTGCCTGCAACTGGCTAAGAGGGATGTGGTTCTCACCCTGCTGCTCACCCACAGCAGCCCTTGGGAAATCCCCACAGGAAATCGCCCTAATCTGGATTCTCTCTGGGGATCAGTCAGCCTGCTGTGCTGAGGAGGACCTTGTGGGCACTGTAGGGTGGCTGTGAGAGCTTTTGTTGGGTAGAACTATGCTGGAATTTGCTCCTCGTTGCCCTAAGAAAGCCCTGTTGATGCTGAGCCTGTCTGTGCTTCACTCTGCGCTTCAGTGCTGGGGTCACACATCCCATTCTGCATTAGGTCTGTGGTTGCACCTGCCTGGGCAAGGGGCAGCTGCTGGTCTGGAACTGCCAGGACTCAGCCTCTCCACAACTCATCATTTTCTCTGCTGACATTCCCATGGTTCCTTCTTCCCCAGGCTTTGCCCCACGGAGGGTGGTGAAGCTGAGACACATAGAGGAACAGCCTTTCTCCTTCCAGGAGTAACAGCTGAGTTTTCAGAGAGGGCTGTTCCTACCTTGTCCTTCTGAAGCATCCAGACGGGTCCAGACAAGCAGGGTGGAGCCAGGATCCCTGCCCAGGATGTGGAGCAGCCCCGTGGGTGGCTCAATGGAAGGGACATATGAGTCCTGCAGCCACCCCACCCATGGGTCCTAGGTGCCCGTGAGAGGGAGCTCCTGCTGGTGGGACCCACCCACGCCAGTGAGATCCCCATTAACGTCCCAGGGCCCTCACCTACCATGAAAAGGTTGAGCTGGATGTGTCCCCAGTTTGATCCCTGAGGCAGGGAATGCAAGTACCTGGCACTGCCGGGGAGGATGGCAGCTGCTACCCTGCTTATGCCCTGTCTCTACGTGGACCCCAACACCCCACTGGGTGCAGGAAGCCAGTGCTCTTCGTCACCAAGTGGGGGGCACTCAGCCCTGCCAACTTGGGCTTTGGGGTTAGGGCATCTGGCACCCTGAGGGTGCTGAGCCCAGGAGGAGTGGCCCCCAACCTGGAGCTTCAGTTCCTCCCCTGCCTCAATTTCCCCAAGTGCTGTAGGGGTGGGCAGAGCAGAGAGCTGGGTCCAGGGCAAAGCCCACTTTCAGGGGGCAGCCCTTAGGTGAGGGGTGGGCTCAGGCTTCTCTCTGCAGCCAAGGAGTCCCCTCCAGCCCAGTGTGTCTGTGCAATGTGCACCAGTGGGTGCAAGTACAAGCAGGGGGAGGCCAGGAACTGGGAGTGCAGGAGGGAAGCCCCTTGCTGCACGCTGGGAGCAGTGCTGCAGGGCCTGGGCCCCTCCTTTTCACATCAAAGTTTTGGGCTGGGGCTGCAGCCCTGCCAGCCCCCCAACATGGGGAAGAGGGAGCTGGAGGGGGCCCTGAAAGAACACCCTCTCCCCCAGCAAGGACTTGTGCCTGATGGGGACAAGCTTAGGGACGGATCTACAGCACTCTACTGGCTGTGCACAGGGACAGCACAGTGTCCTCCTTGGGCAAAACTGTGCCCCCGTGGGACATAGGAACAGCTCAGTGTCCTCCTTGGGCACAGCCCTGTGCTCCCATGGGGTATGGAGACAGTTCAGTGTCCCTGCTGGGCACAGTTTCATGCCACTGTCGGGCACAGGGATGGTTCAGTGCTGCCCTTGAGGATGGGGATCAGTCTGTGCCTCCAATGGGCACGGGGACAGCTCAATGTCCCCATCAGGCACATCTCTGTAACCCCTCTAGGCATACAGACAGCTCAGTGTGTTCCCCATGGGCAAAGCTCTGTGCCATTCTTGAACATCGGGACAGCTCAGTGTCCCCATGGGCTGGGGACAGCTGGAGCGGCCATGTGGCACTCAGGAATGGGCCTCATGGCACTGCTGCAGCCCCCTCACACACCCTGCAGGAGGGTTTGGGTGGTGCTAAGGGACAAGCAGGCACCCAGGGGACCCTTAGGGCCAACCTGGCCTCATGGCACGGCCTTGCCCACATCCCCCACAGCCAGCCCTGACAAGAGCTGGGTATAAATAGCAGCCAGCACTGTCACCTCCTGTCACATGCCCGGGGCTGGCAGGGTCCCCCCACCGCCAGCCGGGGCACAGCTGTTCCTGAGACAGGAGAGACAGCCACAGGGGCCCCCATCCCTCCCAGCAGCCAGGCAGCAGGGCACCTCACCACGGGGCCACCAACCCACACCCCACACAGGGGGCACAATCCTGGGGTTACCTAGGGGTTGGGGCTGTCACCACCTCTGGAGCACAGACCCAAACCCACCATGTGCCCCTGGGGCAGTGCCAAGCTGGCTGGACCCCCCCCCCCCCCATTGCGGTAACCCATTGCCAGCCCCAGAGGACACAGGGGACAATTCTGACCCCAAATCAGAACAAAAAGGGAAACTCCTGGGGCTTTAGGGGAGGGTCTCAAAGCCTCTGCCACCCCCACCCCATCACCACCCACTGCCAACAGCAGAGATTGTCACGGCTCAACCTGCGGGCCCGGACGGCTCTAAAAATACCCAGTCCTGACAGCAGCAGCTGGGCACCCGCAGCGGCTGCCTGGGGACCCGCGGAGGGGACCGCGGCCGCCGGAGCAGCGGAGCTGGCAGGCCTGGGCGCCGCTCTCCCCCTCCACGCTGGCACAGTTGCTCCCCGCAGCCCGTTCCGGGGAGCTCACAGCACCCCACTCTGCCAGGCCCGGCCTTTTGCCCCCTTCTCCCGGTGGGACACAGCGAGCTGGCAGGCGGCGGCACCGTGCCCAGCCGTGCCCGGCAGCCGGCGGCGGTGGCTGTCCCGCGGCTGTCCCCCAGCCCTCCCCGAAGCCCCTAATCCATCTCTCGCAGCAGGAGATGCCTAAGCTGCCTTTTCATGGCGGCTCTCCGCGCGCCGCCTCAATGCCGGCCGCTGGCAGGAGATGTGTCGGACAAGCTGGAGGGATCCCTCCCCTGCCAGCAAGGTCAAGGTGGGCTTAGCCAGCTTCCCCCCGCGTCCGCCGCCGCCACCGGCTTGCCACCGGCCTGCCAGCCTGGCTCGGAGTGCCAGCTGTCCCCCACCCGCACCGTAGGGAGGCACCTCAGGGGCACTGGGGCAGTGAAACCTCTCCCTAAGTGTGGCTCAGACCCCCAGCTCCTCACACCACTCCCCCCTCTGCCCCCCATACTGGAGACCCTCCAGCCACTGGGGCTCGGCTACCACATTGTGCCCAGGATGTGCTGGCACATCCCACAGGTGCCCCAGGGCTCATGTCACCCTATGGCAAACCCCATGGGTACCGTAGGGCTTGGTTCATCCTGCCGCTCCCCCCATGTGTACCCCAAGACTTGACTTTTCTCACTGCTTGCCCCACAGGTGCCCCAGGGCTCATTTCACCCCATGGCAAACCCCACAGGTGCTGCAGTGCTTGGTTCACCCTGCAGCTCACCCCATGTGTACCCCAAGACTTGGCATTTCTCACTGCTTGCCCCACAGGTGCCCCAGGGCTCAGCTCACCGCACAGCCCTCCTGGCCAGTGCTGCGCACAGACCCCTCCCACCACGTGGAGAGCCACTGCAGACCATTAGACCAGTTTGGACCAGTACAAACCAGACCTGACAACAGCATACACTGATTCCTGCCTGCCCTAACCCATGGTGGGCGTGCAAGAAAGCTGGGCACAGGTGTGCAAACACACACACACACACACGTGCCAACAGACCTTTCACACATGCAACCCCCCCCCCAACACTGGCATCCCCCTAGACCTGCTCCCACATCCCCACACTGGCCCCTCCTGTGGCCACTGTGTGTGTGCACATCTCTGTGTGTGTGTGTCTGTGTGTGTATGTCTCTGTGTGTACATCTGTGTGTGTAAACATCTGTGTGTGTGTGTGTGTGTGTGTGTGCGCATCTGTATGTGTGAACATCTGTGTGTGAGAGCATCTGTGTGTATCCATGTCTCTGTGTGTGTGCACCTCTGTGTGTCCATGTCTCTGTGTGAACATCTGTGTGTGTGCATGTCTGTGTGTAAACATCTGTGTGTGTGAACATCTGTGTGTGTGCATGTCTGTGTGTAAACATCTGTGTGTGTGAACATCTGTGTGTGTGCATGTCTGTGTGTGAACATCTGCGTGCATGTCTGTGTGTGTGCGCACATCTGTGTGTGTGAACATCTGTGTGCGTGAACATCTGTGTGCTCATGCTTCTGTGTGTGAGCATCTCTGTGTGAACATCTGTGTGTGCACATCTCTGTGAACATCTCTGCATTGTGTGTGTGCACATCTGTCTGCATGTGCACATCTGTGTGTGAACATCTCTATATGTGCACATCTGTGTGTGCATGTGTGCGTGCACATCTGTGTGCGAACATCTCTATATGTGCACATCTGTGCGTGCATGTGTGTGCAGATGTATGTTTGCATCTGTGTGAGCAACTGTGTGTGCACATCTGTATGTGCAACTGTGTGAGCATCTGTGTGTGCACATCTGTGTGTGTGCATATCTGTGTGCATATCTGCACGTATGTGTGCATGTGTGTGTTTGCGTGTGAGCAGCTGTGTGTGTGCACACCTGTATGTGCATGTCTGAGCATCTGTGTGTGCACATCTGTGTGTGCATGTCTGAGCATCTGTGTGAGCAACTCTGCACATCTGTATGTGCACGTCTGAGCATCTGTGTGAGCAACTCTCTGCACATCTGTATGTGCATCCGCGTGAGCATCTGTGTGTGCATGTCTGTGTGTGCACACGTGTGCCTGCTCACACACGGGGTGCAGGAGGATCCTGCAGTGCCCATGCCGGGGGCCCTGCACCCCTCTCTGTTCCCTTGGTGACAGACCCCCGTTCTCTGCTGGCACCTTGAGCCTGCCGCCAGCCAGGGTTTTTGTGCCTGGTTTTAATTAGAAGCTCTTAAGTGTGAAACAAAGCCGAGGGCAGGGGCCGGGGGGGCCTTTCCTCTGAGCTCCTGGAGGACCCCCGGGTGTCCCCGTCCTGTCTGGCATCGCTTGGCACAGCCGTTCCATCCTCCGATTTCTGTTTCACCCTCTTCCCTGCCCAGCCCCAGGGAATGGGGATGATGGGAGCTGGTGCTGCAAACCCCACCCCCAAAAAATACTGCCCTCCTAAGGAGTGCTGCCCACCAACCCAAGAGCAGTGCAGTGTGCAGGGGCAGTGCCAGCTGCTGTGCCAGCCCCAGCGTCACCCATGGGTGCAGCAAGCTTCCTGTCCCCAGGCAGAAGGCTCAAGAAGGACCAGAGCAGCCCAGGGTTGAGCCAGGAGTGCTGGGCACCACTCGGGGTGCTGCTGGGGGTCCAAGGGCAAGATCTGGGAGCTGAATCCCCATCCTTGGCCCTTCTGGGTACAGGGAAGACCCTACAAGCACCCTGGCACCTCACAGTGCTGAAGGAGTCCCAGGGAGGGTCCTGCATATGGACCATGGCCCATTTGGACACTGGAGCCACCAGCCCCTCCTGAAATGGTGGCAACCATGTGCCATCCCCTGGAAGGAACCTGGGGTGCTGGGGACAAGGGGGCTGGCAGCACCAGGTGCCTACTAGCATTCCCCAGTGCAGAACAGGGATGATGTGAGTATGGAGCAGTGGGAGGATGAAGACTTCTGGGTCCCTGCCACCCTAACGAGCTCCTGGCGGGGCTGCAAGGGGAACCCTGGGGGGATTTGGTCTTGGCCCCAGTAACACCCAGCCTGGCCTGCTGACAGCATCCACCTTCTCCCAAAGAGTGCAGGATCCTCGCAGGGTCCCCCCTGCCCAGGAGGCCCCTCCGAAGCTCTGGGGGAGAGGGCAGAACCATCTCCCACCCATCACACCCCTGGGGACTCAGCTGGGAGCCTGGTGACAGGAAGAGATGGGACCAAAGGGATTCCCTGACCCCCCCAGCCTGTGCTGGGTTCCCTCCTGGGGCTGCCTGGCAGCTCTGCTCTGGGTTTCCCCCTCCCCGGGAGAACTCAGCACCCATTCCAGGTGGGACCACATCCCTGTGTCCCTGGTGCCCAGAGGTCCTGGGGGGCCTCGTCCTGAGCCACCAGCAGCCTGCAGCATCTCGGGGGATGGGGGGAGCAGGGGGACAGCCCCTGCCACCCCCGCTGGAAGCGGCATCCCCCACTCCCCCGCGGGAAAGAAGCCAAACTGAAGCTTTTCGGCGGCCAAGCTCCACGTGGCTGCGCCGCACCCCCAGCACCCACCCGGCCCCATCCAGCGGGGCCGGGGCAAAGGCCACTGCAGCAGGGCACACGGGGCTGGGGCGGGGAGGCGGTCACTGAAGCCAGCCCCTGCACCCGGGTGTCCGAGAGCTCGCCCCACGTCCCGCCTGCGGCTGGGCAGAGGCCAGGAGGCAGCCGCTGGTCAGGATCAGGCCTCGCTGGGCCACGGCCAAGGCCCGGCTGTGCCGAGCAGCCCTCCCCGGCACATGGCGGCCCTGGGCTCGGCACCGGCCTCAGAGGCAGCACCCTTGGGTGTCTCAGCTGAGGGACGAGCGGGCACCCGGACACCGGCACCATCCCGCCCCGCTTCGGTCCCCAGAGCCGCCAACACGACCCCATCGAGGGGACCCTTGGCTGCCGCCCCCAACCCCTCTGCAGGAGCAGTCAGCCCCCAGCCTCCTGCCGGGCGGGGAAGCCGATGGAGGAGGGGGACAGCAGAGGGTGCGCATCGTGTGTCCCGCATCGTCCCCCCCTCAGCTTTGATTTCTGGAGCCCCCCCCCCCCCCCCCCCCCCCCCCCCCCCCCCCCCCCGGCCNCCCCTCACCCCCACCTCCCAGCGTGTCCTTGATCCCCCTGGCCTGTCCCAACTGCCTCCAGCATGTCCCAGTCATCACCAGTGTGTCCCAGTTTCACCCAGTGTGTTCCAGTCTCCCTCAGGGTGTCTCAGTTCCCCCCAGTATGTCCTGGTCCCCCTCTAGCGTGTTCCAGACCCTCTCTGTGTGTCCTAATCCCCCCCAATCACCCTGGTGTGTCCTAGTCCCTGTGATGTGTCCTAGGCCCCACCAGCACGTCCCAAACCCCTGAGATCCAATCCATCCCAGTCACACCAGCGTGTCCCAGTCTCCCCACAGCATGTCCTGGTGTCTCCCTGGTGTGTTCCAGTCTCCCACCATGTTCCAGATGCCCCCCAGTGTGTGCCAGTATCTCTCGACATGTCACAGTCTTCTTCAAGCATGTCCCAGCCTCCCCAGCTGCCTCCTGCTGCCCCAGGTTTGGGGCACAGAAGTGCCACAGCCCTGCCTCACCCCTAACACCCCCTACAGACACTGATCTGGGAACATCAGGGACATCCTGGGGTGCGGTGGCCTTGTGGGGCTGGCCACAGCAGCACCCCAAGGTGGCCACAGGCACCTAACGGGCAGTGACATAGCCTTGGTGGCACCCGGGGACCAAGGGAGCCCCAAAGGGGCTGCAAACCATGTGGGTACTCGGGGCCATGAGGGGTGATCCTGCCCTGAGACACCTGGGGCCTGGGGACAGTGGGGGACATGCTGCACCAGGGGGTAGGGGGATGGGGGGGGTGGGGAATGTGGGTCCCAGGCCTGTGGGGTGGAGTAGTTCCACGGAGAAGGGACACGGGAGGGGGGGGTTCCAGGGGACTCCAGAGAGGTGCAGAGGAAAAGGATGGGGTGCAAGGGACAAGAGGGGGCACAGGGAGTAGGGGTACGGCGGACAGGGGTCACCAGGGAGAAGGCGGGACACGGGAGGGCAGGGGACACGGGAGAGCAGGGGACACGGAGGGGTACAGGATACGGGGTGGGGCACAGGGGAGGGACCTTCCCCCGCGGCCCCGTCCCGACCCCACGCGGCCGGGGGGGTTTTCACGGCAGAAGTTCGCCGGGGAGTAGAGGGGGGGCCCAAGCTCCCCCCGGTCCCGGCCCGATGACCCCCGGGGGCGGGTGGGGGCAGNACCCCCCGGGGTTCTGGCACCGGGTCGGGGCAGCGGGAGCACCGGGAGCGCCGATTCCAGGCAGCGGGAGCAGCGCTGCGGAGCACCGAGTGCGGCCGGGCCGGGTACCTGGTCCGCCACGTCCGAGCACCGGGAGTTATCCTACCGCGCACGGTAGATCAAGAGCCGTCGAACCGACCAGAGGGGCACGTACGTTCCGGGCACCGGGAACCGTCCAGGCGGGACTTTAGCGTATCCAGTCGGGAGTCTTCCAGGCAGCACCGGGCACGGCAAATCGGATCACTGGGAGTCGTCCAGGCAGCACCGGGCACGGCAAATCCGGTCACCGGGAGTCATCTCAGGCAGGACCTGAGTGTATCTGGTCGCCGGGAGTCGTCCAGGCACCACCGAGCACGGCAAATCTGACCTCCAGGAGGACATCCAGGCGGCACCGGGCACGGCAGATCCAGTCGGGAGGACCGGCCGGCTAGCTGGGCACTGGGCACGGTAAATCCGGGCACCATGGGCCCCCCCGGCGTGCTGCCCGCCCTGGCCTGGGTGCTGGTGGGGCTGAGCATGCCGGTGCCGTGCCGGAGCCAACCACACGGCGAGAAGGGCATCTCCATCCCCGACCACGGCTTCTGCCAACCCATCTCCATCCCACTCTGCACAGATATCGCCTACAACCAGACCATCATGCCCAACCTGCTGGGTCACACCAACCAGGAGGACGCAGGCTTGGAGGTTCACCAGTTCTACCCTTTGGTGAAGGTCCAGTGCTCGCTGGAGCTGAAGTTCTTCCTCTGCTCCATGTACGCGCCTGTCTGCACGGTGCTGGAGCAGGCCATCCCGCCCTGCCGCTCCATCTGCGAGCGAGCACGCCAGGGCTGCGAAGCCCTCATGAATAAGTTCGGCTTCCAATGGCCGGAGCGATTGCGCTGCGAGAACTTCCCCCGGCACGGCGCCGAGCAGATCTGTGTGGGGCAGAACCACTCAGAGGATGGTGGCTCGCCAGCGCTGCTCACCAGCGCCACGCCGTTGGCCGGCCAGGGCACCCCGGGTGCCCCTCGTTATGCTACCCTTGACCACCCCTTCCACTGCCCACGGGCGCTGAAGGTGCCCAGCTACCTCAACTACAAGTTCCTGGGGGAGAAGGACTGCGCAGCACCCTGCGAGCCCACCCGGCCCGACGGCCACATGTTCTTCAACGAGGACGAGATCCGTTTCGCCCGCATCTGGATCCTCATCTGGTCTGTCTTGTGTTGTGCCTCCACCTTCTTCACTGTCACCACCTACTTGGTGGACATGCAGCGTTTCCGCTACCCTGAGCGACCCATCATCTTCCTCTCGGGCTGCTACACCATGGTGTCAGTGGCCTACATCGCTGGCTTCGTGCTGGAGGAGAGGGTGGTCTGCAATGAGCGGTTCCAGGAGGATGGCTACCGCACGGTGGTACAGGGCACCAAGAAGGAAGGCTGCACCATCCTCTTCATGATGCTCTACTTCTTCAGCATGGCCAGCTCAATCTGGTGGGTCATCCTTTCCCTCACCTGGTTCCTGGCCGCCGGCATGAAGTGGGGCCACGAGGCCATCGAGGCCAACTCCCAGTACTTCCACCTCGCCGCCTGGGCCGTGCCGGCTGTCAAGACCATCACCATCCTGGCCATGGGGCAAATCGACGGGGACCTGCTGAGCGGTGTCTGCTTCGTGGGCCTCAACAACATCGACCCTCTCCGGGGCTTCGTGTTGGCCCCGCTCTTCGTCTACCTCTTCATCGGCACCTCCTTCCTCCTGGCTGGCTTCGTCTCCCTCTTCCGCATCCGCACCATCATGAAACACGGTGGGACCAAAACGGAGAAGCTGGAGCGGCTGATGGTTCGGATCGGGGTCTTCAGCGTGCTCTACACCGTCCCTGCCACCATCGTCATCGCCTGCTACTTCTACGAGCAGGCTTTCCGCGAGCACTGGGAGCGCAGCTGGATCAGCCAGAACTGCAAGAGCTTGGCCATCCCCTGCCCGCTCCACTTCACCCCCCGCATGACCCCCGACTTCACCGTCTACATGATCAAGTATCTCATGACTCTCATCGTGGGCATCACCTCTGGCTTTTGGATATGGTCGGGGAAAACCCTGCACTCCTGGAGGAAGTTCTACACGCGGCTCACCAACAGCAAGCAGGGCGAGACGACGGTGTGACCCCCCCCCCTCCCAGCCTGAGCCCGGCCGCCGCCACCGCCGCTGCCCTTCGGCTTGAAATTTGGGGGGGGGGGGGGG
>WBNM01003105.1:0-11088 GCA_013399055.1 Ramphastos sulfuratus
TCTTAATGCACCCCAGGATACAATTGGTCTTCTTGGCCATGGGGGCAAATAGCTGTCCCATGATATTTTATTGTCCACCAGAAAAAGCTTTATATGTTTCGTAATAGACTCAAGGAATTGTAGAGCTATAGGGTAACTCCAGAAGCCTGTCCATTTGTTACAATAGTTTTGTACATGTCCAACCGAAAGACCAGCTGTGTCTGTGCAGTATTTAGGATTTTTTATTTGTCCTGCTTTTGAACATATCCAGCAAGGTCAAGTTTGTGATGTCTCTGAGCAACAAATCTTGGAGCTTGCCTGCCCTGGAAGAGGGAGATCTTTCGCAAATGTCTAATGTGGTATTAAATTGTTTTGTTGTTTGCTTTTTAATGTTGTGCAAGATGAATGAGGAGAATATTTTTTTCCACCTTTTATTTTTATTTATTTTAATTTTTAAATAGATTTTTGTATGTTTGAATGCTACAATTAACATACATTTACTTCCTGCCTGTATTTCCTTTGAAACTGTTTCTCACAGTGTGCAGACACCTGACCAGTGCTACAACAAGATCATTCATAGTTGAAGATTTGAGGAACACAGGTCAGATGGAATAGCTAAGGCAGATACTGGCAGAAAGTAAAATATGTTCAGTGGGAACTTTGCAGTGCTGTAAAGAAACCACCTGTCTCCTACATATTCAGAAGACAATGTGGGTTGGTTTGATTTCTCTGTTGGTTGTTCCCTTTATAGCAGGAATGTGTAAGTTGAAAGAATAGGTTATCAACTCTTGTTTCCTAGGAAAGTGAACATTGACAGTTCAGAGCTACGAAGAAAGTTTTAAACATACGGGAAGAGTTAAGAAGCTGGATAGCAAGGATATGATCCAGGTTTAAGGGGTGACAAGATCTTGAATTAGAAGAAAGAGAAAGCTGCATAAAGCCAGGATGAAAATCATGCAAAAATGAGGGCTGACTGATGAAATTGCACAAGTCACAATGGGTTGCCACATGTCTAAGCCCAGTCAGGCTGTGATGAACACTTCGTGACATCTTCTGTCTCTGTCTGTGTTCCTATTTACAGGAGCAAAATGACAGTGTTCAATTAGGTATGCAACATTAAAATATGCAATATATTTGTTTAGAAAGGGGAATAGTAAATATAGAACAGCATAAGGCATGGAAATAGGAGAAGCTTTTACACATCAAATGTTTGTTTAGCAAGAACTTCACATACTTCTCAATGAGATGGCAAATTATTACAACTAGTAGTTGATAAATAGCTTCAGAAAGATGTAGGCATCTTGTTTTACTCCAGAGGTCCTGGAATTCTTGATTGCTTATGTAGAATATTGTATCATCTCAAAGAATAAGGATAAACTCTTTTCTCTAACAAGATTTCACTCTCACAGCAGAAAAGAAGAGAGGAAAAGTAATTTTAAAAAGAATTTTCATTTTTTAAAGATTAATGTCTTTGGTTAAAATTGAACAGATATCCTGTACTGGAACTGCAAAATTCAGTACAGGACATTTGGATCTCAAAACAATTACCTAATTATACCTAAATTTTAGTCTTTTTTGTCCTTCAGCATTATCTGACTGCCAAAGGGTTAAGGAAAACTTAGTTTTGTCAGAAAGATCCCAGAAAACAATCTCTGTCACAGTAGCCATTTCTCTTAACCTGGTCCTGCCTACCCAGCTACTTTTGTTGCATGCCATGTTGTTTTCCTCCAGCATATTTGCAAAAGCCTCTCTTTCACCCCGCAGCGCTCTCTTTAATCAGCTGCACATTATAGTTGCCTTTTCTTCCACCATTTTGGCTCCATGTTCAGTGGAGGTCAGTGTATCTATCTGACACCAGGTGCTGTTGGAATCCTTTTATTCTCACAGCTGCTATCAAACATAATGCTATCACCACAGTTAATGTATTTATATCCAGTTTAAGAATCTCCATATAATCTAGACTTATTTATCATCTTTCTTTGAAGAAGACAGTTACTCAGTCTAATGTATCTTGCAAACCGTTGTACCACTCAGCAGCATTGAACTCTCAACAAACAAATCTATGACCCTGATGGTCATTATAATTGTGTGGATATTGTTAGGATATTAACAGAGAGAAGGAAAGGATGGGAGACTACAGGGAAAGACTGCAACACTTGAAGGTGGTTGCACTTTAAAGTTAATGAAGATGGAGAGCTACTGAACCATAGAAGAATAGCTCAAAAACTATTGCTGCTTCATAGTCTTATTCTGTGTAGTCTAAAGGAAGCTTCAAAAATATTTTCCCTGACTGTTGTCCAAGAGATTAAAAAGAAAAAAAAACAAAACAGGACCAGGCAGGAAAATCATAGGTTAAGCATTCAGAGAGTTGCTTTGTTTTTTTCTTATTTTTCTTTTCCCAGATGCATGATAAAATGAGATTTTGCTGTTTAGTTTCAATGAGGAAGTAGGCACTCAAGACTTAAAGTAAGAATTGAATAGTGTGGGCTAGTTCAGGAGGCTATTGCAGCAAAACTTCAGCATGACTGACATCCTCATTGTGCTTCAGAGTGGTAGGTGGGTGGCATCCTGAAACAATTGTTCTTTGTGCTGCTGGTATGATGCTTTCTAATTGAGGTATCATTTCTTTCTCCTAAAAGCAACCCAACAAATAAATACATCATTAATGAAATCCTTCTCAGAAGTAGTTGTTATTTCAGAGAACTCTTATTTCTTCCATATAAGTGCATGAGAATGAAAAGATGTTTTGTATTTCTGAACAAGATTCCTAAAGCCTTAAATATTCACTATTACCATCTCAGGGATTAGGTTTCCTTTGTTTAAACTTTCTTACATTGATTTGTAGCACAGACTTCTCTAGGAGGGAAATAATACCGAAGTGACTCTCTTTCAGTGTAGCAGCACAGTGAAAGGATTTCTGGAATTCATTAAAGATGCATTGCTGGTTAAGTCACTCCCTCTGTTTATCATCTCTTCTGTTAAGTATTGTAAGTATTTCCTGGGCACAAATTGTCATATCTATCACAGATGGGCAGTTTTTATGGACATGAAACTGTCGTAGATATACTTATGCAGATATACTTATGGAATAAATTTATTTATTTATTTATTTCTCTGCCTATTTATTTATTTATTTTCCTTTTTAACTTTGTCCTATATAAAGTGAGTGTAAATTCAAGTAAATCTGTTTCTTTTTGGGAAGAAAACAAAAAAATTCCATCATGAATGAAGGGCACATTTCAGTCCTTCTGCTAATGTTCTTGGGAATAATTATTTTCCTTAAAAAAATCCCAAAATTATAACTAAGATATTTTAAAGAATCATAAAGTCATTTTGGTTGGGAAAGACCTTTAATATTTTCAAGTCAAATCATTATCTAACTACCAAGTATAATGCTAAACCACTTCAATTAGCACCAGACCTCTGCATTTTGTGTGGAACTCCTTTCGCTGAACTATTTCTGTCTCTGATTTCTTTGAGCCGTTCCTGTTGTCATTTGGAAAGACAAAGATTCTCTCTGTGAAGATCTTTGCATCTGACTCTTTATTCAATCCTGGTTCTGGTAACATCAAAAGCAAAATCAAAGTTAGCTTACATCTCTGCATTTGACCTGTGAGTTTCTTGAAATAAGAATTTTCCTTTCTTGTCTGGCCATAAAAACAGCTATGTCTTCTTTCAGTAAAAGAAATATAGAATAATGATAATAATCTAGAATTCTGCTGCAGAGGAGCAGAATCAAACTGTGCTTGATTTGTGGACTGAAACTTTCTCTTTTTTCTTTTTTTTTTTTTTTAAGTGAAAATGATTAAGCTAGTCTTGTTGTAGCAATTGATACCTCTATAGCCTCATTATTTAAAGCTGTTTTCAAAAAGTGAGTTACTACATCTCTAAATCTGGAAATAGCCATATGTACCTTGGTAAGACTGTAACTGGTTACAGCAGCAGACAAGAGTGCTGCAGATGTCTGTAACTTGGTCTCAACATTAGATATGGATTTTTTTCTAGCTAGACATCAAAGCCAGGCACTGTGCCAATATATTTTGTGGAAACCTTAGTCACTTTTTGTAATAGGCCATGAAGAAGCGCCCTGATAAATCAGGAGAAGAGAGGATTTTGAGAAGTGAGAAAAGTGTTAGCATTCAGATATCTCCATGTTTGATTTAGCTATTTTTGCACTGTAAGTAGTACAAGATAAATTCAGTTAAATGTATATAAACAGTGCTGGGGTACTGGAAGTAAATGGGCATAAATGAATCAGATTAAAAAGCAGATTTAATGAGTTCTGCAAGATATATCAGGGATTATATGAATTCCTCTCAAGTTTCTCTTACATTACCCTTCGTTTAATTTGGAGGCCTATTAAGATGACCTAAATATTCTCCAGCCATGTAGGATTTTCTTCTGCTTCATTCATTGAATTTGTAAGAGTTCATTATTCTAGTGTTACAAAAGCCCTTGCTCAAAGAAATCATCTAGTATGTGACCTTCCCCCCGCAATTTTCTCTTAGAAAAAAATTCTGAATAAAGCAAAAAATCTCAACAATTCATAATTTTGCACAAAGAAAATATCAACAATGCAGCTGATAATCTCCAGTGAAAATTAGAAGGTCTTCACACTTCAAATTCTGGTTTAACATCTATAAAATAGGGAAGTAAAAGAAGAATGACTGATCCTTGTTTTCAGCCTCATATGCCAGTTTCTTTTATTTTTTTTTTCCCCTTCAGATGGAAGTCATGAAACATGTTCTAATACCAGTGCAAGTACTGTTCATAGTTTGGATTCATTGTAAAGTATTTTCTTCATCCCAAGAGAGCGAAGCAAGGAAATGGAGATACAAATTACAAGGAGCTGCAACTAAAAGTTCAGTTGTCAAGGGTTAGGGCTGGACTGACTACTAAACAAGTGACAGAGGTTTTCTGCGAACTCCTCTCCCTTCCCAAAGGAAACAAGAAAGTGAAAGCTAGAACTACTTTAATGAAAATTATAGCAATAAAATGAAATAAATGCAAACATATGCATACCTAATATCGATCCAAATCCCCCCATGGCAAATGCATCAGTGTCACCATTAGTGCTCCGGGGAAGTCCAAGACAGAATTCAGCATCAGGCAAATGGGAATCGAATTCAGGGGCTACATTCAGCGTCTGGATTCAGAAAGTCAGGCATTGGGATCATAGAAGAATGGACCAAGTGCTCCTCACCATCTGTCAAAGAGATTTGACATTTGTAAGCCCTCAGCTTTACATTGTATATGATGTAGACGTAATAGAAGCCCTTGTTGGTCAGTTTAGGGTTTGCTCCTCCCTGCAGGTGTGAACATTTGCTCTCCACTCTTCAACGTGTTAAACAAGATTTAGCAGTGACCTTGATCTGCGCTCCACGACTTGCCAGTAACTCTAACCATCAGCCTTCTCACTGACAGAAACAGCCACTCTCTGTGAAACCATGTCTTGAACTTTGGAAAGTGGTATCAGTGAGCGGAGACTGAGCTTAGAAGTCAAGTTACTGAATGTGATTAGTCCTATTCTATCTCAAACCAGAGCTTGGGTTTCAGATATTTTACAGAGTAAACACCTACATATGTCTTTAAGGAAATAAAGAGGTCTTCTGATACTGATTTTTGTCATTTCCATAAACCCTGTATAGTTACTTTTCCGTCTTACATATGTATGATGCTGGAAAACCATAATGACCAAGCATTTTAAAAAATACAGTCTGCCCTGTAGAGACACTTCAAATACTTTACACCTTAAAGTTTCATTTCTTATATACCCTTTCACTTTTTAATTTGTTGTACACAGTATGTGCACATTTATTTTATAAGATCCGTTATTTGACTGAGAGTTGTCTCTAATGCTATAATCAAGGAAAGAATTGACAAAGGAAAAATCCTGATGTCTAGAGAAAACAAAATTTCCTTCACACAGATCTCAGAATCTGAATATACCACAGCAGCAAACATACCTTCAGAAGAGCCCTCAGTGCAAGATATTTTCCAGACAAATGAGGAGGGTAAAATTTGAATCCTCACTGTTCAATACTTAGATATTGGTGGATTTTTCATCTTTGGTAATAGATGAATACTGTGCTGGCTTTGGCTGTGTAGAGTTAATTTCCTTCACAGTCGCTAGTATGGGGTTGTGTTTTGGATTTGTGCTGGAAACACTGTTGATAATTCAGGGATATTTTAGTTCCTGCTGAGCAGTGCTTACACACAGTCAAGGCCTTTTTTGTTTTACACTCTATCCCACCAGTGAGTATACTGGGGGTGCACAAGAAATTGAGAGGGCACACAACTGAGACAGCTGACCAAAGGAAAATCATATGATGCCATGCTCAACATATAAACTTGGGGGAAGAAGGAGGAGGAGGATCTGTTTGCAGTGACTGCTTTCATCTTCCCAAGTAACCATTATATATGACAGTGCCTTGATTTTATGGGAATAGATGAATACCTGCCTGGTGATGGGTACTAGTGATAGAATTTCTGGTTTTCCATTACTTGTACAGCTGCCTTCTACACCACGTATTTAAAAAAAAAAAAAAAAAAAAAAAAAAAAAAAAAAAAAAAAAAAAAAAAAAAAAAGCTAAATCAAAGCTGTCATGGATCCTGCAAGGATTCTGGGTATTATTACTGAAATACAAGCTAAGATAGCATTTTCCATTGAATTTGTTTTTTCTTTTTTTCCCCCTCCTCTGCTTTGTAAATAGGAGTAAAATTGTGCAGCTTTATACTTTTTTTCGTGTTGGTGCATTTTATCACCAGATTCTGTCAAATATATTCTGAATATGTTATTTTTCTGCTTGCTGCCTGCAAGCACACATGCTCTGGAAAATGTCTGTATAGCCCAAGCTTAGGAAACATTGCCTGAGGTAGCACTTTCTAAAACATATCCCCTAGAGCCTGAAAAATCCATCCATGGGATTTTTCTATTGTATTAGCTCATTTTGCCAGAAATATACAATTTATCTATATCTGTGGAGTGCCTGAAAATGTTTAAAAATCATAATTCTTTGGATCTCAAATGGAGTCTGGAAACATTTTTATCATCATCACACCTTAGCAATTCAGCTTCGGGTGAGATCTTTCACCAGAAATTGTATGTTTGGAGTAAGAAAACCATGATGTCGATGTGCAAAAAGTTTTGTGTTACGTGTTATAGTGCCATGAAAAGGGTTTTGGGAACCCTTCTGTTTGATCTCCTTTTCTATTCAGAAACTCAAGTGCTGCTTTTCCCAATCTACATACTGAACCTGCAGCAGCACAGCACATGATCAGACTCACAACGGCTGGTTCTGACTCATGTCTCTTCTATTAAGTAGAGCACCAAAGTTATGACACTCACGTTTAGTCCAGGTGCTGCCAAGATTTACAGCTAGTTTGTCCTGGCTGTAGCTATCAAGCAGCTGACTCTTGCTGGAGAAGTCAGAAATTCAATTCCAGATATTCTTCATCCTCTCTCCTGGTCATGCTCAATTTGAGTTACTTTTTTTTTTTTTTCTGTCCATGGCTGACATTGTAGCCCTTTATTTTCCATTTAGGCTAATTAGAGATGAATTTTGTAATGACATAGTCATTTATAAACAAAGTATCCCTCGGACATACTGCGTAAACACTAGATTATTTATTTTGGTCCAGATGGAAAAATGCAGCATGGCCCACATGGAAGAGTGAAGAAGTATCTTAGCCCTTTGTTTTGTTGGGCAACCCTTGACATATGAATCCTGTAATTGAGTTTATGTTTGTTTAGTTTGTTAAACAC
Source organism: Ramphastos sulfuratus (assembly GCA_013399055.1). NCBI lineage: Eukaryota > Metazoa > Chordata > Aves > Piciformes > Ramphastidae > Ramphastos > Ramphastos sulfuratus. The sequence continues at coordinate 7,745 of WBNM01003105.1, forward strand.
TTGTTGTAATTTATTACATAGTACTCTATAGAGTTAAGGTTTATACCTCATAAGATCAATAACTGTATGTAGTTTTTTTTTCTGGATGGTTCTTTTCATTCGAGAAGACCTTATAGTAGCCTTCCAGTACCTGAAGGGTGCCTACGGGAAGGCTGGGGAGGGACTATTTATCAGGTCTTGTAATGACAGGATGAGGGGCAATGGGTTTAAACTGCAGAAGGGAGATTTAGACTAGATGTTAGGAGGAAGTTCTTTCCAGTGAGGGTGGTGAGGCACTGGAACAGGTTGCCCAGGGAGGTTGTGGATGGTCCCTCCCTGGAGGTGTTCAAGGCCAGGTTGGATGAGGCCTTGAGAGACCTGTACTACTGGGAGGTGGCCCTGCAGGGGGTTGGAACTAGATGATCCTTGAGGTCCTTTCCAAGCTTACGATTCTATGATTCTATGATTCTATGATTGAGCTTCTATGAATTACTCTCCACCCCTTGGATTGTGCTGACCTGATTTACATAATGATGCCAGGGAAGTTAATATGATGCTAGTCCAACAAGATATCAGACTTTGAGTGCAGCAGTTGATCCTGCAGACTGCCATCTCCCAGTTCATTCACAGCAGCTGGGTGTGTAATGCACTACAGGAGACCATAGAGAAATCCACGTAGCTAGATGTGATGGTGTGGGAGTTCCCCACCCCCCATACTTTGTAAAAGCACCCAGACTAGACTCAGCCAGCTGAAAGTTAAGANAATAGTGACCTTGCAGTACCTGAGAAAGGCCTTCAAGAAGACCAGAAAGGAACAGTTTCCAAAGGCCTGTAGTGATAGTACAAGGGGCAGTGGTTTGAAATTAGAGAAGAGTATATCTAGGTTGGATGTTAGGAACAAGCTCTTTACCATGAGGGTAGTGGAACACTGGAACAAGCTGTCCCAGTAGCTGAGGCCTCCATTCTTGGAGATACTGAAGGTGAGGCTTAACAGGGCTCTGAGCAGCCTGATTTAATGGATGATGTCCCTGCTGACTGCAGGGGGATTGGACTAAATGACATCCGGAGGTCCCTTCCAATCCAAACTATTCTATGATTCTATGTAGTCACCCCTGCATTTGAGAGCACTGATTGAAGGAAAAAAAGCCTTTATTTTCAGAAGTACAATGGATTCATAGCAAAATGTAACTGTTCATAACCTTGGCCACTGGTAACCCTTCTGTCATGTCTTACCTACCTACTGCTTTGTTGACTCCCATATAAATCCCATATTTGTACCAGTGACGTGGTGAGGAGGGCAACAGGCAGACTGAAAGCTTTATAATTAAGCCCTGATCTCATAGGCAGGTTTCTTCATGCTGGACTGGAAATCTTTCCAATCACCGTGCTGTGTCTTTCGTAACTACGTGAACTGATACTCACAAATATGTATGCATGCACACACACACACAAAGCAGACAGATCAGTGTCTGCAGGACTAGAATGGGATATTGATATTCTCTGTGTTATATATTGAGGGATAAAAAATATTATTAATTGCTTTATTTGTTCCCCAAGCTGAAATGTTTCCCTTTGTAGGATCTCCCACCATATTCAATGACAGTCTACTTCTGTTTCTCCAGCTGTCAGTTGTTTTCTTTCCTACAGTAATCATACAAACTTTATAATTTTGTTTACATCCACAGTTGTTATATTTATATATTTATTTTTATAATCTTCATATCTTTCTTTCTTTTCCTTTAAAAAGCAAAGGCACAGAATGTACCAGGTTACAAGGGACCCCTGAAGATCATCTTGTATGACCCCTGTGCAGTGAGTGGGGGTATCTCCAACTAGATCAGATTGCTCAGGGCCCCATGAAGTTTGACCTTAAATGTCTCCAGGGATGGGGTCTCAACTACATCTCTGGGTAACCTGCTCCAGTATTTCACCACTCTTACTGTGAAGGGCTTCCTCATGTCTAACCTAAATATCCCAACATATGGAATATGTTGGAATATTTAGGTTAGACATAAGGAAATTCTTTAATTTATGTAAAGTTTAATTTATCATTTGCATAAATTAAACTTGTAGAAATGCTGGAATACAGCTGTTAAGTTTTGTTATCAGACAGGGATGAATGTCCTCTGATATTAATGTCTGCCCTTTTTCTTCCACATTACTTCAACTCTGGTTCAATTATTACATCTTAGTATTCCCTATCTCTCAAACCTTCACGTTCACATGCTTAGCTACTATTTAAGCTCAATCTTTAACTGCTACGGTAGCAATAGTGCTGAATTTCTTTCTCCTTTGTTATAAATATTCTGCCTTCTTAATACCCCCTTTTATACTACAATGTTAAAACCAACATGACTGAAACCAACAATTTTATCACTAGTTCTGACTGATGCTTTTAAAAGTTATAGTCTTCAACAGAACATTCTGTAAAATGAGGCAAGAAGAATTTCCAAAGCAGTCAGTTCTTACAGTCTGAATTTAACTGTGGTGGCCAATATCACAAGCTTTTATTTTCTGAATTACACTGTAATTTTGTTCTTTCTTTGGAAATGAAACAAAAAAACTCTGGGACCTGAGTTCCAGGGTAGGTTTAATGTATTCATACTGGTGCATAAATAGGAAGCAATATGAAATTATCCTTTATCCTGTTGAAAAGGACTTCTCTCTAAATATGGTGTTCGATTTCCATGCAACCACACAAAGAGGATGTGTGTGTGCATGTGTGTGTGCATGTGTGTTCAAACTCATGCCTTAAAGTGAATTGCATCTCAGATGCATTAGTACATACAGTGTGCAATCATCAACTGCAAAACCATGCTTAGCACAGAAGCTAACTCCAGCCATCTGTCTGCCTGGATTGTTCTTCTGTAAGAAACGGGATTTCTGATCTCCCATGGTTGTTGTAATGTTGGTAAGCTCATATGAAATGTAAATGGTTTTGTAAAAAAAAAAAAAAAAGAGCACTTAATTTCCAATCAAAACCAAAGCAATACTCAGAAAAGTTATGTATTTTTTTCATGTACTACAGCTGGAGTATATTTGTAGAATATATAGCTAGACTATTTCATAGGGAGTTTTTATGTATTCTATTGTATTTGCTTGAATGCTGAATTGAATGTCCTATTGCTAAAATGATCTTACTGCAATCAGAATGCAAAAAGACACCATTAAAAGAATGAAAACCCCTTTTATAATTGACCTTTCCTGGTAATATCCTTTTAAAATCATACTAGATAACAAGCGTTAAGCATGAAAGCAAGTGGATTTAGCACTTTTCATGACTTGTTTTTATGAAAAAGAAACAATGGTGAAACAAGTGGTCCTTTTTAAAGTTTAGAAGGAAATTCTGGAGCCCTCATTATAGG
>WBNM01003107.1:173-16898 GCA_013399055.1 Ramphastos sulfuratus
AGGCTGAATAACCTCAGCTCTCTCAGCCTGGCCTCACAGCAGAAATCAGCCCCTCCCCCCCCCTCCCCCCCCCCAATTTTTTCCTTGTATTTTTTCCCCTCAACCCTCCCACAGGTTGCACAGGAAGGAAATGCCAGCAGTTGCTGAACCATTTTACACCAAGCTGCCAGGTTACCCCTCCTGACCTGCTGAACTGCCCTACACTGGATAAACTGATGCAAGGAGAGAAAAGTGTTGGTGGGGTTAGATTTTACCACTAAAAAAACCTCACAGCTCTACAGAGGGACCTGGCCAGGCTGCATGGATGAGGTTCAACAAGGCCAAGTGCTGGGTCCTGCCCTCGGGTCTCAACAAGCTCATGAAGGCTCCAGGCTTAGGGCAGAGTGGCTGGAAACTGCCCAGAAGAAAAGGAGCTGGGGGGGTGAGGCCTTGAGTGACCTGTACTAGTGGGAGGTGTCCCTGCCTATGGCAGGGGGTTGGAACTAGATGATCCTTGAGGTCCCTTCCAACCTTACCATTCTATGAGTCTAAGAAATTTTTGACACTGAGTGTTGTGAGACTCTGTCCCAGGTTTCCCAGAGAGGTGGTAGCTGCCCCGTCCCTGGAATCATTCCAGGTGAGGTTGTCTGGGTGTCTGAGCAACCTTCTCTAATTGCAGCTGTCCCTGCTGACTGCAGGGCATGGGACAAGATGACCTTTAACAGTCCTTTCCAACCTGAAGTGTTGCATGATTCTGTTATTTCCAGAAGAAGCACCCAGCCAGGACATGAGTAGAGAATGTGCCACGTTTGTGCTGAGCCTCTGAGTATCAGGCATGGTGCAGAAGCTGCTGTGATGCACTGATCTGCTTGTCTGCTCTGGCTTTTTCCTCTGAGATAAGGAAATTGTCCCACTGTGGGAAACCTTAGGTCAGCTGTTTCTAGAGAAATGTGCTCCTGATGGCTGTGGCAGCAAGTTCTGGGTCAGCAGCAGGCTCTGTCTGCTAGGCTGGAGAAGTTCTTTCAACTTAATAGATGGTTGCAGGCCCTGCTGAAGCAGTTCCACAGGAATTAACACTGGGTACTAAAGGATGTTGCTTGCCTGGGAAATTGCAGTCTTGGAAGCAGTAAAGGGGTAATTATGGGGTGTGTCCCCTGAGGACTGCCTGCTGTTGATAGCAGCCTTCATGAAGGGCAGAGGTGGGCTTTGTGACACTTGGACTTCCAGCACACATTGTTTCTGGCATGTGTGCAATGCCAGAGGGCAGAGTTGTACCTTGCTGATTATCAGATTTACTTCAAATTCTGGAAACTGAGGGATTTTGATGAAAGAAAATACCCAGTGTCATTCATAGAACCAGGGAATGCTGTGGGTTGGAAGGAACCTTCAAGATTATCATAGAATCATAGAATGGCAAGGTTGGAAGGGACCTCAAGGATCATCCAGTTCCAACCCCCTGCCATAGGCAGGGACACCTCTCACTAGTACAGGTTACTCAAGGCCTCATCCAGCCTGGTCTTAAACACTTCCAGGGAGGGGGCAATGCACAACCTCCCTGGGCAACCTGTGCCAGTGTCTTCCCCCCCACGCTCTAAAAGAATTTCTTCCTAACCTGCAGTCTCAGTCTCCCCTCTTCCAGCTCAAAGTCCTCCCCCCTCATCCTGGCACTCCCAGCCCTTGTCAAAAGTCCTTCCCCAGCATTCCTGTAGCCCCATTCAGGCACTGGAAGGTTGCTCTAAGGTCTCCCTGAAAGCCTTCTCCAGGCTGAACAGCCCCAACTCTCTCAGCCTGTCCCCACAGGGGAGGTTCTCCAGCCCTCTGATCATCTTTGTGGCCTCCTCTGGACCTGCTCCAGCAGCTCTGTGTCCTGTATTTACAGCTTTGATTTCAATGAGAGCTTCATAAAAATGTAGTTCTCTGGCAGTATGGAGAGTTTAAGTAGGTATTTATGCAGATGGTAAAGACTCTTTGGCAGAAAAACAGTATCATGACTGCTCCTCAGTGCAAGGAACCAACCTCTAAATAGGAGAGCTGAGATAAAGCAGGAGAAAATCCTCCCCCCCTGCTCTATCTCCATCAGATAGCAGCACTGCTCTCTGCAGTGTGCTGAGCACGAGAGCCACACAGGCAGAATCTGCAGCCCTGCTCTTGCAGGAATCACAGAATGCTGTGGCTTGGAAGGGACCTCTGGAGGTCATTGTGTCCAACCCCCTTGCCAGGGCAGGATCACCTAAAGCAAATACACAGGAACAGGACCAGGTGAGCCTTGGAAGCTTCCAGAGATGGAGACTCCACCACCTCTCTGGGCAGCCTGCTTCAGTGCTCTGCTACCATCAAAGTACAGAAGTTCCTCCTCACGTTTAGGTGGAACTTCCTGGTTCACATTTGTGCTCTTGTCCTGTCACTGTGGACTTCTGAGTACAGTCTGGCCCCATCTTCCTGACATCCACCCCTTAAGTGTTTGTCAGTATTGATGAGATCCCACTCAGCCTCCTCCTCTCCAGGCTAACCACCCCCAGCTCCCTCAGCCTCTCTCAACAGAGCTGTTCCAGTCCCCTCAGCATCTCAGTGGCCCTGCAATGGACTCTCTCCAGTAGCTCTTTGTCCTTCTTGAGCTGGGGAGCCCAGAGCTGGCCACAGTGCTCCAGGCTGTTGATGCAAGGTGTGTGTGTGGGAGGATCCATGAGGCTTCTGAAGCAGAGAGCCAAAGGAGCTGTAGGCTGTGTGTTCACCCCCAAAGATTTTCTTGAGGCAGATTATTAGAGGCTTGCATTCCAGTCTTGGCACACAAAGTGCAGCTCAGAGAAGAGCTGCTGCTGCTCCTGCATTTCAGGCAGGGGTCTGGGGGGGGTTACCCTGTGGCCCAGGGCTGGGTAAGCTCCTTGGTTCCTGTGCACAGCTTACTGTGGCTCATGCCTTTGTCTACAACTGGACTCTTACTCCAGAAATTCTTGCTGAACTCTGAGCTGAAAACTGGGAAATCAGTCCTGAAAGATGGAAAACTGACTTAACTATGATGATCCTAAACAGAATTTCTCTGAAAGAAAATGGCATTTTTATTAATGTTTATAAAGGCAAATGCAGAGGAATGATCCTTCCATGCTCTGTTTTCCACCCAGTACAGACTAGGAAGGTCTGCACCAGATGCTAGCAGCCTCCCTGACCTGTGTGGAGGGAAGGAATGTGGCACAGAGCATGGTTCTCAGAGCTGTGTGGATGCAGGCACCCAGGAGCTCATCATGTTGAAGAGGCATGATGGAAGAACTGTGGAAGGGGACTGTTTCCAGAGGCCTGCAGTGACAGGACAAGCAGCAATGGCTTGAAATTCAAGGAGACCTTATAGTAGCCTTGCAGTATCTGAAGGGGGCTACAGGAAGGCTGAGGAGGGACTGTTAACAAGGGCTGGCAATGACAGGACAAGGGGCAATGGGTTTGAACTGACAGAGGGGAGATTGAAAGTGGATGTTAGGAGGAAGTTCTTTAAGTTCTTTACAGTGAGAGTGGTGAGACACTGGCACAGGTTGTCCAGGGAGGTTGTGGCTGCTCCCTCCCTGGAGGTGTTCAAGGCCAGGTTGGAGGAGGCCTTGAGTGACCTGTGCTAGTGGGAGGTGTCCCTGCCTATGGCAGGGGGTTGGAACTGGATGATCCTTGAGGTCTCCTTTCAACCTTACCATTCTATGATTCTATGATTCTGTATTCAAGGTGAGGCTCAACAAGGCTCTGAGCAATGTGATCCATTGCTGACTGCAGGGGGATTGGACAGGATGAGCTTTGGAGATCCCTTCCAACCCAAACCACCCTACAATTTTCTGACTGCACTGCTGGTTGCAGTAAGAAGAATCCCAAATGTAAAGTGAATTTTTCTCCTAGGAGGGGGGAAAGCAGTGTGGGAAGTGAACTGCCAAACCCTGAGGATGAAGTGAATGCAAGTGACCAAAGTTGACTTGGTACTTTCTTAACTTCTCAGCTGAATAAAATCTTGTTGCTAGCACTGACATTCATTAAAAGGCAGTGAAGCAAGGAGACAGATGAAGATAACCTGGAGGAAGTTGTGATCTGAGGCTCTGACTGCCTTGTTCTGCATTCCTTAGTGCTCCTGGCTGCAGAACCTGGCAGTCTCTTGGCTATGGTTTTCCTCCTTGCACAAACTCATTTGTCACTCTGATGTTAATTCAGCTGTGTTAAATATTTGGATATCCTGAGGTGCATTCAGAAGAAGTTGGGCAGCAGGTGAAAGGAGGTTTTCCTCCCCCCTCTACTTTGCCCTAGTGAGGCCACATCTGGAGTATTGTGTCTAGTTCTGGGCTCCCCAGTTCAAGAGAGACAGAGAACTGCTGGAGAGAGTCCAGCAGAGGCTACAGAGCCGTTGAGGGGCCTGGAGCAGCTCTGTGAGAAGTAAAGGCTGATAGCCTTGGGGCTGAGAGCCTGCAGAAGAGCAGCCTGAGAGGGCATCTGATCAATGCTCAACAAGAGCTAAAGGGTGGGGGGCAAGAGGATGGGGCCAGACTCTTCTCAGTAGTGCCCACTGGCAGGACAAGGGGCAGTGGCACAAACTGGGACCCAGGATGTTCCATCTGAACAGGAGGGAAAAAAAACCAACTCTTTGGTGTGAAGGTGGCAGAGCCCTGGAGCAGGCTGCCCAGAGAGGTTGTGGAGTCTCCTTTTCTGGAGAGATTCTAAACCCACCTGGACATTGTGCTCCTGGGCAAGTTGCTGTGGGTGCCCTGCTTTAGCAGGGGGGCTGGACTGGGTGATCCCCAGAGGTGCTTTCAGCCTTCCTCATTTTGTGATCTTTTGGGTCTTTTGAGGGGATCCCTGCTCAGTTGTGCAAGCCAGATTAGCACCATGCTTTTGTAAAAGCTGAAGCCTTGATACAAGAGAGAAATTAATCAAGGCAGGGACTGGTAAAGCAAAGTGGAGGCTGGGGAATGCAGTTCTGGTCCACTGAACTGCTGTGGGTGGGGAGGGGTAGGGCTCCCCAGCAGTCCTGGTCCAGTGATCCTTGTAATGTTTGGTGACTGAGCAGCCTGGTTTAAAACAACCTAAGCATGAAGTGTAGGTAAGGTGCAGCTGTTCTCAGAGAAGCCTGTGGTGAGTACCAGCAGGTAAATGGCAGTGCTTGGTGTGGGACTGTGTGAAGCTTTGGCACTGCTGCTGCTTCTCCATGGTGCACAAACCCCCTCCATAAAGAATGTCCTGTCACTGCCTGACACTTCTCCAGCAGCTGCTGCCATACAAACACATGGCCTGGGCACAGTTTGGTCTTTCTGAGTGAGAAAACTTTATGTATCCCTTAATGAAGCCATTAACACAAAATTAACCAGGCTGAAGCTCCCAGTGATGTGTTGCTCATCGCTTTATGACCTAGCATAAAGCTGGAGTGCTGCTGCTGATGTTGTGCTTGATTCTGCAGAGCAAACACTGTGCTTTGTGTTAACACAAAAGCCCTGTCCCACTGCTGCCTGTTGGACTGGGCCCAGAGGAGTGGCAGATTTACTGGTTGTTTAAAGGGAAAGGCAGTGGAAGGGGCTTGGCTTGGGTCTTTGGCTTCTGCTGGAGGAGTTGAAGTGATCTGTGCTGCTCCCTGTGCTTGGCAGCCTCAGCTGTACCTTCAGTAAGTCCTTGTTTGTGCTGCAGTGGGTGAGTGTGGTTTGAAAGCCATCACATGCAGCATGTTCATAACCACCTGCAGAACTGGAGATGGATGTTGGGCTTCTGGATACCAGGATGTTATCTTGAAGGACTATCAAGCTTCCCAAGATGGCATCTGAGTACACAAGGAGCCTGTGGGATCAGTCTGCTGTTGGGAGAGGAGCTGCTTTGCCTGTGTGGCAGGAATGCCACAGGGACTCACAGAATGGATTGGGTTGGAAGGAACCTTAAAGATCATCAAGTTCTAACCCCACCCCACCACAGGCAGGGACACCTGCCACTAGACCGGGTTGCTCAAGGCCCCATCCAACCTGGCTTTGAACATTCCAAGCCTGGAGCCTCCACAGTGTCTCTGTGCAACCTGTGCCAGTGTCTCACCACCCTCACTGTAAACATCCACTTTCAATCTCCCCTCTGCCACTTCAAACCCATTGCCCCTTGNCACAGCTCGGTGCCATCTGCACACTTGCTGAGACCGCACTGATTCCTCTCTCCATGAAATCTCAGAAGAAAAGTGGACAGCAAAGAACAGAACTTGCTGAGTGTTTCTCTGGTGTTTGGTACAGAATGAGGATTGCTGCTTTGGGCACAACCTTCAAAAACCTTCTCCTTTTCTTTGTTCTTCAGCTGCTCTTCAGGCCCTGAAGCGCAAGAAGATGCACGAGAAGCAGCTGGCACAGATAGATGGCACCTTATCCACCATTGAATTCCAGAGGGAAGCCCTTGAGAATGCCAACACTAACACTGAAGTACTCAAGAACATGGGCTTTGCTGCTAAAGCCATGAAAGCTGCTCATGACAACATGTAAGTTACTCCCTCCTCTGCCTTGCTCAGGACCTTCAGCGTGTCACAATTGTCAGGGTTGGAAGGGACCTCGAGGATTGTCTAGTGCCAACCCCCCTGCCATGGGCAGGGACACCTCACACTAGAGCAGGTTGCCCAGAGCCACATCCAGCCTGGCCTTTAAAAACTTCAAGGGATGAGGCCTCCACTTCCCTGGGCAACCTCTTCCAGTGTCTCAGCACCCTCATTCTGAAGAACTTCTTCCTAACATCCAATCTGAATCTACCCATTTCTAGTTTTGCTCCATTCCCCCCAGTCCTATCACTACCTGACACCCTAAAAAGTCCCTCCTCAGCTTTCCTGTAGTCACATACTGGAAGGCCACAATAAGGTCTCCTGGCAGCCTCCTCATCTCAGGACTGAACAACCCCAACCCCTCTCAGCCTGTCATGTGGTGATCTGCTAAATGTTAGGTGTTCCACCACCAAAAGTAGAGCTACAGTAGCCAAATCTTCTTTTAAAAGGCTCTGACTGAAACTAAAACTGCTAGTTATTCTTCAATATTGACCAAAACATGCAAGCATTGATGCTTTCCCAGTATGCCAACATTTTAAAGGGCTCAAAGCCACTGCCTTTGTCCAAAGGAGTCACAGAACCAGCTCCAGTACAGTCTGAAGCAGGTGGGAGGGGGCACCAGTGACAGATTGCACCAAACAGCAGCAAGAATTTTAAACCTCAAGGGAAGAGTCAAACTTCAGTCTGTGCAGTGGAGCTTGTGTCTGTAGCAGTAATTAGAGCTGAGCTGCATTCTGGGGGTGTTGTACTTGCTCTGAAAGCAAACACTGTAGGTGTGATAATGCTGGGGCAGGGGAGAGAGCAGATAGTTGTTTATAGCAGAAAAGCAGCTAAAGCTCTTCACCTGGAGACTCAGGGTGTTAGCTGTGAGCTGGGCTCTTAGGGGAGAGTAAGGAAACCATACAGAGAGTTTTGGGGAGAGCAGAGGGATACAATTCAGACTTGCATGGAAGGGATTCACAGAATCATAGAATGAGTTGGGTTGGAAGAGACCTTAAAGATCATCCAGTTCCAACCCCTGTGCCACAGGCAAGGACACCTTGCACCAGCCCAGGTTGCTCAAGGCCTCATCCAGCCTGGCCTTGAACACCTCCAGGGAGGGAGCATCCACAGCCCTTCCTGGGCAACCTGTGCCAGTGTCTCTTTACCCTCACTGTAAAGAATTTCTTCCTAACCTCTCTTCAGTCTCAATCTGCTCTCCTCAAGCTTCAATCCATTGCTCCTCATCCTGTCACTACATGCTCCTGTTAAAAGTCCCTCCCCAGCTCCCCTGTAGCCTCCTTTAGCTACCGCAAGGCCGCTTTAATGTCTCCCTGGAGCCTTCTTTTCTCCAAGCTGATACCTTGGGAAGTGACCTTGTAAATGTCCCTGTAGTGTGGCATTCCTACAAATCCCAGAGCCTGAAGTGTTGATTGGGAAAGTGCCTGATTGTATTGGATGCTTTCTGTTGCAGGGATATCGATAAAGTAGATGAATTAATGCAGGACATTGCAGAGCAGCAAGAGCTGGCAGATGAGATTTCAGCAGCCATCTCCAAGCCAGTTGGATTCGGGGAGGAGTTTGATGAGGTATGCTTGAAATTTGCCTCTCTTTATATCACAGCATCACTGAGGTTGGAATGGAGCCCTAAGATTCATAGATTGGTGGAATGGTTTGCTTTGGAAGGGACCTTCAAGATCAGCCTGTGCGATCTGAACTAGATTCTCTGGTCCTGCTCTGGCAGGGGGCTTGGAGTTGATGATCTCTGGAGGTCCCTTCCAACCTTTGACATCCTGTGATACTGTGATCTAGTTCCAACCCCCCTGCCATGGGCAGGGACACCTCCCACCAACCCAGATTGCTGAAGGCCTTGGCCCTGGCCTTGAACACCTCCAGGGAGGGAGCAGCCACAACCTCCCTGGCCAACCTGTGCCAGTGTCTCCCTACCCTCACTGGAAGGAATTTCTTCCTACTCTCCAGTCTAAATCTGCTCTTCTGAAGCTTGAAGATGATTGAGTCCAACTATTAACCCAGCACTGCAAAGTCACCACAGCACCACATCTATGATGGCTTTTCAATCCCTCCAGGGATGGGGACTCCTAGGAGAGCTTTCTTTAAAGACCTGCATGTGTCTAGGTGTAGTACTGGGATATCAAACCTCTCCTAGAACCTGTTGGGAGCTGTTCCTGGCAGTGCTACCAGCAGCTGTGACCCTGCCTTTGTGCTGAGAAGGGTTTGGATGGCCTGATCTGAGAATGTTTGGACTTCCTTCTTCTCTTCACTGCTTTCCTCACCCTCAAAGAGGTCATCCAGAGCAATCCAGATGAAGAATCAGACTCAGTTTGCCATGATCCTGTGTACTTAAGGTGCTTTCTTTAATAATGTGACCAGCTAAATGACTTCAACTTTATTCCCTTTTTTTCTTTTTTCTCTTAGGATGAACTCATGGCAGAATTAGAGGAACTAGAACAAGAAGAACTAGACAAAAACTTGCTGGAAATAAGTGGTCCCGAGACAGTACCACTACCAAATGTGCCCTCAATATCAATACCATCAAAGCCAGGTATGTGTGGACCCTCCACAAGAAACATCTGGGATTGTTCTAAAGATGCTGATTTAACTGCCACCTCCTCAGATGGGAGAGATGTACCTGCAGACAGTGCAGAGGCTTTGCTGGAAATGGCCTCATGAACCACAAATATGTCCAGCACCATTCCTTCATGGGGGTAACCTGCTTGTTCCTGAGGCCTGGAGCATCTCTGCTGTGAGGACAGGCTGAGGGAGATGGGGGTGTTCAGCCTGGAGAAGAGAAGACTCTGGGGGTACCTTAGAGCTGCCTTCCAGCACCTGAAGGGATCCTCCAGGAAGGCTGCAGAGGGACTTTTTGTAAAGGTATCTAGAGACAGGCCAAGGGGGAATGGTTTGAAGCTAAGGGAGAGCAGAGTTAGACTGGAGCTTAGGATGAAGTTCATCAGTTTAAGAGTGGTGAGACCCTGGAATAGGTTTCCCAGGGAGCTCGTGGATGCCTCCTCCCTGGAGGTGTTCAAGACCAGGCTGGATGAGGCCTTGAGAAGCAGAATCTAGCTGAGAGGCATCCCTGCCTGTGGCAGAAGGCTTGGAATTAGGTGATCTGTAAAGTCCCTTCCAAGCCAANCTCCTAACATCCACTTTCAATCTCCCCTCTGACACTTCAAACCCATTCCCCTTGTCCTGGCATTCCAAGCCCTTGTCAATAGTCCCTCCCCAACCTTCCTGTAGCCCCCTTCAGATCCTGGAAGGCTACTCCAAGGTCTCCTGGTAGCCTTCTCTTCTCCAGGCTGCAGACCCCCAACACTCTCAGCCTGTCCTCACAGCAGAGCTGCTGCAGCCCTCTCAGCATCTTGGTGGCCTCCTCTGCACTGGCTCCAACACTTCCATGTCCTTCCTGTGCTGGGGGCTCCAGAGCTGCACACAGGACTGCAGGTGGGGTCTGAGGAGAGCAGAGTAAAGAGCAGAATCCCCTCCCTTGCCCTGCTGCACACACTGCTCTTGATGATTTGGTGTACACTGGGATTAAAAGTTTACTTCTGGTCCTCGTGGGTCAGACTCTCAGAGGCACTGCTTTACCTGGCAAGGCAGGTGCAGGCTCAGTCTGTCTTTTGGCAGTCAATAATGTGTGTTCTGAGCTGGAGCTGAATGGAAAATGAGCCTCAGCTCTCCTGCTTTTCCCCATCTCAGCAGCTGTCTGGATCTTGACTTAGTCTAAATGAGATTTTTGTTTTTCCTGTTGCCTGTCAGCTGAGTTGCTGTTAGAAGGAATTAAGGCAAAAGCTGATTTAGGAAGAGCTTAATATAGAAAAGCAAATTCCAGACTTGTACAAGTGAGTGGAAGGGACTTGAGTTTGCATTAGAGCTGAGTCAGTTCTCTTACAGAAAGGTTTATTTTGGAATCAGTGTGAATTGTTTGACTCTTTTACCCCCTTGGAAATAAAACCACTCTGAGGAAGTGACATCTTTGCCTTGGTATTTTCCACAATCACTGCAGCTATTTCTGGGCTAAAAGCTTTTTGCTGAGTTAATGGTTTTCATCTCCAGAAACTGGAGTTGGCAGCTTTTGACAAATAGCAGCATTTACTCCCTTGGAAGGACCCAAAAACTGACAAGGAGGAAGTCTGCATTCTGCTGCTGAATATCCACTACCAAGCAGCTAGTGGTGAGGGTGGCAGGAGGTGAGAAGCACCTACCCAGTGCTAGAGAGCTTGACCCAGCACAGGAGTTAGAGGTGTTGCTGGTTCCTAAGGGGTTGGAGAGCTTGACCCAGCACAGGGGTTAGAGGTGTTACTGGTTCCTGAGGGGTTGGAGAGCTTGACCCAGCACAGGGGTTAGAGGTGTTACTGGTTCCTGAGGGGTTGGAGAGCTTGACCCAGCACAGGGGTTAGAGGTGTTGCTGGTTCCTGAGGGGTTGGAGAGCTTGACCCAGCACAGGGGTTAGAGGTGTTGCTGGTTCCTGAGGGGTTGGAGAGCTTGACCCAGCACAGGGGTTAGAGGTCTCCAAATTCTCATGGAATCATTCAGGTTGGAAAAGGCCTCTCGAGATCATCAAGTGCAACCTTCTACCCAACACCTCCATGGGCTCTAGGCCATGTCCCTAAGTGCCACATCTGCTTGTTTTTTGAACACCTCCAGGGATGGAGGCTCCACCACCTCCCTGGGCATCCTGTTCCTGTCTGAGAACCTTTCATTAAAGGCTTTTTTCCTGATATCCAACCTAAACCTCCCCTGGTGTAGCTTGAGCACATTCCCTCTTGTCCTGTTGTTAGGTACTTGGGAGAAGAGGCCAACACCAGCCTCTCCGCAACCCCCTTTCAGGGAGTTGTAGGAAGCAGTGAGGTCTCCCCAGTGCCTCCTCTACTGCAGACTAAACACCCCCAGCTCCCTCAGCCTCTCCTCACCAGACCTGTTCTCCAAACCCCTCACCAGCTTTGTTGCCCTTCCCTGTACCCACTCCAGCACCTCCATGTCTTTCTTACTCTTCAGTGCCCAAAACTGGTCCTCTTTGGAGGGCTTCAGGATGGAATCAGCAATTAATTTTGATAAGGGAGAGACTGTCATAGTGGAGACATCAAACTTCTGTGAGCCACTATCCCTCTGAAAGGAGCTCAGAAGCTGAAGGCTTGGGGGTCTCTGCTTGGGGGCTTGGTGATTGTGGAATGGCACCAATGGTTCCCACACCTTAACTTTGGTGCCTGTTTGCTTTGCCCCTGGGTGAGCTGCTGCCTCTCTCCACTGAAGGTGATACCAGCAGAAAGTGGAGCCCTTGCTGGCTTTTCCAGAAGGCAACTTTTGCTTCACATCAAAAGGCTCTTATGTGTTTTTTCTTTTTCCTTCTGCTGGCATTTGGTGCTTCATTTATTGGTTAGCTCAGTGCCACAGAGGCTTTCCATGTGAAAAAACATTTTCACTGTGAGGGTGCTGGAGCCCTGGAGCAGGCTGCTGAGAGAGGTTGTGGAGTCTCTTTCTCTGGAGACTTTCAAAACCCACCTGGATGTGTTCCTGTGTGAGCCTGCTTTGGCAGTGGGGTTGGACTGGAGAACATGGAACTGTTGGAGTGGGTCCAGAGGAGGCCACCAAGATGCTGAGAGGGCTGCAGCAGCTCTGCTATGAGGACAGGCTGAGAGAGTTGGGGCTCTGCAGCCTGGAGAAGAGAAGGCTTCCAGGAGACCTTAGAGTAGCCTTCCAGGATCTGAAGGGGGCTACAGGAAGGCTGGGGAGGGACTATTGACAAGGGCTTGCAATGCCAGGACAAGGGGCAATGGGTTTGAAGTGGCAGAGGGGAGATTGAAAGTGGATGTTAGGAGGAAGTTGTTTGCAGTGAGGGTGGTGAGACACTGGCACAGGTTGCCCAGGGAGGTTGTGGAGCACAGAATCCCTCAATGTGATCTTTGATCATGTTGGGTGATTCTGTACTCCACAACCTCCCTGGAGGTGTTCAAGGCCAGGTTGGAGGAGGCCTTGAGTGACCTGTACTAGTGGGAGATGTCCCTGCCTATGGCAGGGGGTTGGAACTAGATGATCTTTGAGGTCCCTTCCAACCTTACCATTCTATGATTCTATCTCCAGGAGTCCCTTCCAATCCCTAACACTTTGTGATTCTCTCCTGCAAAGAATCAAGGCCTTGAGCAACCTGATCTAGTGGGGGGTGCCCCTGCTCATGGCAGGGGAGTTGAAACTTAGATGATCTTTAAGGTCCCAAACCAGTCTTATGATTTTGTGATTTTAAGGCAGGCTTCTGTCAAGATTCCCACTCAACTTTTCTCCTTTTAATATTTTGCAGCCAAGAAGAAAGAAGAAGAAGAGGATGATGACATGAAAGAGCTGGAAGCTTGGGCAGGAACTATGTAACCACAACAATTAACTGGCTGGAAAAAAAAAAAACCAACAAAAAAAGAAAGAAAGAAACAAAGGACTTTGATTACCTGTTCTGGGTGCAAATGTGTTGTGTTGAGGAGAAAGCATAAGCAAAATGTCTTTACCTTTTAATTTTAACCCAAAGCAGTAGGAACTGCATTGCTGTTTTGGTTTATTTTTTTTTGTTGTTGTTGTTGTTGTTGGTTTTTTTTTGTTCTGCATTAAAATGGTCTGCTCAAAAGGAAGGATAAAGGGGAGCAGGAGGAATTTGCCTGCAGCTGATACGGTTAAATTTGTGTAAAAAACCAAAACTAAAAGATGTTTGCTAAAAAAAAAAAAAACATAATCAAACCTTCAGCTTTTTTGAACTGTGCTGCTGCCACTGCTGGATCTTCATCTTCAGAGTTTGGGCCTTGTTGAATTGAAATAAGCTGATTTAAAAAAAAAAAACCAAACAAACAACCCTCAAAGCATCCCAACCCCCAGCACCACTCTGGTTTTAAGTCAGTTTCAGTGTGTCTAGAAGTCTTGTAAAGCGTTTGAAGTCGTCAGCCACCCCTCGGCTTCTTCTCGTCTTTAGGTGCAAGAATGCTTTAGGTTTTTAGTCCTTGGCAAGTTCTCTTTGTGTCCCTGGCCTGATGTGTGGCCAACCTCGTGTCTGGCACCACCACAGCCTTGTCACTGTCCCTGTTTCAGTTGGTGATCTGATTGGCAGTCTGGGAGGGAAGGGAGGGGGGAGGGAAGGTTTTGGTTTCAGTTGTACATTTTGCTTTTTCTACCTAGCACTACAATGTTGATGGCTTTTTGGGGTTTGTTTTTTTTTTGTGTTGGTTTATTCTTTGTTGTTTGGGTTTCTTTTTTTTTTTTTTTTTTTTGGTGATACTCGATAACCCATTCAGATACATGCACACAATTATTTTAATTAAGAAAACTACTATGGATTGCACTGTATTAAATATCTTGATTAATTTTCAGCCCTGGCTTGCTCTCTTGTCAGTATCTTTGGGGTGTTTGGAGCGAGCTGGTTGTGATTTAAGTCACAGGGCATGGCTTGGTATAAGAAATCAGAGGGCATTACCCATGGATGAAGTCACAGGACAGCACTCATGGAGAAAGAAAGAGGCCAAACTGCACTTAAGCTTAGTCAAAGTGCCAGAGGGCTGCTGTGGCTGTTTGATTGTTGTAATCCTGCTTGATCTCCCCTCTCAGAAGCCCCGCAGTAAGGACATCAAAGCTGAATTAACAGGGGAAGCAACAGGTTTAGGGACAGAGCTGGGAACCTTGGCTTTATGGGGTTTGTCCTAGGAGCTGTCTCTGTCATGCTCTGTGCTCACAAATGCTGCATTTTACAGCAGCAGCATTGCAGAAGCTGTGAGTGAGCATCCCAGGTGTCTTAACAGAAGTGTTGAGGTGTAACTGGGGGAGGAAGAAGAAATCCCCTGAGTGCTGTTAATGCTTTCAAGGTTACTGATGTAGAAAGGCAGAAAGTGTTAGTGCCAGAGGCAGCACCTGGCAGCCCAGCTGCTTCCTGGGCTCTGCTTTTCTCTCCTGCTCCTTTAGCCAAGTGCTTTAACTAAAGGCAGAAGGTGATCTGCCCAGCACCAAGAGGCATTAATGAGTGTGTGTTGTGAGTTCTAACAGTCCAACCATTGACCCAACCCCTCCACAGCCATCAAACCCTGTCCCCAAGTGCCATGCCCACACCTCCAGGGATGGGGACTCCACCACCTCCCTGGGCAGCCTGTGCCAATCTCTGACCACTCTTGCAGCCAAGAAATTTTGCCTAATATCCAGACTAAACAGCCCCCTCTTAGCCTTCTCCAGGCTAACCAGCCCCAGGTCTGTCAGCCCTTCCCTGTCACACAGGTGTTCCAGTCCCTTCATCATCCTTGTAGCCTCTGTTGGATTCTCTCTAGTAAATCCCTGTCCCTCTTGAAGTGAAGAACCCAGAACTGGGCACAGTACTTCAGGTGTGGCCTCAGGAGGGCAGAGTAGAGGGTGAGGAGAATCTCCCTGGACCTGCTGCTCACACTCTTCTTAATGCACCCCCAAGAGGACTGCACTCACATCAAGTATCTGCTTGAGTACCTTTGGATCAGGGTGAGCACACAGAGAGCACTTGAAAGCTGCACCCAGGGGTGGCTGGAGAAGAGAGGACTGAGAGGAGATCTGAGCAATGTCTATAAATCTCTGAGGGGTGGGGATCAAGTGGCTGAGGCCAAGCTCTTTTGGGTGGTCCCAGCAATAAGCCAAGGAGCAATGAATCCAAACTGGAACAGAGAAGGTTTCACCTCAGCATGAGGAGAAACTTTACAGTGAGGGTGCTGGAGCCCTGGNTGAATCAGTGCTGGTGATTATAAACCTCAGTGAACATAGAATCATAGAATGGTAAGGTTGGAAGGGACCTCAAGGATCATCTAGTTCCAACCCCCTGCATCCTGCCCCAGGATGTGTTGTAGAGCAGGCAGGAGGCTGCTCCCTCCCAGGAGTAATGGAAATCCATGGCTCTGCCCAGTGCTGCCAGCTGGGAAATCAATCTTAACTCTGCTTGGGTCTTTACCCTGCCAGACATCATAAGTGGCTTTTCTATGTGCCTCTCCTGGTCTTCTCCCCCACAGATGCTCCTTCTGGGACTCTCTCAAGATGCTTTTAACTGCAGGAACCTTCAGTGTGCTGTTAAAGAGGCAGCAAATCAGAGGGGCTCCATTAGCCACTGGGGTGGCAAATCGCTCTCCAGTTGCTTAACTAATGAGCTGGAAGCAAACGTGCTCATTAGTTAATGGATGTCACTAATGGGCTCTCAGGGGACACTTTGGGACTTCACTGGCACCAAGGGCTTGCTGCAGAGCCTGTGGCCTCACAGGTCTCCTGCAGAGGCAGCAAAGCAGCCTACTGTGGGGGGGCACTTGGAGTTTGGAGCCTGCCAGAAACCACCTCCCTTCGTGGTGGCTCCCCAGGCAGCCCATCCCCCCATGCTCCTCCGGGCTGCTGGTGCCCTGGGAAGTGCTGTGGGCATCACCACACCTCTGTGGGTACCCCAGTGTGTGGCAGCCTGTCGAGTTAACAGTGCTGCTGTGGCTACATCCCCAGGGATGCCATCAGCACTTGCAGGTCCTTAATCAACCCTCTTGCAGATGTTTGCTGGGCCACTTTGCTCTTAGCTAGAAAGGCTGGAGCAGCTGATCCTTGGGGTGCCTCCCAAGCTGGCACTCTGAGCTTCTGTGATCTCTCTTTGCCTCTCACCCTGCTCATTAAACCCAATCGACCTCCTGGAGCCTCCGACCGCGGCGTGCGTGTGGCACACGCTGGGCTCCTTCTCCAGAGGTGTGACCAAGAGGCTCGACCCTTCCAACAGGGCTTTGCTCAGAGGATCTGCAGTCTGACATTTGTGTGCTCCCCTCCTCCCCTGCTAGTTATTTTGATCATTAGTTTGGTTCTCAGGGCAGAATTGCTCTCTGCTCATCTGGAAAGCTTCTGTGCCTCAAAGTCCTGCTGGCAGTCGGCTCAAGCTCAGCTCTGTGGCCCCTAAAAGAGCTCTCCTGACTTCATTTCCAAACAGCAAGGCCTATTAAATCAAAGTGAGGCTTTGCAGACCTTGTAGCTCTCAGCAACCCATCCCTCTGCTCATGGAGGTCATTGCTCCCCAGTGCTTCAGAGGAGCTTCCAGCTCACCCTAATGAAAGAATCACAGAATGAACCAGGTTGGAAAAGAGCTTTGAGCTCATCCAGTCCAAGCTATCACCTAACAGCTTCTCATTAACTAACCCCTGGCACCAAGTGCCTCATGCAGCCTCCTCTTAAACACCTCCAGGGATGGGCACTCCACCACCTCCCTGGGCAGCCCATTCCAATGCCAATCACTCTTGCTG
>WBNM01003109.1:0-11960 GCA_013399055.1 Ramphastos sulfuratus
TGACAGGATGAGGGAGAATGCATCCCATGCAAAAGGGAACATCCACAGCAGGAAGGAGAGGGAGCAGATGTGCACACAGCCACGGGCAGGGCACTGCACCCAGTGGTTAAGCATCACCATTCACATCACCTGAAGCAGCCCAGGAAGTGGCATGGAGATTGCCTTCAGAGGCTCCAGCAGGACAGGAGCTGCACAAGAGGAAGCAGCTTCTTGCTGCCCTTCAGAGAGGCTCCAGTGCTGCATTGCAGGGCACAGCTCAGGGTTTGGGCTTGTGAGGGGGTGAAAGAAATTCTCTGTTGCATGAAGTAGCACATGGAGTGGGTCAGACACTGCTGACACTGCCCTGACAGCTCTTTAACAGAGCCCAGCACTGCCAGGCCACTGTGGGCACCATTCTAGCCACAGTGTGCCAAGATGCTGCCTCTGCTGCAGGTCACCAAACCCAGGGCTGCAGAGAGAGCTCAGAGCTCAGGCCCAGGGGTGCTAAGGAAAAGCACAGGGGCAGAGCATGAGTCCTTCTGTGCTCTCCCAACAGAAACCTGCCCACTCTGCACCCTTGCTGCCAGACATTTGCATGCTACAAAGAGCTACAACCACAGGTCCTGAAAATCCTCCTTTGGGCTGAGAGCTGAGTGCTGGGCAGCTTCCCATGTCCTGGGCATGCAGAAAGTCATAGACTCATAGAATCACAGAGTGCCAGGGGCTGGAAGGGACCTCCAAAGCTCAGCCAGTCCAACCTCACTGCCAGAGCAGCATCACCCAGAGCAGCTCACACAGGAACACATTCAGGTGGGTTTTGAATATCTGCAGAGAGGGAGACTCCACAGTCCCCCTGGGCAGCCTGTGCCAGGGCTCTGTCACCCTCACAGGGAAAAAATTCCTCCTCATGTTTCCATGGCACTTCCTATGCCTCAGCTTCCACCATTGCCTCTTGTGCTGTCAGTGGGCATCACCCAGCAGAGCTGGCTCCAGCCTCCTGCCACTCACCCTGCACATTTTGATAACCACTGCTGAGGTCAGCCCTCAGGCTCCTTCTCTCCAAGCTCCAAGCCTCAGCTCCCTCAGGCTCTCCTCCTACCAGAGCTGTTCCATTCCCTTCAGCATCTCTGTGGCTCTGGGCTGGACTCTCTCAAGCAGGAGGTATGCAACAGTACAACCTACATAATCCTGGCATCTGCAGCTGCATTCAGATTCAAAACACTCACTCACATTGGCCAGCCCTGTGGTTTTCCTGCTTACCCAGGCCCTAAAATGATGACATTTCTCATTTAAAGAGCTGTTCCATTCCCTTCAGCATTCTGTGGCTCTGTGCTGGGCTCTCTCCAGCAGTTCTATGTCCCTCTTCAACTGGAGGGTCCAGAACTGGACACAGGACTCCAGATGTGGCCTCAGCAGGGCAGAGCAGAGGGGCAGGAGAACCTCTCTCAACCTACTAACCACAGCCCTTCTAACCCACCCCAGGATGGCATTGCCCCTCCTGCCCACCAGAGCACATTGCTGGCTCATGCTCACCCTCCTATCCACCAGGACCCACAAATCCTTTTCCTCTTCACTGCCTTCCAACAGCTCAGTCCCCAGCCTACACTGCTCCCTGGGGTTGTTCTTTGCCAGGTGCCAGACTGCCCTTGCCCTTGTTGAATTTCATTCCATTTCTCCCTGCCCACCCCTCCAAGCCCATCCCAGCCTGGCTGAATGCCAGCACAGCCTCTGCTGTGGCAGCCACTCCACCCAGTTTGGTGCCATCAGCACACTTGCTGGCAGTGCCCTCTGTGCCCTCAACCAGGTCATTGATGAATATATTGACCAGAACTGGTCCCAGCACTGAGCCCTGTGGGACCCCACTGGTCACAGCCTCCAACTGGACTCCATCCCTTTGAGCACAACTCTTCCTTCTTTCCTTCAACCAGTTCCCAATCCACCTCACTCCCAGATCATCCAGACCACACTGCCTCAGTTTAGCCTGTGAAGGTGCAAGGGGTTTGACCTGGGCATCCAGCTGGAGTCCCTGAAGCCCTTTTCTTCCTTCTCAATTCATTGGAGACAAGAGGAAAATGAGTTTCAGACTTTAGTGCTCAGGCAGCTCCTGAGTTACCAGAGATTTAATTCAGGTACAGTAATGGTCCATGGACTAAATTGCATCAGCTATCAGGGGCTGCTGAGGGAAGGGAGCTGACATCTGTTCACATTTCTATACATGGAAAAAGTACAAAACTTCACTGGGGAAAAAAAATCATTTTGGTAAAATGTTTCCTGTTCTTTAGGGGCAAAGAAAAGTTCTTCCTTTTCACTGTGCAAGGTGCAACCTGCAGCACTGCTCCCAGATTTGGTGCCCTCAGCACAAAGAGGACATGGAGAGGCTCCAGAGCAGGGCATGAAGGTGATGAGAACTGGAGAAGGTCCCCTGTGGGGACAGGCTGGGAGAGTTGGGGCTGTTGAGCCTGGAGAAGAGAAGGCTGCAGGGAGACCTTGGAGCAGCCTTCCAGTGCCTGCAGGGGCTGCAGGAGAGCTGGGGAGGGACTTTGGACAAGGGCTGGGAGTGGCAGGGTGAGGGGCAAAGGATCAAAGCTGGAAGAGCAGAGGTTTAGACTGAAGATTGTGAAGAAGTGAGGGTGGTGAGACACTGGCACAGGTTGCCCAGGGAGATTATGGAGCACAGAAGCACAGAATGTGATCTTTGATCTTTGTGCTTCTGTCCTCCACAATCTCCCTGGAGGTGTTCAGCACCAGG
Source organism: Ramphastos sulfuratus (assembly GCA_013399055.1). Taxonomy (NCBI): domain Eukaryota; kingdom Metazoa; phylum Chordata; class Aves; order Piciformes; family Ramphastidae; genus Ramphastos; species Ramphastos sulfuratus. Next base: position 2,729 of record WBNM01003109.1, read on the forward strand.
TTGGATGAGGCCTTGAGTGACCTGTTCCAGTGGGAGGTGTCCCTGCCTATGGCAGGGGGTTGGAACTGGATGAACTTTTAGGTCCCTTCCAACCCAAACCATTCCATGGTTCCATGATTTATCCATTTTCCCCATCTCATTTATTCCCTGTGACCTGCTAATGGATTAGGCAGGCTTCATCCCAGGCATGCAGTAGTTATCCTGTGGGTGAGGGATTTGCAGTCAGGGCATTGGGAACTTCTCACCTGGGTTCATTTCTCAAGCCATAAATAAATAATGAATAAATAAAATACTATAATAAAATAAAATAATAATAAATAAATAAATCCTAGTGGGAGGTGTCCTTGCCTATGGCAGGGGGTTGGAACTAGATGATCTTTGAGGTCCCTTCCAACCTTATGATTCTATAAGCTCATAAGCATCTAAACTCAGTATTAGGAGCTGAATATAAACTTCCATGTTTCCAAAGTTCCCTGCCCCTGTTGCCTGAGGAAAATGAGTATCAGGCTTTATAGAGACTGAACTGTTTGGAGGAGCTACCTTTGCCCCCTTGGTACTAGCATGTGCTGTGACAGCACCCAGCAGAGCCTGGTTTAGTACCAGGATGGCATCAAAACATGACTGCTCCAAATGTGAGCAGCCTGCTACGAGGGGCTCTGTTGGGGGCATTTTCTTTCTTGGACATCTTCTCCCTAGTATCAAGTGACAGAACAAAAGGAAATGGCCTGAAATTGTTCTAGAGGAGGTTGAGGTTGGAGAGGAGGAAAAATGTCTTTGCTGCAACAGTGGTTAGGGATTGGCAGAGGCTGCCCAGGGAGGTGGTGGAGTCCCCATGCCTGGAGGTGTTGAACTCTGTGCTCATGGCACTTGGGGGCATGGTTTGATGACCACAGTGGTACTGGGTCAGTGGTTGGATTGGATGATCTTGGAGGGCTTTTCCAACTGAAATAATTCTATCATCCTATAAAAATGCCTGGCAAACCAAAGGTGTTAGAAAAAATGTCTTTGGTGTAAGAGTGGTCAGGGATTGGCAGAGGCTGCCCAGGGAGGTGGTGGAGTCACTGCCTCTGGGAGTGTTCAAGAAAGCTGTGGCCATGGCACCTGGGGACATGGGTTAGTGGGCATGGTGGTGCTGGGTCAGTGGTTGGACTGGGTGACCTCAGAAGGTTTTTCCAACTGAAACAATTCTATCACCCTATAAAAATGCCTGGCAAACCAGACATGATAGACTGTGGGTGTTAGGAAAAATGTCTTTGGTGCCAGAGTGGTCAGGGATTGGCAGAGGCTGCCCAGGGAGGTGGTGGAGTGCCCATGGCTGGAGGTGTTGCAGAAAGCTGTGGCCATGGTCCTTGGGGATAGGGTTTGGTGGCCATGGTGGGGTTGGGTCAGTGCTTGGACTGGATGATCTGGGAGGGCTTTTCCAGCTGAAACAATTCTCTCATCCTATGAAAATGTCTGGCAAACCAGAGGTGACAGACACAAATGCTTGGAGGATCCACTTGGTTAAGCAGGACACAGCTACCTGCAGTCACATTTCTTTCTTGTCTCTGAGAGGTAGAATGGAAGCTGCACTACCTGTAGCAGAGCAGGGAGGGAACCTGGAGGTTGCTGGAGTGCAGACCTCTCCATTTCTTTGCTGCAAGAGTGGTGAGGGATTGGCAGAGGCTGCCCAGGGAGGTGGTGGAGTGCCCATGGCTGGAGGTGTTGCAGAAAGCTGTGGCCATGGCATTTGGGGACAGGGTTTGGTGGCCATGGTGGGGTTGGGTCACTGCTTGGACTGGATGAGCTTGGAGGCTTTTCCAGCTGAAGTAATTCTGCGATTCTACTTTTCTGAGATACAAAGGAGAAAATAAATCCTTAACTGAACCAAGCTGGAACAAAGAGACCCCACAGTCCAATTTGCAGGGCAGCTTGGAATGAAAGCTGGAGTGGCAAGCCCTGCTGTGTGAGCTCTATGGTGCCCTCCTTTCACTTATCTCCACCTCCAGGCTCACAGGATGTCAGGGGTTGGAAGGGACCCAAAGAGATCATCCAGTCCAACCCCCCTGCCACAGCAGGACCAGACAATCCAGCTCAGGGCACACAGAACACATCCAGACAGGCCTGGAAAGGCTCCAGAGAAGGAGACTCCACAACCTCTCTGGGCAGCCTGTGCCAGTGCTCTGGGACCCTTCCAGTCAAGAAGTTCCCCTTGTGTTGAGCTGGAACCTCCTGTGCTGCAGCTTCCATCCATTGCTCCTTGTCCTATCCCAGGCAGCAGTGAGCAGAGCCTGTCCCCCCCTCCTGACCCCCAGCCCTCAGATAGTTATAAACATTGATTAAATCCCCTCTCAGCCTTCTCCTCTCCAGACTAAGCAGCCCCAGGTCCCTCAGCCTCTCCTCACCAGGCAGTGCTCAGTCCCCTCAGCATCCTCACAGCCCTCCCTTGGACTCTCTCCAGCAGATCCCTGTCCCTTTTCAACTGGGGAGCCCAAACCTGAAGGCAGTACTCAAGTTGAGGTCTGAGCAGGGCAGAGTAGAGGGGCAGGAAAACCTCCCTGGATCTGCTGGACACACTCTGCTTAATGCCCCCCAGGATCCCATTGCCCTCTTGGCCCCCAGGGCACATTGCTGCCCATGGATAACTTTTATCCACAATGACTACTGAAATCCTCACATGGATAACCTCTGCATAGACTTCTTTTATTTTTCCCCTCTCTTGGCAGCTGAAGAGAAACTTTATTGATTTGACAGCATCTCAGATAAATCACAGACAGATCCAGAGTGCAAGATTGCCCTGACAGAAACCACAGTTTGGAGGGAGCTCAGACAACTCCATCAATAGCAACTGATACAGGCCTAATGTCCAGAGGGAATGCAGAAAGCAGTAAAAAAGCTTTCCAAGGGGGAGGTGGAGGTCAGAAGATTGCCTGTAAGAAAAGTGATAAATGAAGATTTTTAAATGCTTCTAAATTTGCTGGCAGGTGGAAATGGGCCCAAACAGTGACTTGTGCCAAGGTTTGCAAGTTGTATTTCTTCAAGTATCTGCTTTGATTTGTTTGAAAGGGAGAAGGGGAGAGGCACTAAAGTGCCAAGAGAAATTTGGAAGACAACCCAGAAATAAGTTCTGGTGGTGTCAGTGTGGACCTTTGTGAGTTTTGTAGAGTAATCATAGGATCCTGGGATTGGTTCAGCTGGGAAAGCTCTCTGTGCTGCTTGGAGGCTAATTGGAATCTTTTAATGAGAAAAATTAGGTGGTAGGCTGTGAAAAGCAAACACTGAGGATGTCTGCTGCACTCATAGGCTTGCTGGGATGGATAAAAACAAGGACACAAATATAGGTAACAGAGAGAGTCTCTCTCTGGGAGCTGCTGTGTCTGCTCCCTGGGCTGCTGCTGTGTGACCCAACTCATCACTCTGCTTCTAACCCCCCTGGCCCATCCTCCAAACTCACCTTGCATGTAAGGCAAACCCTGGGATAAGGCAGAGGGGTGGGGAGAAGGTGGAAGGGTGGTTGGGAGCCCCTCCTGGGCACTCTGATTTCTGGGAGGGGAATTGTGTTTCTGTATTCCCTTTAACTTGTCTATGTCTGTAACTATTCCTGTCTATTGTGTCTATCTCTGCTTGTTCATTGTGCTGAGCTGTAAATAGAGCTTCAGTCCTTAACTTCCAGCTGGCTGAGTCTAGTCTGGGGGATTTTACAAAGTGTGGGGGGGGGAGGGAACTCCCAACTCACTTTGCTAGTGCTGTCTAACCAATTGTATTAGTTTAACCTTTAAGATTTCCCTTCACTTTTAGCCCTTTAAAACCTGTGGTGCCCAGGTGTGGGGCTCACCCCAGAGCACAGGAAGCAAGCAGTGTGCATGCTGGAGGTTTGCTTTCCTTCTGCCAGAGCTGCCATGGCATTGCTCAGGTCTTCTGCAGAAGCCTCTTTCTCCTCATGTCTTGTTGCAGTTTAGCTGAGTCTAGTCTGGAGGATTTTACAAAGTGGGGGGAGGGGGGGGGCAGGGAACTCCCAAACCATCACACTAACAACCAGTCTCAATCTGCTCTGCTCTAGTTTGAAGCCTTTGCTCCTTGTCCCTCAAGGTCTATGTCCTTCCTGTATTGGAAGGGACCTACAGGTCCCACAGGTCTGTGTCCCTCCTGCTCCAGACCTGGACGCAACACTCCAGGTGAGGTGGTGCCAGAGGTTGGTTGTTCTCAAAACATCTGCCTGTTGGTGTCTACATACTTTGTTTTATAGAAAAAAAAAATATAAGGGAAAAAATAATTATGGAGTGCAAATAATCTCTCCCTCCTGAGGCATTTGGTTTAGCTCATTTTCTGCCAAGACACAGCCGCTGCTGTCTCAGATGCAGCATGCACACACCTTGAGAAAGCCTCAGGAGCAATGCAAACCCAGGAGCTTATGTGTGAAAGCAGTGGGAACATTCAGAAAGGCAATGTTGCAGCCTATCAGTCTTGGTAAGAGCCCAGATGGGTAAAAGTGTCAGCTTTATGTGTGTTCCAGCCACTCTCAATCAATCTGCTTCCCTATGTAGGTTACTGAGTGTGTCTTCCCCAAAGCCTTGAAGACTTTAAATCCTCTGCCTGGAGTCATGCCATTATTTCCATGATAAAATTCATCCAGGCAGGCATCAACTTTCATTTTCCTGGTACCAGACTGGTGGGATTGTACTTTTCAGCTCAATGGTTCCAGAAATTCTCATTGCAGTGATGTATCAAGCTGAATCTCCTTTGCTTTCTCCATCACAAACACTGCACAGCACAAATGGTTGCTTTTGCCTTGCTGCCCACACTTGGCAAAGCTCAGTGCTGCCAGAACTTCTCATTGCAGTGGTGATGTATTAAACTGAATCTCCTTTGCTTTCTCTATCAGCACAAATGGTTGCTTTTGCCTTGCTGCCCACACTTGGTGGCAAAGCTCAATGGTTCCAGAACTTCTCATTGCAGTGATGTATTAAACTGAATCTCCTTTGCTTTCTCTATCACAAGCACTGCACAGCACAAATGGTTGCTTTTGCCTTGCTGCCCACACTTGGTGGCATAGCTCAGTGCTTCCAGAACTTCTCATTGCAGTCATGTATTAAACTGAATCTCCTTTGCTTTCTCTATCAGCACAAATGATTGTTTTTGCCTTGCTGCTCACACTTGCTGGCATAGCTCAATGGTTCCAGAACTTCTCATTGCAGTCATGTATTAAACTGAATCTCCTTTGCTTTCTCTATCAGCACAAATGATTGTTTTTGCCTTGCTGCTCACACTAGCTGGCATAGCTCAATGGTTCCAGAACTTCTCATAGCAGTGGTGATGTGTTAAACTGATTCTCCTTTGCTTTCTCTGTCAGCACAAGTGGTTGCTTTTGCTTTGCTGCCCACACTTGGTGGTATCTAACTGCACTGCTCGAAGCCGGAGGCGACCTTCCCACGAGGCCTTACAGTGAGTGAAATCAGTGTGGTATGACACTGTGTGCTATAAAACAACCACTCTATTATTGAATGCACTGAAAAGGATTCAGTGGCAAGGGAGAAAAACAACATTTTGAGGCCTGATGTGCTTCCTGCCTTCCCTGGCTTCTTGTCTTTTTCCACACCTGCTTCTCTCCCTTTCCAAGGGAGAGTTCCAAGGGAAGTTCCAAGGGAACTTCACCTCCACTCCTATACTCACTGCTACCATCATCTATTGCATGTATAATTCACCTCAGGGGTGATCTTTTCTCTCCTTTCCATCTTGTCTCACTTCTCTCAAAGCACTTCTCATCAGACTTTATCTGGCAAGTTGTCCTGTGCTTGGACACAAGGAACAGAAGAGCAAGTGCAGGGACCTGCACCTGGGCTGGAACAACTCTCACTGGCAGTCCAGGTTGGGGGAGGAGGTGATAGAAAGCAGCCCTGTGGAAAAGGACTTGGGGCTGCTGGTGGTTGAGAAGCTGCACATGAGCAGGCAGTGTGAGCTTGCAGCACAGAAAGCCAAGGGCAGCTTGGGCTCCATCAAGATGTGTGGCCAGAGATGGAGAGAGGGAATCCTGCCCCTCTGCTCTGCTGTGCTGAGACCTCACTTGCACTGCTGTGTCCAGCTCTGGAGCCCCCAATATAGGAAGGACATGGACCTGATGGAGAGGGTCCAGAGGAGGCCATGAAAATGATCAGAGGACTGGAGCAGCTCTGCTGTGGGGACAGACTGAGGGAGCTGGGGGTGTGCAGCCTGGAGAAGAGAAGACTTTGGGGAGATCTAATAGCAGCCTGCCAGTACCTGAAGGGGGCTACAAGAAGGCTGCTGAGGGACTGTTTCTAAAGGCCTGCAGGAAGAGGACAAGAAGCAATGGTTTGAAATGAGAGCAGAGCAGATTGAGGTTGGATGGTAGGAACAAGTTTTTTACTGTGAGGGTACTGGAACACTGGAACAGGTTTGTCCAGGAAGGTGGTTGAGGCCCCATCCCTGGAGCTATTCAAGGTTGAAGCTGGACAGGGCTGTGGGCAATCTGCTCTAGTGGAGGATGTCCCTGCTGAGTGCAGGGGGGTTGGACTGGATGAGCTTTGGGGGTCCCTTCCAACCCAGACCATTCTATGCACTCTTCACCAGCAGCACCTCGCCAAATGCTCACAGCACAGCACAGCTCTGCAGATCATAAAAGTAAACCAAAGGACAAAACCACTGCAGAAGAGAAGATCTGCCAGCAGGTAGCAACTTCTGTTTGAGGGAGCAGACACAGGACTCATGTACAGCATCAGCCAGCTGGGTGGAGGTGTGAGGGCTCCCTGGCAGCCAAGCAGTGTGCTGGGGTGGCAAAGGCTGACAGCTGATCTCCACACTGTCAAATTCCAAGATGCCTGAGGATTTTCAGACCACTGGCCAGCTTCACTTAGCATCCATCTTCTTTTTAGACATGGAAATCACCTTTCCTGTGACTCATTTACCCATGAGTTTAAACCTCTGCTGAGCCATAGGGCGCTGGACATTGAGAAGGAGCCTCTGCAAAACAGGCTGGACCTGCAGGTGACAGAAGGACATCACTCAGACACATAACTCCAAAACCAAATAGATTTTCAAGCCTTTTTAACTTTTCTCCAAGCTTTTGTGGGCATAGAGAGAAGCCTCCATATTTATATGCTAGTGTCATAGCATCTCCCTGCGCCCGCAACAGCAGACATGAAATATCTGTTTGCTGCAGGGACAAAAGTGCTCTCCTGGAATCCTTGAGGCATTGAAAACATTTCCAGGGGGATGCCTTTTGGTTTCTGCAGAACCCTGCTGCTTCTATCAAAGCCTGTGACACTGCTGCTGAGGATTTGCTGCTGCAGAAACACAGGTGTTAGTTCTCAGTGACGCTGCGTGCCCAACCCCTGTGAAAAGGGCAGAGCCTCAGGACTGCTCTGATTTATCCTGTGCTTCCCACTGCCCCTGAGGGAGCAGCTCTTCAGCACTGCCCCACTTCTTCTTCTCCCTGGATCCTTCCCTGGTGTCTCTTGGACTTTACAAGGGAGTCAGAAATAGTAATGTGCTCTGGTGCCCAGGAGGGGCAATGCCACTCTGGGGTGGATTAGAAGGGCTGTGGTTAGTAGGTCATGAGAGGTTCTCCTGCCCCTCTGCTCTGCCCTGGGGAGGCCACATCTGGAGTACTGTGTCCAGTTCTGGGACCCCAGTTCAAGAGGAACATAGAACTGCTAGAGAGAGCCACAAAGATGCTGAAGGGAATGGAACAGCTCTGGTAGGAGGAGAGCCTGAGGGAGCTGAGGCTTGGAGCTTGGAGAGAAGGAGCCTGAGGGCTGACCTCAGCAGTGGTTATCAAAATGTGCAGGGTGAGTGGCAGGAGGCTGGAGCCAGCTCTGCTGGGTGATGCCCACTGACAGCACAAGAGGCAATGGTGGAAGCTGAGCCATAGAAGTGCCATGGAAACATGAGGAGGAATTTTTTCCACTGTGAGGGTGACAGAGCCCTGGCACAGGCTGCCCAGGGGAGCTGTGGAGTTTCCTTCTCTGAAGATATTTGAACACCACCTGGATGTGTTCCTGTGTGACCTTCCCTGGGTGATGCTGCTCTGGCAGGGGTTGGACTGGTTGAGCTTTGGAGATAATTGAGTTTGAGCATCAACCTAACATCACCATGGACATTAACCCATGTCCCCAGGTGCCGTGGCCACAGGTTTCATGAACTCTTCCAGGCATGGGCACTCCACCACCTCCCTGGACAGCCTCTTCCAAACCCTGACCACTCTTCACCAAAGACATTTTTTCCTCCTCTCCAACCTAACTCTCCCTTGGCACAATTTCAGGACATTTCCTCTCCTCCTGATCCTAGGGAGCAGAGCCCAACCCCCACCTGACTGCAGCCTCTTCCTGCAGCAAAGGTTCCTCATCTCCAACCCAAACCTCCCCTGGCACAATTTACATTGATCCTTGCATTAGACCTGAGTGCTGTGGTTGACACAGCCCAAAATGAAAACTCAAGACTTGAGAAGCCAATGCACACTAAATCAAACCTTTTGAGGATGAGCCATCACTAAATTCAGCTCTGCTCAGTGGCATTTAGGAGCAGTGGTGCAGATTTCCCAAAGTAGCCTTTTCTACCTGCATTAAAATGTTCAGAAGCAAAGAGCAGATCAGCTCCTTGTAAAATGGAGAGGGTGGAACTGTGCTGTTTTTACCACTCTGACTCTTTTATCTCCTTTCCATTGAGCATTCAGAGTTGATGCTTTTGAAACTGAAAGCAATTTTCTTAAGGGATAACAGCAGTGCAGGGCATGGAGTTGCACAACTGAAGAATATTGGGCAGGCTGCAGACACCTCCCAGTCAAACACTTCCAAGTAAGCATCACTGGTGAGTGAGCACAGCTCCCCCAGCCCATGCTCATCTGAGGGTGGTTTGCAGAAAGCACTGCCTCATGCAGCACTGTTGCAGTACAAATAGTTATTGATAGATTTTTAATAGTTCCTCTGCCCCAGCTGCAAATTCTGACTTAGTTCTCATGCCCTACTAGGGATTGATTTGCTGATGGAGGAGGTGCTCAGGGAGGAGGTGCAGAACTACAAGGGGAAAACAAAACAAAAAACAAAACCAAAAAACAAACAAACAAAACCCCAAAACACAACAAACGAAAAAAAAAGACTTTATTTGGTTTCATCTCTTTGTGGCTTTCCAAAGGATGCTGTAAAAAGCATCAAACATTGGTTCAACATACACTGCAAGTTCAGGGACTTCAGGTGGGCTGGTAGGTACTAACTTCCCTAACAGCCAACCCTGTGCTGGGCTG
>WBNM01003112.1:1322-16824 GCA_013399055.1 Ramphastos sulfuratus
TCTTCTCTCAGGCAACCAGCACCAGAACAAGAGGACACAGTCTCAAGCTGTGCCCGGGGAGGTTTAGGCTGGAGGTGAGGAGAAAGTTCTTCACTGAGAGAGTCATTCCCCACTGGAATGGGCTGCCCAGGGAGGTGGTGGAGTCACCGTCCCTGGAGGTGTTCAAGGCACGTTTGGACGTGGCACTTGGTGCCATGGTCTAGTCTTGAGGTCTGTGGTAGTGGGCTGGACTTGATGATCTTTGAGGTCTCTTCCAACCTTGCTATATACTGTGATACTGTGAACCCTGCAGCAGGCTGCCCAGGGAGGGGGCTGAGGCCTCATGCCTGGAGGTGTTGAAGGTGAGGCTGGACAGGGCTGTGAGCAACCTGCTCTGGTGGAGATGTCCCTGCTGAGTGCAGAGCTTGGGCTGGGGGAGCTCTGCAGGTCATCTCCAGCCCAAACCATTCTCATGTTCCAGGGCTGCTGCTAGTCTGGCAGTGAAGTGTCTGCCACAGCTGGCAGCTGCCTTTGAGCTGGTGGCTGAAGGGAAGTGCCAGGGCAGGCCGAGAGGGAGGTCTGTAGAAAGAGTTGGGGACACCACTGGTGTCCACCCTGCTCTCCTCTGTCTCACTCTGTGGTGATGCTCTTGGCAGTGTTTGGTGTTCTGGCAGCCCTCAAGCTTTGGGCCCATGCAGCCTGTGAGGCTGTGCCCATGTCCCCATCCACGCAGGCTGCCCTGGGGCACAGCTCTGACCCCCTGGGGGCAGGGAGGGGAGGGCTGGGGGTGTTTTATCCCTTCTAGCCTGGGGAAGCCTTGGGGCTGTTTGAGGGCAGCTGTGGGGCAGGGTGCCCTACCCTTCCTGTTCCATGCTGCCCGGTGCCAGCAGCTGCCCATGCTAGCCCTGGCTGCCCTCTGCCCTAGGTCCGGACGCTGTTTGTCAGTGGCCTTCCCGTGGACATCAAGCCCAGAGAGCTCTACCTGCTCTTCAGACCATTCAAGGTAAGAAGCTTGACCTCTGACCCTTGGGGAGGGACCTGTCTCCTGCCAGAGGGGTGGCAAGGGGGAAGGGAGGCTTCCTCTGGGAGTCTGGGCAAGCTGGCATGGAACCAGCCTGACTGCCCGCAGCTGCAGCCTGTGGCAGAGGTGCTGCTGTGCCCAGGATGCTGGGTCAGCCCTGCTGCCCAGCTGCCTGCCTCTGAAGGGGTGCCCTGGTCCTGCTGCCTGTCCTTCACCAGGTCCCACTTGCCCCGAGGCCAGCCTGGGTGCTGCTGCTCTTGTCTGCAGTCCTCTAGCACAGGGTGAGAGCCACACAGGGTCCTCACCCTGGCACTTGGGGCAGAGCAGGGAAATGTGCCAGGGTGGCCCAGCTGAGACACCTCCTCTGTCCCTAGCCTCCACAACCACCTCCCTTAGTGGCAAGAGGAGCAGTGCTGCTGCTCCTGCCTTGGAGAGGGTCTGGTGCCAGAGGAGCTCCTGGGGCTGTCACACCATGTGTCAGCTGCTCCTTTGCTAACCTGGCACTGCCTTCTTCCCTCCCTTCTGCAGGGCTATGAAGGATCACTCATCAAGCTGACTTCAAAGCAGGTACCTGCTCCTCCCAGCCCGGGGTCTGGCCCGTGCTGGAGAGGCACAGACGTGCCAGGAGGGGAGGGGAGCAGGTGGCACTCACTGCATTCAGCACCATGTCTCAGCTGGGTGCTGCCCTGCTGGTGGCCCCAGGCTCTGAGCTGTGCAGGATCTCCTGATGCTGCCCAGGGCCATGCGGGCTGGGGCAGACCTGATGCACCCTCAGCTGCCACAAACCTTCCCCAGTCCCATCCCAGTCAAGGGAGCAGTTCCAGCTGTGGGCAAAGGGCATCCTTGCTGGGGGTTCCCAGGGTGAGTGGGGCACCCGTGGGTAGGAGTGCCAAAGCATTTGGGTGTGGTGGAAGGCACAGAGCAGGACTCCTGGGTTGATGGCCCCAAGATCCTTCGTGCTTTGCTTGGAGCCCCCCTTCAGCTTTAGATGTCCTGCAAGCTGCCTTACAAATACCTTAAGGGTGGGTGGCAAGAAGAAGGTGCCAGGCTCTTGTCTGTGGTGCCCCAGGACAAGGGGCAATGGATACAAACAGGAACCCAGGAGGTTCCACCTCACCATGAGGAGGAACTTACTTGGTGTGAGGGTGCAGAAGGCCTGGAGCAGGCTGTCCAGAGAGGCTGTGGAGACTTTCAGACCCCACCTGGATGGGTTCCTGCGTGCNACCCTGCTGGGGGTAGACCTGGAGCTAGGGGCTGGAGTTGGACTTAGCTTGTCCAAAGCACAGAAAGGCTCAGAGTGTCTCAGCTGTACCCGCAAGTGCAGAAGCTGAATGGTCCTGGAGCATGGCCCCGGGGGGGCAGGAGAGCTGCACCTCGGCAGACTGCCCCAGGCTCACTGCAGGGGCAGGCTCTGACTGCTGGAGGGCTGCTTCAGCACCTCTGATGGTTGTGGGGAGAGGGCAGCAGCTTCTCAGCTTGCCCTGCCCCTTCCTTCTCAGTAGCTGGCCCCTGGCGATGGGATCCAGGCTGCCAGTCCTGATCCTCCGCTGCTGAAGTGCTGCCTGCTGCACAGTGGGGAGCTGTGGCCTGTGCCCACCTCTTGCTCCAAGGAGTGTGGATTCCTGCCTGTGTGCCCAGAGCTGCTCTGCCAGCAGCTTTCCCTCCTGCTATTTGCACTGAGCTGGGAGCTCATCCAAGCTGCCTGCTTGGCTTGGGGATACCTGCAGCAGGCAGGTCTGGGGAGCCAACCTTCAGCTCACAGATAAGAAGAGGTGCTGGGGGCACAGGGCAGTGCCCAGCTGGCACCCTGTGATGCGTCGAGGGATGTGGAGCTCAGCTCAGCCCGGGTGAGCTGCAGCCTCTCCTCTGGAGGCTCTGGGCTGAGCTCAGCAGGGTCTGGTGTAATGAGGCAGGCTCCATGTGAAGCTGCTCTGTGTGGCCTTGTTAGGGCCTCACTTGCCAAGTGTCCTGGTGACAAGCATGTGGCAGTCAGAGCAGGTCCTTTCCCTGGCCTCTGGCCTGCCAGGCCCTCTGCAGCCAGAAGGGANCCTTAAGGGTGGGTGGCAAGAAGAAGGTGCCAGGCTCTTGTCTGTGGTGCCCCAGGACAAGGGGCAATGGATACAAACAGGAACCCAGGAGGTTCCACCTCACCATGAGGAGGAACTTACTTGGTGTGAGGGTGCAGAAGGCCTGGAGCAGGCTGTCCAGAGAGGCTGTGGAGACTTTCAGACCCCACCTGGATGGGTTCCTGCGTGCCCTGCCCTAGGTCACCCTGCTTTGGCAGGGGGCTTGGGCTCCAGAGGTCCTTTCCAACCTGCACCATGCTGAGATTCTGGTTCTGCCTGGGGCACAGGGGGTGGCAGGGTGGCCTGAGGAGCTGGGGGAGGTTCCCAATTGAGCTGAGCACTGTCTCTTGCAGCCGGTTGGGTTTGTGACCTTCGACAGCCGAGCTGGTGCAGAAGCAGCAAAGAATGCCCTGAATGTGAGTGTCTGATGGGGGCAGGCCTGGGGAGGTGTGGGGGCNTCTTGCTCCAAGGAGTGTGGATTCCTGCCTGTGTGCCCAGAGCTGCTCTGCCAGCAGCTTTCCCTCCTGCTATTTGCACTGAGCTGGGAGCTCATCCAAGCTGCCTGCTTGGCTTGGGGATACCTGCAGCAGGCAGGTCTGGGGAGCCAACCTTCAGCTCACAGATAAGAAGAGGTGCTGGGGGCACAGGGCAGTGCCCAGCTGGCACCCTGTGATGCGTCGAGGGATGTGGAGCTCAGCTCAGCCCGGGTGAGCTGCAGCCTCTCCTCTGGAGGCTCTGGGCTGAGCTCAGCAGGGTCTGGTGTAATGAGGCAGGCTCCATGTGAAGCTGCTCTGTGTGGCCTTGTTAGGGCCTCACTTGCCAAGTGTCCTGGTGACAAGCATGTGGCAGTCAGAGCAGGTCCTTTCCCTGGCCTCTGGCCTGCCAGGCCCTCTGCAGCCAGAAGGGATTCAGCCTCCCCATGCTGCTGTGCCCATGGCAGGCCCAGAGCTGCCTGGCACAGGCTCTGCAGCACCTTCACAGCACTCCCAAACTGCTGCAGCTCAAGAAAGGCTTGAGGGTGGGCTGTGTGGTGGGCACACCCAAGATGAGTTAGTGGGATCTGGGCAGCAAGACTTTGGCTGATCCAGTTCTGCTCTGCTGGAGCCCTTGCCCTGGGCATGGGGCCGTGCCCTTGTGTCTGCCCAGGCTGGCAGGAGCACCACGGATAGGAGCTGTGGTGCAGGTGGGGTTATCCCAGCTTCAGCTTCCTGAGTGGGCAGGGAGGCTCCAGCTGGGCTTTGCTCCGTGGGTAGGCACAGGCTGTGCTTGGACCCAGAGCTCTGAGAGCCTCCTGTGCTTGCTTCTGTGCCAGGGCATCCGCTTCGACCCCGAGAACCCCCAGACCCTGCGGCTAGAGTTTGCCAAAGCCAACACAAAGATGGCCAAGAGCAAGCTGATGGCCACACCAAACCCCACCAACATCCACCCTGCCTTGGGGGCACACTTCATTGCACGAGACCCCTGTGAGTATGCTGCCAGGGACTTTGGGGTTGTGGTTGGTCCAACCTGGGAGGTGCTTACCCCTGGGAACACTGCCAGGGCGGGAGGGAAGCCATACCCACGTGCCAGAGCTGCCAGGTGCACCTGATGAGGCCAGCACTAGAAGTGGTGGGAGGGCAGAGCTGGGGTTGGTAGCTTCAGACATCCCTGAAGTCCTTCAAATCATCCCTGGCTTCAAGGCAGGAAGGATGAATCCTGTGCCACACACCCTTGGCATACCCTGGTTGGGCAAGCAGCCCCTCAGGTGGTGCTGAGAGCCCTGCCCTCTGTCCTGCCATCCTGTGGCACCAGCCTTGTGCTGTGTATGAGCCACCCTGCCCTCTGTCCTGCCATCCTGTGGCACCAGCCTTGTGCTGTGTGTGAGCCACCCTGCCCTCTGTGTGATGAGCCTGTCCTGGCCAATCTTGGCAAGGCTGAGAGCCCAGGGCAGCAGCTGCTCACAGGGAGGCTGCAGGGCTCTTGTGCCCCCTCAGGGTGGCTGTGCAAAGGGCACAGAAGGTTGCTCTGTAGAAGAGCAACCAGGCTGGTGAAGGGCCTTGGGCACAGCTCTGGTGAGGAGCAGCTGAGGGAACCAGGGTGGCTTAGCCTTCAGAGGAGGTCCCTGAAGGGTGGCTGCAGTGAGCTGGGGTTGGCCTCTTCTGGCATGCAGCAAGTGACAGGGCAAGAGGAAAGGGCCTCAGGTTGTGCCAAGGGCCCTCAGGTTGGGCATTAGAAACTTCTTGCCCACAAGGGTTCTCAGATGCCAGCACAGGCTGCTGGGGGGTGCTGGGTCCCCATCCCTGGAGGGGCTCAGGGGTGTGGGCTGCGGCGCTGAGGGCTGCTGGGGCTGGGTGCCAGCGGTGGGGCTGCGAGCTCTGGGTGCTGCACTTGGCCTCCAAGGTCTGCCCCAGCCTGGGCAGCCCCGTGCCAGCTTTCCTTGGGGGCCGGGCCGCCGGAGCCCGTCCCTGAGGCCGGCTGCTGTGCCAGCCCCTGAGCTGCTGTTCCCTGTCTCCTCCTGCCCAGATGACCTGACTGGAACAGCTCTGATCCCCGCGTCCCCGGAGGCGTGGGCACCCTACCCGCTGTACACCACCGAGCTGACCCCTGCCATCCCCCACGCAGCCTTCACCTACCCGGCGGCTGCCGCCGCCGCCGCTGCCCTGCACGCTCAGGTGAGCCTCTGCCCGGCGCTGCCAGGCGCCCCCTGCTGAGCCTCTGCCCGGCGTTGCCAAGCGCCCCCCTGCCCGGCGCCTGCCTGCAGCTTGGCTCCTGGGCAAAGCCTCTTCCTGCCTGCAGTGCGTGGAGGAGCTCCAGCCCTGAGCAAACCACTGGGGAGAGGTCTGCTGGGCACAAGGGCAGCCAGGGCTGGGTGGTGATTTGTGAGCCTGGCGAGAGGTCTGCTGGGCACAAGGGCAGCCAGGGCTGGGTGGTGATTTGTGAGCCTGGCGAGAGGTCTGCTGGGCACAAGGGCAGCCAGGGCTGGGTGGTGATTTGTGAGCCTGGCGAGAGGTCTGCTGGGCAAGGGCAGCCAGGGCTGGGTGGTGATTTGTGAGCCAGGCTCCAGGACAAGCTCACTAGCACCTGGGGGTGTGGGTCTGGAACTGGGCTGAGACCAAGAGCCCTGCTTCAACACGAGGGCCCTGCCCCCCTGGCAGTGCAAAGGGAAGCCAAGGCAGAAGTGGTCTCCTAGGTAGCATTTGTAGAGGAAAACCTGGTGCCCAGGTCCCTGCCCTGCTTGGTGTGCCCAGCCAGCTGTGCTCTGCCTGCTCCTGTGCCATGGGGGCAGTGGCACTCTGTGCCCTGCCAAGCGTAGGGGTTAGCTTTGCTCTTCCCTGCTGAAATGCAGAGGAGGAATCTGTTTGCCCTCCCCGTGCCCACCTGGCTGCTGGTCAGCTTTGCCAACCCTCTGGCATCCTCTTGTTCCCCTGGACTGCAGCTGCCCAGCTTTAACAGGAGCTTGCTTGGCGTGGTGCCAGCGGAGGGCAGGCAGCTCCTGGCCTCTCTAGGCCTGGGTGTCCTGTCCCTGTCCTGCAGCCCTCTGCTGCTCTCACCCTTCTCCTGATGAGCTGGGGCTGGGCAGGAGCTCCTGCAGGGTGGGCACTAAGTGGGCGTGGGGCCGAGGGCAGGACCGAGCACTGCCGTGGCTCTCCCACAGGCCCTCCCCTGGAGGGCTGTGCATGCTGGTGCCCTCCAGGGGTTACTGGTGGTGCCCACAGCTGCAGGAGTGTGCTCTGCTCCCGGGCAGCCCGGGCCAGCAGATGTCTTCCTTCCCCTGCCCTTCCTGTGCCAGGCTGCTGCGGCCAAGGGCTGACAGAGTCTGCCTGGCAGGCAGGAGCAGGGGCAAACCCCCCTGGCTGAGGCAGCTGAAGCCATTGCTGCAGCTCCTTCGGGGGAGATCATCAGTCCCTGCCTGGGGACCTGAAGTGGGAGGCTTAGACACCAAAGCTGTGCTGCATGGTGGGAGGGCAAAGCTCTGCCCTCCTAAAGCAGAGGGCATCAAGGAGGCCTTTGGCTATGTCTTTCCCCTGTGGGGTCCCTGCCCTCCAGTTGGCAAGCTGCTGGCATCCACAGAGCTCTTCTGGCCTGCAGAATGACCCCGAGGCTCCAGGGAGCTCTCTGTATCGGCAGGACTGTGCCTCAGGAGGTGTTCAAGTGCTGAGCCCTGGGGAGCCAGCGTGGCACCCCCTGCCCGTGGCTCTGAGGGGAGCTGGCCAAGCTGGCACAGCTGCTCCCTCCTGCCCTGTCCTGGAGCTGGCAGTGACCTCGCCAGGGACGTTCTGGGGCACTCTGTGTTACCAATAAAGTTTTATGGGGTTAAACATTACTCAGGCTGGCAGCTCAGGGCTGCTTGGTCCCTGGGCTGGAGCCCTCTCCCTGGCAGGAGTGAGGAAGGGAGACAACTTCTGCCCACAGCCTGGGCTCAGAGCTGTATCCTTGGTCCTGGTGTGCCAAGCCCTCCGCTCTGGCTGCCAGGGGCTGCTTTGCCTGGTGAGGTGGTGGGCACATGGGATGGCCTGGAGGAGAGCTGCAGCTGTGCCTCCTGAGGTCAGTGTTGGCTGGGGGCTGTGGTGGGGCTGGGCAGAGCTGCAGCAGGCAGCCCTGTGGCTGGAGCCTGCCGCTGAAGATTTGAACCTGGAGCCTCTGGGAGCGAGCAGGAGAGGAGGCTGCCAGCTCCTGCACCTGGACAGCCTCCTGGCAAGCTGCCCAGAGGGCTGGCAGTGGTGAGGAGGGGCAGGAGGTGCCACGAGGCTGACCTGACCTCGAGGAGTCGTTGGTAAGCTGCCGGAGGGCAGGGAGCAGCGGGTGCCGGTGAGCTGCCCTGCCAGGGTGATGTTGCCGGCGGGCACCAGGCTGCTGGAGGTGTGCCCGTGGCCTGCCCCTGCACTGCTGAAGGCCACTCCCTGCGGGGACTCTGACTTTAAGCTTGTCCCATCTGCCTCCCCTCCCTGCCACCCTCTCTCAACCCCCCTCCTTTGATGTCCCTAGTGAACTCCAGCCATGATGCCAGCGCAGGCTAGCCCTGGAGTCAGAGCTGTCCCTGGAGCTGGGACACCCTAGTGATGCCCCATTGCAGCTAGTGGAGTGGCTGTCCTGCAGCTCCATCCCTAGAGGTGTTTAAGCAGGATGGCAGCCCGGCCCGGCAGGACTGGTAAGGTACCCACCTCTCCTCCCAGGTGCACCATGGGACTTGCAAGCTTCTGCCCATCTCTGTAGCCCGTATCTCCTTGGCAACCCAGTGCATGGGCCTCACGCTACCCACCCACCAGAGCCTGGGGAATGAGAGACACCAGGCCTTCTTTCTAACCCACATCTCCAACCTGGCAGCACATGACATGGCACACCCAGCATGGCACCATCTTACATCAACTCCTCCCGGCTGAGCTGGCCTCAGCCAGGTCCCGCCGGTGGCAGGGGAGCAGCCCGGTTGAGCCAGGGCACAGAGAGCCCTGCTGCTTGGGCATGAGAGACGAACCTGGTTTCTCCCCCACCACGGACCTCTTGAGGGCAACCAGAAATCCACCTTGACCTCACTCCTGGCACCCGGTGGGGGAGGTGAGTGATGTGGCAGCAGACAGCACACGACTAAATCCTAGCGGGCACCATAGACAACAGCACTGCCGGGCACCTTGGTCCAGACTTGCTACGGGACAGGCCCTGCCCCAGCGGGGTCTAACTCACCTCTTTCCTCTCCAGCTGCTGGAAGCAGAGCAGGTTCCTGCCTGCAGCTTGGCATCTCTCTTGCAGCCTGAGATGCCAGGCAGGACGTGGGGCTGGAGCACCGCAAGGGGCAGGGAGCTGGCAGCAGGGCGGAGCTGGCAGCTGGGGAAGGTGGCCTGGGGCTGTGTCAGCTCTGCCCGAGGGAACAGGCCTGGCTCAGTTCTTCTTGCAGTGCTTCTGGGTAGACTTCTTCTTCTGTGTGGTACTGATGTGGGGGAAAAGGCATCAAAGGTGGGTGCCAGGTCTGCCTCTGCCCTGGGAGGATGGAGGCGCAAGGGTGAGCGGAGTTGGTCTCCTGGGAAGGTGAGGAGAGCTTGGCGCAGGCACAGAGCCAAGGCTGCAGCTTGCCTTGCTCTGCCTGCAGCAGCTGAACAGCTTCACCTGCTGCTGCCTGAGGGCCTTGGGCTGCATTGGGCCTCTGGTGTGGATCCCCTTGTTGTGAGGTGCCTCGAAGCCAGGCTCTAAGTAGGCACCAGGAGATGCCAGAGGCTGTCAGTGCTCCTGGAGATGCTTTCAGCTGTGGCACCATCCCTGAGGACAGGAGGCTGCTGTGGGCAGAGCTTGCCCTGGAAAGCAGTGGCTGGGTGCAGGATTGCTTGGTAAGGACAGGAGTGATGCTGGTGGTGGTCACCATGAGGAGCTTGCAGGAGGTGAGGCTGATGTTGGGCATCCAGAGCCCAGGGGACTTCTTGGTGGATGCTGCCAAGGCAGGGAGCAGGGCATGAAAGCTCACAGGTGCCAGTCCTTTTGGGGCGGGCTGCCCAAGGTGCTGCTAAGCAGCAGCCTCATCTGGAGGCTTGGAGGAGCTGGTGGAGGTGAGCCCCAAAGCTGGGACCTGCCCAAGTGAGCTCTGGGTGGAAGGAGCACTCCTGGCTGCGTCGTGGCACAGGAGTCCAGCCCCGAGCCAGAGCCTGCTG
This sequence comes from Ramphastos sulfuratus, assembly GCA_013399055.1. Classification (NCBI taxonomy): domain Eukaryota; kingdom Metazoa; phylum Chordata; class Aves; order Piciformes; family Ramphastidae; genus Ramphastos; species Ramphastos sulfuratus. The sequence goes on from WBNM01003112.1 coordinate 11,003, forward strand.
CTGGGGGTCACTGCTCCACAAACCCCTCCCTCCTCTTTGCTGCCTGGGCTGGCTCGGGCCAGGCTGCATTTGCTGAGCCTTGGCTGCTCCTGGGGACAAGCATGAGACAGCTCCCAGAGGCTGTGCTGCAGCGCTGGCCATGGGCAGCTGGGAGCAGGAGCTGGGCTCAGGGCTGTGCTCTCCCTCCCAGTGCTGCTTTAGCTAAGGGTGCTGCTGTCTGACCCACCTGGGTGCCACCAGCCTGGCTGAGCCCTGGAGCACCAAAGGGCCACCCTGGTGGATCTGCTGGAGCAGGGCAGCCCTGCTCTTGTGCACCACTGCCTGCTGGCATCTCATTGCATGATGTCCTGGGCTTCATGGCAGACCCTCCCTGGGCTCAGGTGCTGGAGGCTGATGGAGATCTGTCCTCCTGCCCCTGACAGACTCTTTTCTGGGCAGAGGTCTGAAGCACTCCTCAAGACCTTTGTGGTTCTGGTGTCCTCCTAAACCTCAGTGACTCAGGGCTGGACATATTTGGCCAAGCAGCCCTGAGCAAGCTCTCCCAAGCCTGATGTTCCCCCTCTAAACAGAAGGAGTCAGGAGATGCTCTCAGCTCCTCCAGGCACCTTCTGAGCAGCCATTCTTGCTAGGTTGCACCTGAGGAGTGAACTGGACCCAGGGTGGCATCAGAAGTGACTTCCTGATGTGGAGCTACCTCAGGCCAAAGGGCAGCAGCACTCTGGGCAAAGGAGCAATGCCCACCCAGCTTGCACAAGGCACTCCTAGAATGAGTTGGGTTGGAAGGGACCTTGAAGAGTAGCTGGCTCCAAACCCCCTGCCATGGGGGGCACCAGCCTGGCTTTGCCCATGGCAGGGGGCTTAGAACTAGCTGCTCTTCAAGGTCCCTTCAGGCTTGGAACCAGATGATCTTCAGCCTCCCACCAGCCCAGGTTGCTCAAGGCCTCATCCAGCCTGGCCTGCAACACCTCCAGGGATGAAGTGTCCACAGCTTCTCTGAGCAACCTGCTCCAGTGCCTCCCCAGCATCATAGGAAAGAGCTTCTGCCCTGGCTGAAGTGCCTGCTGCTGGGGCTGGAGATGTGTGCCCAGGCAGGGCTGATGGATGAGGGCAGTGCCCCGTGGGCACCTGTCCTTGCCTGCCCTGGGTCATGTTCCCATCAGATGTTTCCAGCTGGAGCACAGCAGCTTGTGCCAGCCCCCACAGGAGGCTGCCCACTGCTTGCACCCAGTGAGCTGCAGCCTGGGGGAAGAGGTGACTGAAGTGCCTCTGGACTGGGCACCTCAAGTCCTGGGCTCAGTTTTGGGCCTCCTCAATACAAGAAGGACACTGAGGGGCTGGAGCAGGGCCAGAGAAGGGCACCAAAGCTGGGGCAGGGTCTGGAGAACAGGGCTGGGGAGGAGCAGCTGAGGCAGCTGGGGGGGGGTTGGTGTGGAGCAGAGGAGGCTGAGGGCAGAGCTCATTGCTCTCTGCAGCTCCCTGAGAGGAGGCTGCAGGGAGCTGGGCTTGGGCTCTGCTGCCCAGGCTCAGGGCATGGAAGGAGAGGAACTGGCCTGGGACTGTGCCAGGGGAGGCTTAGGTTGGACAGGAGGAAAAATGTCTTTGGTGCCAGAGTGGTCAGAGATTGGCAGAGGCTGCCCAGGAAGGTGGTGGAGTGCCCATCCCTGGAGGTTTTCCAGAACCTGGTGCCCATGCTTTGGTGCTGGACTGAGTAGCCTGGGAGGGTTTTTCCAGCCCAAACAATCCTCAGCTTCCAAGTGCCCCTGGCTTTGCCAGGTGAGCCCAGCCCAGCAGTGCAGCTGCAGACCCTGCACATCAGCAGCTGGTAACTGGCTGCAGCTCTTGACTGCTGCTGGAGGTGCTGCCAGCTCCGGGGGCATCCCGGAGCACTGTGTGCCAGCCTGCACAGGGAGCTGGCTGGCTCCATTCCACTTGTAGGGCCAGCTCTGGGGCTGGCTGCAGGGCAGGGCTGAGCAGGCCTGGAAGTAGCTGAGGAGAAGAGGAAGGGTCTGTGGCTGCAGCCCTCCCGGGCCCTGAGCTGCAGCAGGGCAAGGACCTTCCAGTGCTCCCTGCTGGTCTCAGACACCTCCCTTCCACCGAGGGGCAGCTCCTGCCTCATCCCATCGAGCTCCTCACCTTTCAGTGGGCTGAAAGACCTGGCAGGTCTCATCCCCTCGCTCTGCCACCGTGTCAGAGCCTTGGCTTGTCCCCAGGACCACCTGTGCCAGCTGCTGCCAGCCTGTGGGCTGAGTTCCTCTGGCTCAGCCTGCAGGAGGACAGCAAGGAGAGGTCTGCTGGTGCCAGAGCTGCAAGTGGTGCCTGTCTTGGGGGAGAAGCAGCACTGCTGCTGCCCCCGGGGGTGCTGGAGGCTCTGGCCTCTTGGGCTAGGGTGTGCATGTGGGGCAGAAACCGGCTCAGGGCCCCCGAGGAGCCCCCAGCTGGGGCGGTGGAGCAGGGGGTGGCTGTCCCATGTGTGTGCAGCTGCTGCCTGTGCCAAGGGCAGCGTGGGCTGGAGGCAGCTCTTGGGGTGAAGTGCTCCAGGCTTGCAGGGGGAGTTTCCTGTTGCTGCTGGGCAGGAGGAACTGCTCCCAGCTGTGGAGGGAGGGGTGCTGGAGTGGGAGCTGCTGGCCAGGGAGGAGCACTGCTGGCTGCTGAGGAGCTGTGGCTCTGCTGAGTGAGCAGCTGCCAGTGGCAGTGCTGGGAGGAGTCAGGAGCCCCTGTCCCTGCACTGCAGCTGAAGCCTGAAGCACTGCAAGGGGTACTGCAGTGCCCCAGAATGGCATGGTGGCCCCAGGCTGGTGAGCAAGGGTGCAGCCGAGCTGGGTCCCTCTCATGTGGTACCAGGGCAGCACCTTGGTGGGACCTCTTGCTGAGGAAAGAGGTCTGGGTGACCTCTGTGCCCTTGAATGCCCTCACTCAGAGCTGGACTGACTGCAGCTGGCTGTGGTGTGCCATGGAGCTGGGAGCTGACTTGGTGGCACCTGCTTGCCTTATGAAGGTGTCTGGTCAAGGAGTCCAACCAGCCCAGGGTGCCCACTTAGGGATGGCTGCCTCAGGTGTGCTGCTGCTGCCTGGTCCAGCAGCCCCAGCCTGGTGGGAGGCTGTTGCAGGGTTCCTCCCTGGAGGAGCCATCCCAAAGACAGGGCTTGAGGTCCCCGAGCTGATGCTTGGGGCTGTTCAGTTGCTGGCATCCCAGGCTGTGTGCTGGCAGAGGGGGCACACAGCTGTGCTGGCTGGCAGCTGTGGGCTGGCTGGCAGCTGTGCTGGCAGGGAGGCTGCAGTGTCCAGGCCTTGGCAGTCTGCTGCCTGTCTGCAGGAAGCCTCTGGCTTTACACCTCCCAGCCTCAGGTGGCTTCTGCCAGCAGCAAATGAGTGAGGCTGGGAGGGGTCTGCTGAGTGTGTGCCTGTCTTGGGGAGCAGCCCGAGGGCTGTCACTGGCTCTGAGTGTCCTCATCTTCACCTCTGTCTCTTCTGAAGCCTTATGCTGCTGGGCTTGGGGGCACAGGTCTGCATCTGCCCTCCTGGATACCTTTATCCAGGCAAGGGGACAACTTTGCCAGTGCGGTCTGGCAAGGAGAGCAGCTTGTGCTGGGCTCCAGGGGGGCTCTGCCTCTTTCATATACGTTTTAGAGCCAAGTCCATCACCCTGATGGTACCCAGAGCCCTGGAAGTGTCTGCCTGCACGGAGGCTGGGGAGGGAGGAGAGTGGGGGTGGCTGCTGTGCTTCAGCTCCCTTTGCAGGCAGCAGCAGGATCAAGCTGGCACAGAGCTGGCTCCTGCTGCTCCCAGCCCACCCTGACCTTCCCCACTTTGTGCACGAGGAGAGAGCAGTTGGATGCCTGATGCTGTTCTCCTGGATGCTGCCAGCTTGCTGCCTCTGCCTAGTTACTGTTGAGTCTCCATGCAGCAGCCCTGCCCTGGCAGGGAAGCCTCCTGGCCTTGCTGGTTTGCAGCTCTGCTGAGTCCTCCCCACGATGTTGTCTGCCTGGAGCCTCTTCTGGTGGCTGTGTTGTAGAAACCTCCCCGAGTCTCCTCCGTGGTGGCTGAGGTAGCTCTCACCCCGCACACAGAGTTTGGCTACTTTAGAAGTGTGCTCTGATGCCTCCTCCCGCCGACCTGAAGGCAGAGCAGACACTGCCTCTGGGCACTGCATCCCCTCCAGTGCCTCTGCCCTGCCTGAGCAGGGGCGACTTGGAGTGTGTGTGCCAGTGGGGGTGTGCTGGGGAGCTAACAGCCCCTCCTTGTGCCCTACCACAGTGGGTGAGCTCCGTGGGCAGCTTGGTGGTGAGGAGCTGCCCAAGCCTGAGCGGTGGCTCCTGTGCTGCGGTGAGCCAGGGCCAGGCTGCACATGAACCTGGGGGGACCTCATCCTCTGGGTCTGCCAAGGAGCAGAAAGTAGCTGAACTGTTGAGGCAGGCAGTGCCAGGGGCTGCTGGCTGCTTAGGGCGTGCAGGGTCCTGCTGTGGTGTTGAAGGGAGGACCTTGCTGGGTCTCAGTGCCTGCTGTGCCCCCTCAGCCCCCTTCAGATACTATAGGAAGGCTGGGGAGGGACTATTGCCAAGGGCTTGTGATGCCAGGACAAGGGGAATGGGTTTGAAGTGGCAGAGGGGAGATTGAAACTGGATGTTAGGAGGGTGGTGAGACACTGGCACAGGTTGCCCAGGGAGGTTGTGGAGCACAGAATCACCCAGTGTGATCAACCAATCATGTTGGGTGATTCTGCGCTCTACAACCTCTCTGGAGGTGTTCAGCACCAGGCTGGATGAGGCCTTTGAGTGACCTGTGCTAGTGGGAGGGTGGAACTGGCTGATCTCTGAGGTCCCTTCCAACCTTACCATTCTATGACCCACCAGAGCTGGCCAGCATGAGCCTGGTGCTCCAGGCAGTGCCAGCAGGGTGCAAGCCTCAGCTTGGCATGCTACTGGGGTGGCATTTTGAGGTCACCTAGGAGCCTGCTGGAAACTTCTTTACTCAGTGGACCTTGTCCAGAGCCTGAAGGAGCAGAAGGTTTGGGCCTGGCTGCTGGACCTCTGGTGTGGCTTTCTCTTGCAGATGCGCTGGTACCCACCCTCTGAAGCTACCCAGCAAGGATGGAAGTCTCGCCAGTTTTGTTAGTTTGTTAGTAAGTGATTCATTACTCTAGGGGCTGGGTCCTTGTCTTCTTGTCCCTGGGCTCCTTGGGCTCTTGCAAGGTGGAGGGATGGCACCTTGGGGTCACCCACTTGAGGGTGTGGTTGGGTTACGGTGATGAATGATGAAGCCAAATCTACCCTGGCGGGAGCAGAGCCTCAGCAAGCTCTGAGCTGGGGAACAGGGCTGCAAGTGCCCCTGCCAGGGAGCAGATGTCCACAGCCCTGCTCACCTCTGCTCCTCTCCCACAGCCTCTCTCCTTGGCTTGTGTTCCTCTTCCCTGCTCTCCCGAGGGATGTACCAGGGACGACCGCTCGGACTCCTCTCGCTTCGGTTTGCGGCCAGTGGACAAGGCACCCCCTGCGTGCTCCCCACGGGGCTGCCAGCATCCCCCCTCCCAGACTGTGAAGCTGCCACAGCCCCCTCCCCCCGCCACGGGCCGTGTGCCGCCTCCATCCACCCACCCACCCGTCCTCCACCCACCCATCCTCCATCCCCGGGATCTCCTCCGCAGCTGAGCCTCGCCGACTCCAAGCCGTTGCGGAGCGGCGGTGCTAGATCCTGGGCTCGTCCTGGGCTCACCCTGCCCGGGGCGGGGTTGGGGGGTGGGGGACTGGGTTGAAGGAAATCGAAAGGCAAAAAAAATGGGTGGCGGGGTTTTTTTTTGTTATTTTGGTTTTTTTTTTTTTTTGCAT
>WBNM01003117.1:9404-37925 GCA_013399055.1 Ramphastos sulfuratus
GGGGGGGGGGGGTTCTGTTTCCACTAAAATTTGAACATTTGTTTTAAGTTTTTGGTTTAAAGGGAGTCAGTTCTACAAAGCTCACGGTTGAACCTCTCTTCCTTTCAGCATGCCACAAGTAACCCTGCAGCCATGTATTTATACCAGCAGGGGAGGCTTGTGTAGCTTCACATGTATGCAAATTGCCTTCTACAGCTGGACTTGGCTGTGCATTCCAGTTCCAGTTCGTCAAGCCATCTTGGCAGGAATTTATTTTGCTCAATTACAGATGCAGAGTTTCAAGTTCAAACAATGACATTCCGCTTTAGGACTTGTGAATGCTGAAGAGAAAAATGTTGTTTCCCCACACTCCAAAATTCGGTACTTTGATATTTTTTGTAGGAATCATAGAATGGTATGGTTGNCTATGTTCTATGTATATTTCACTTCCTGCAGTGATGTACTTCATACCATTCATAGAAAATTGCAGGAGTTTTAGGTTCTTATTAATAGGAGAAAAATTCACTTTCTTACAGTGCTGAGAATCATAATGGATTAGGAAAGATGAGGCATAAAATGGAAAAAAACATCCTGAGTGTTATGTGCCCTTTATTAATAAGCAGAATATAAGTGCCTAGAAGTATTTTAGTGTTCCAGGCAGACAATTAAAATTAGATGGGGACCTAGACCTCATTAAGTAGCATGAGATTGACTATACTGTACTGTGCCTCTGCCCCTGCAGAGCATAATTTCATTAAATATTGCTTTTTATAAACTTTTTCCTTAGAAGCCTTGTCACGTGAACCAAACATAGGCAAACAGAAGAAAACATCCCATTTTGATCTCACATTTCACATTTTGTAATGGAGACATCAGTTCTTATCTCATATTAATGTCTATGTAGACAGCAGACTACCAAAATCTCCAGACTAAATGGATCCATTAAGAGTGACCCTTGAGTCATTATGAGATGCTCTAACCTGTAACTACATCCCTGGACAGTCCCTGTCATCACAGATCTAAAATGTTTGCTTGCAGGCTACAGTTGTCCCAGCAGCAGAAGTTGCACTACATCTCATTGGTAACTGATAAGTAGTGGTCTTACTCAATATTTCCACAATATCTCACTATTTTAAGTCCAGAATTATCACATTTTACCCTTTATTAATTTCATCATATTCCTGCATTAATCTCATTATATACCCATAAAATCTCATGTTCACAGAAGATAAAGTTATTCCTCTATCAAATACAACAACATACGGGTTCCTGTAAGCCTCAGTTATCAGTCCAGGGTGTTGGTAACATGAAAATCATTGGGATGTGATGGGGTTTTAGGGTACAGCATCACGTTGCACTTAATCCAATTTAACTGCAGTCTGCTGCCAAAGTGCTGATCTTGCTCTTCCTTTCTCCCAGCCCTGTCTCCCATCCTTGCATTAGCAATCACATGCCTGCGTGGTGATTGGATCAGTTCACTGATCCCACGGGAAACACATCCACATTCTGATGTGGCAGCAGCCTCAGGGGACACTGTGTGGGAGGGAGGCCAGCACATCCCATTCGCTGGTAGCTCATAGTTAGCTCAGATGAGGTAGAAGGTGAAACTCCATCCAGAATGTCCTGTATAGAGTGGGATGCTGGCTCCAGCTCCTTCGTGTAACAAAATCCACCTTCTCAGTTTGTAACAATGAATGTTCCCACCCGTGGTTTAAGCCCAGAGCTGCATATCCAGAGTGGTCAGTCTCTGCAGAGCAGGCACAGAAGCAAATAGTGAAAGGATGACATCACTGCCACTAAATCTCTTTGCTAGGTAAAAAGAGAACCTCAGTACTTATGAACCCCAGCCTGCAGCCTTCTTAGCCCCAAAATGTAACACTCAAGAATGAAAAGTCACAAATCACAGATAACCCCAGAATTGTTAAGCTTGTTATGCAGGAGGGCTTGTATTAGGAAAATAAACCACATGTTGTAAGCTGTTTTCTAACATTTGAATCTAACATCCTCCACTCTAAGTATGTGTTTTGGACACTTACAGCCTGTAATAACTGTGCCCCCACAAAAATGCAGGCCCTGTGCATGTGCCTTCCCACCCTCTCCTTCACTCCCATCACACAGCCTTCTAAAAGTAGTTATCCAGAGAGTTCCTGTACTGCCCACAGTGCTCTGACAAGCTCCAGCCATATTCCACCTCCTCCTTCAGACCTCCATTCAGAAAAATCAGCTGCACCCTCCCACTTGCACCTGACCTTTGACAAGATCCCAACGCCTAGCACTGCTTTGGCATCTATGGTTGCCATCTCAGTTTTCCTCACATCTTTTTTCATGAGACCAGGCTTCCTGGGGATCTTGGACTGAACATACCTCTTTTTCCATCTGAGCCAGTGGTTATCTGATGCTGTACTAGCAAAGAAGAACAGATTTTGCTGCCCCACATCAGCGCTGATATTCTTCCTTGCTCTTAAGTAAACTTACATGGCTTTAGGCTCATACTGACATTGCAATGGAGTAGAAGAGCTGTACAGACTTCCCATCTGTTGCTGTTTAAGCTTTTCCAGAGCCCACAAGCCCAATGGAACAGAATTTAGGATGCCTCTCCTCTCCCCTTCTCCCCATGTGGCAGAAAAGGGATCAAACAACCAAAGAACAGCCTTACAGTGATTTGGAAGTTAAAAAGTAATTCTAACAACAGGAAAAAAAGGTGTTTAAGGGAAAGGAAGGTTACAGAGATATAAAGGAAAGGAATAGATAGGTATATATATACAAAACCAGGTTGGATGGCAGTGGATTATGCAGATTGAGAAGGATTCTCCTTGGATGCAGGCCCCAACACGAGGTAGCAGGTCTGGCCACATGGCTAATCCAGGCACCTGGTTAACAGGAGCAGCAAAGAAATGTTGCAGAAGCAAAGACAAGAGCCAGAGCAAGCAAGCAGGAAATTGTCTGCCTCTTAAATAGGGTTGTGGACAGGAAGTGGAAGTGGAATAAAGTTTGACCCCGGGGGTGGGGAGGGGGTGTGTGTGTGGTGTTCTCGCTGCTCACCTGGGGTCAGGTTTCCAGTTCACTCCCCCACCCCAGAATGGGTTTAACTCAGCACACCATCTCACTGTCTCTTGATGGAGGAAGGATTTGTCTCAGCTTCTTGTAAAGATGATCAGAGGGAACTGCAGAAGGCTGCAAATCTATATTTATTTTCTGATGAAGCTTAAATGATAAATAGCTAAGTACTCAAATCTGCTACCAAGACTTATCTGTACTGATTCTGTATCTTCTGAATGCAGTAAGAAATAGAGATGACCCTGCTAGATGCTGTACATACAGTCTTACTTGGGCTAAACACAAATTTCTGTTACAGGCAGAACTCACCTAGACAATTTGTTCTTCCTGATCACAATCTAGCATCTTATCTTACTGCTGCAACTGTCTCACGTTTTGCTCATTCTGCTTCTTGCATCTAGGATATATCCTTCCTCAAGTGCACCTTCATCCCAAACTCCCTTGGTGCAATCATGACCTTCCCCACCCGTCTCTTGAGAAGCTCTGCAGTGCCAGTGCAACCACCTGCCTGGACCAAATATGGAAAGGTGCTGCATTTGTGTGCACTGAAGGGCTCAGGCAAAGCATACTTATATTAGTGGAAAAATTCTTGCCAGCCTCACTAGACTTGTGATTTCTGCTGTTTGTAGGCAGTACACAGGCTCCCCAGCCCACGGTACATCTTCTTTTCTCATTTGTATGGAGGGTAACACCACAGCCACTGACTTATTTCCATGAGCAATTTTCTCAGCAAATATAATGCAGTCCTGTGTGAATTGATTTGTAATTATGAAAGAAAAATGAAAAATTCTAACCTATTCCTTTTACAACTCAGGGTTTTACCATGTGGTTTTCTGTCGTTCTTCCAACAGAAACTCAAGACCATGAAGTTACATTCTGGCTGTTACTTTCAGAAATATGCATATCTGTGATTTTTATACCTGTAGTGTTTGTATTTAATGATTTGGGGTTTTAACCAGTTCTGTTGAGATTATTTTAAAAACATTTCAGTTCACCTTTAAAATTAAATTCCAGGCTTCCAAGAAGTCCATGTGAGGATGAGGGTGAAGCATCATTAGGGGTTTTAGCTGTTCAAATGCTGCCCCTCCCTGTGGTGACCTCTTTCTTCAGCGCTCACATAATTTCATATTAACTTAATCTGAGCTAGAAACCACACATCACCCCTACAGCAGCCCGGAGATGAAGTTTCCTCTGCTTTCCATAGGGCGGACGCAGTGGAGGATGGAGCAGGGAGGAACATCTCTTGGGACAGAGATCAGGGTGAAGCAGTGTTTGCACACAGGTCCTTGGTCCCAGTCTGAAGATGTGATTAGAAGTGGGAGTTGGACTGTCTTAACCCCTCCCATCCCAAAGCTTTGGTAGTTTCCCAAACTCTCACACATCAGCCCTTCCCAAACCAATTCAGCGTGCAACACTAGGGTAATCCAGATCTCTCCTCCTTGCAGTCCTGCCTCCCAAATCTCTCCCATCCAAGTCACAACTCAATGCAAATGCTGTCTGCTTTGAGGACTTTCTCAAGATCAGACCCTGGTCACAGTCCTTGCAGCCCCACACATTATGGAGGTTCCTTGTTGCCCTCCCAAGGACTGTAACAGCCCTATACCCAAAACTCTCCCTTAAACATGTCAAGTTTGACCCCAAAATTTGGAGGATAATTAAAAAACCTGCTTGAGAAGACATCAGTGTGAAAAAAAGCAGGTCTAAAACTGAATGTCATCAGTGTGAAAAAGAGGTCTAAAACTGAATGTCATTCTGGGCTGTGATGCTTTTCCAGAAAGCTCCTTTCATGGACTGTATCTAGCTGTCATGGCCTCACTAAGTGCAATCTCGTGGAGCTGGGGCCCATACCAAATGTGATTGTGGCTTTCTTTTTAAGGACAGGCTGGGCTAAGTCGTTATGCAACACATTAACAGCTTGGGAAGTAGGAGGCAGGAATCTGAAATCCATGCATCCTCAGTCTGCCAGGATCAAGTATATATTCAGTGTCCACTGAAAAGTAGTTTTCTACTGGGGTGTCTGTGCATCCCTGTATTTAACCTGCTTTCCCTGGGGATGAGTCTGCTGTGCTCTTAGGATCCAGTTTTGCTTTGTTTGACTGACATCTTCTCAGTCACAAAACCTCACCCTAACCTGCTTATGGTTTTGCTTCTTTAAGTAGTATTTCATGCCAGGAGTGCAGGTTGTGTAGTTAAATTTGATAAAATGCAACATGATTTTATCATATTTTAGATTAAGAGCACTGGGTGCTGCAGCACAGTTGGCTTTATTCTTGTTCTTCACTATTCTTCAGTATCAAAGTCTCATTCTACAACACCACTTAGGAATTTGGCAGTTTTACCAAGCTTTTAAAGTTTTAAGGAGAGATGACTTAGAGCCGCGCTGCCAGGGACCACTTCTTGCTTAAATCCATCCAGGTGCTTTCATTTCCCTAAACATACAGCAGCCCTGTGGTCTTCAAAAGCAGGACTGAACTATGCACCAGGTATTGTCATGCCACAACCTGAAGCTTGTCGTAAACGCAAATGATAATCATTAAGACAAGAGATGCAGGAAGGTTTTCTGGGAGCACCTCCCACGCCTCCGTCTCTCGCCTCTGTCGTGGATTTTTCTGCCACCTGGTGGTGGGAAGTGACCTTCCTCTCCCGGAGGACAGAGGCGTTTGCGGTGGACCTCGAGTTGACACTTCGGGAAGCTTTCCTGAGCAAGGACCTGGACCTGGTGAAAAGAAATGGTTTGGAAAGCCGTCTAGCAGAAAGGGACCTGGGGGTTCTAATCGACGAGCAGCTGAATATCAGCAAGCAGTGTGCCCAGGTGGCCAAGAAAGCCAATGGCATCCCGGTTTGTATTAGAAATGCTGTGTCCCGCAGGAGCAGGGAGGTGATTGTCCCCTTGTACTCTGATCTGGTGAGGCCAGAGCACATCATTACAAGGTGTCCCTGCCTATGGCAGGGGGTTGGAATTAGATGATCCTTGAGGTCTCCTTCCAACCTTACCATTCTATGATTCTATCAACGGCACAATGTCCACCTGGAGACCAGTGACAAGTGGCGTCCCTCAGGGGTCAGTGCTGGCACCAGTGCTGTTTAACATCTTTGTCAGTGACATGGACAGAGGAATTGAGCGCACCCTCAGCAAGTTTGCAGATGACACCAAGCTGTGTGGCACAGTCGACTTGCTAGAGGGCAGGGATGGCATCCAGAGGGACCTGGACAGGCTGCAGAGGTGGGCCCAAGCCAACCTCATGAAATTCAGCAAGGGCAAGTGTAAGGTCCTGCACCTGGGTAGGCACAATCCCAAGNGGAACTAGATGATCCTTGAGGTCTCCTTCCAACCTTACCATTCTATGATTCTATGATTCTATATGGAGATGCTGGTGAGGGAGGGATGGCGAGTTTGGGGCACATCATTACAAGAGGGATATGGAGGTGCTGGAGTGAGTGCAGAGGAAGGCAGTGAAGCTGGTGAAGGGCCTGGAGAATAAATCTGATGAAGAGCAACTGAATGAGCTGGGGATTGTTAGTTTTAGGAAGAACAGGCTGAGGGGAGACCTTATCACTGTCTACAGCTACCTGAAAGGACATTGTGGAGAGACTGGTGCTGGCCACTTCTCACAAGTAATTGGTGATAGAACAAAAAGGAATGACCTCAAGCTGCAACTGTGTAGGTTTAGACTGGACACTGTGAAACATTTTTTCACAGAAAGAGTGGTCAGGCATTGGATGGGCTGCCCAGTGAGGTGGTTGAGTCACTAACCCTGGATGTGTTTAAAGGTCGTTTGGATGTGGGGCTTGGGATATGGTTTAGGGCAAACCTTGTCAGTTGGACTTGGTGATCCTGAGGGTCTCTTCCAACCTAAACATTTCTGTGATTCTGTAGTAGGAGAGTGTCATGTATTTTATCCATATTCTCCACTCACAGCCCAGAAAGCCAGGTGTGTATTGACCTGGATCAAAAGAAGCATGACTAGCAGAATTAGAGGGGTGATTCTATCCCTTAGCTCCACTCTGGTGACACCTCACCTGGAGTACTGTGTCAAACTCTGGAGCCCTCAGCGAAGAAGGGCATGAACCTGTTGGAGTGAGTCCAGAGGAAGGCCACAGAAATGGAACACCTCTGCTATGAAGAAAGGCTAAGAGAGTTGGGGTTGCTGAACCTCGAAAAGAGAAGGCTCTGGGGAGAATTTATTGCAGCTTTGTAGTACTTAAAGTTGGGGACAATCCTTTTAGCAGGGCCTGTTGTGACAGGACAAGAGGTAATGGCTTTAAATTGAAAGAGGTCAGATTTAGACTAGCTGTAAGGGAAAAAAAGTTACAGAGAAGGTGGTGAAAAACTGGCACAGATTTCCTGTGGAAGTGGTAGATGTGCCATCCTTGGAAACATTCAAGTTCAGGTTGTTTGGCGCTCTGAGCAACCTGATCCAGCTCAAGATGTCCCTACTCACTGCAGGGAGGTTTTGAACCCTTCCCCTTTGAAACATTTTATGATTCCATATTACCTAGAATCCATAGTCACAGGTTGATGCTTCTTTGCAAAAAGCCTGATCCAAGCAAAGCAAAAAAACCCATTCCTGTTCTGCAAGCTTCCTCTAGGCAGGTTGGAGATGGATTGAGGCTTCTCTGATTTCTCCTAGTTCTGCCAGGCTTCCTGAACTGTAAATAGGTGACACAAAGCTGCACTTTGTTTCTGCCTCCCACAACTGAGGTGGTAGCAAGTAAGAAGAGGGAATAAGTTCATCAGCTGTGTGTTGTGTGTAGATAGCATCACTAGGCACCAGGACAGCCATCTGCTCTGAAGGTGATGTAGTAGAGAAATGGTTGAACAAATGCTTGAGATAAAGAGCCAAAACCAAAACCCCTCAAACACCAGTCTGCATTTCTGTAGCTCAGTCAGGAATGTGATGGTGAATGATTACAACTTGGTCCCAGATGGAGAGGACATGGTCTATAATGGTAACTCCTTGCCCTGTTGCTACAGGGAATAGTATTGCCATTAATCTCTTAGTCCTGCTCCCTGCAGGGCAGCAGAAGTCCAGGGTGTAAATCCAGAGGACCTAAAGTTCCCTTCCATGCTCCTCGTTTCCACGTTCAGTTTCTCAAGTGCAGTTCCCCCCTCTCTGTGCTCCCTGTCGTGGTAGGCCTGAAAAGGCCAAGGTGGGCTTGTACATGTCCTGGCTTGCCCAGGCATGCTCCCCTGCCCCCCCTCCCCCCTCCTTCCGTGCTGGGGGTGGTGGCCACAGGAAAGGGGACAGAGGCCCCATCTTCACCTAATATGGGCAAACTGCCATCCTGATTGGCTAATCTACGTCCAAAGGCCCATCAGTCTCGGACTGAAATATATAAAGGATGAGCAGGTAGCACAAGCTCTCTCGCTCTGCTATTGTACCCATGCCTGCTGAGGCTCCGATGCTTCCATGCTTTTGGCCTGCACAGCCAGAGTGACACCGTGCCAAGACTGCACACCGCAAGATGTCCTGCCTGCACATGAGAGCCTGCTGCCAAGAGAGCCAGGACCAGGCCAGAGATCGTCTGCCTCCTTTCTGAAGCATCCAGGAGCCTGAGGAAGCTCCAAAGCCTCTAGCAGCTTTCGACCCGCATCAGCCCCACCACGTGCTTTGGGTATTGTCCTATGATATTTTTGTGAGTAAATACTTCAAGCCTCTTGTAATCATCAATTGCCTTCTGCCATAAGCAGAAAGGAGCTTCCTGCTCCCATCCAGTGGCTAAGCAGGATAATTAACTGCAAGCGGTGTAAGTGACCGCACAAACCTTCTCTGCCAGTAAAAATGTTTGCTTATGCTGGTTGCCTTTAAAGTGTTCCAGTTTTGCCTGTTCCCTGTATGTATACATTTCCAAACCATGCATTTTTGAAACTTATATACAAGTTTTGTGGCAAGATTTAATGTTAATAAACAGTTTTCATAGTTATTGACAATCTCTGCCTGGATATCAAAATTTATATCATTATTAATTTTGAATACTTTCATTACACTCTCCTACGGTTTCAGCACTCAGCTAAGGTTCCATCAGCATGGAACATCCACAGTTCTAACTTCTATAAAACTCAGCAGTGTTGACCCCATACCCTCTCACCCTTGTGATCAGATTTCAGCAGGAATGCATTCAATATCATTAATTTAGTTAGGCAATTTAGAACTGATCTCAGGCTGAGGTAATGCTCTGCAGAGGTAAAACATCAGCTCGAAGGAGCTGCGCCAACTGAATTAACCTTTACTTGAAACATTTTTTGTAAGATAAGACCTTTAGGAAATAGGACTCCATCTAAACAGAAGATGCTTCCAATTTTTACTACCAAGGAAGTATGCCATGGCTCCAGGAGCACTGGGTTGATGGTTTGGGGTGGGGTTTCTAGTTTGGTTTGGTTTTTTGTGTGTTTTGTTTTTATCAGGCTCAAAGTATTTTTCCCAGCTATAAGGATTGGATGTTCCATTTAGACTAAAAAAAAAAAAAAAAAAAAAAAAAAAAATAAAAAAAAAAATTAAAAAAAAAAATCTCTGTGGGCTAAGATGGAAAGAAACTCTGACAGGAACCCACATTAGAGTCAGTTGAAACTCACAGGAGAAGGACAAATGCAATTTCATGTCAGCACACAGCTGAGATTGCATCTTAATCTCATGAGGGTTTTACTTGCCACTAACAGAAGAAGCAGGTCAAATAAGGGGTTGCAACAGCAGCTTGAGAGCTAGTGCTGTGAGAATGCCTCACTATTTCATGCTTAGCTCTTGCAGCTGCTCAGCTTCCACAGCTTCCATTTGTATTTCTCTCTCACTGTTAATTTGATTGATTTCAAATTATCTTCACAGTAAAAGATATTTTCAGCAGTAACAACATACATCTTGTCACATACAACTGTCTCCATACGACCTTACAGGGCCAAAGGGAGACTGTTTTCTCACCTGATTCTACAGTATCATTTGCTTTCTACCTATAAAGGCTTTGAACAACCTGATGTAGTGAAAGGTATCCATGCCTATGGCAAGAGGTTGGGAACTCCATGGATTTTTTTAAAGGTCCCTTCCAGTCAAAACTATTCTGGTTCTGTAAACAAACTTAGCATGGGCAAATAGCAAACAGAAGATGCTATCTACCTATAAGGTTACAGTTAAGAGATAATTTGTTTTGCTTAACTTGTATGGCAAAGGAACAGCTGGCTAGTCTACCACAAGTAAAGCTGGTACAAAGTCTCCTTAGTTCCTCAGAGGATGGCAGAGAGCCAGCTCCTCCTGTGGTTGTCCCAGGACACCCTCAGCACCATTGGTTGGAATGTCACAGCATCCTGAATCCATGGGAAAAGGCTCTCCCTGGAGGACCTCAGGGTTGTTGCCTATAAAGGTACAGGTCTAACTGGGATACAGGCAAAGTGCACTGTGGACTTGCCTCACCAAACCTCCTTTCTAACTGATGAAGGTTTCTAACATGGTTGAAGGAATATTTACTGTGCACATGGATGTCTAAGTGCCAACAAGGAGAATGGAAACCAGAGGTCAGAGGGAAACATACATCTGCAGGGCTGGGATCAGACATACATGTTCAAACAATGTGCATGCGAACACTTGCAAATATCAAGCTGGACATGCTGTAAAATAGGATAAGAATACCAAGAGCCAAGTATCAAAGCAGCTATAAATCTGACCAGGCTGCTGAAGGTGCCAGAAATCCAAGCCAGCTGCTGGAGAAAATACAGGAATCTAAATACAGGAATTCCCAAAACAATAACCAGACTACTGACACCCCATACCATGATCCACATGGCTACAGAATCCTGTTAAGGAGCAAAATTTAGTCCTCTGTACTACAAAACGTGATGGATTTTACAGGTATGTTAAGATAGAGAAGACTGACACTGGTCAATAAGCTTTCAGTGATGGAGCACATATGGAGGGGCAGCAGAGAGATGGTATCTAGTGTTGTTAATATGCAACTCTAAATCATGCTCTTACACCACTTCCATTGTTACAACACAAGTTTTATTGCTATTGCTTATTACAAACATCATTTACCATTGTCTGTTACCCAAATGGACACTTCATTAATATATTTAATTAAAAATATAACAGGAGTTAACTAGGTAGTTAAACAGGCATGTGAAGCATTATATTACAGTGCATGTCCAAGTTGCTGCTGTGTGGAGCACAGACAGTGTTTGAATCTGAGCAATGGTAGAGCTTTGCTCCCATTATATGTAAGGAAGTAGGAAAGGATTTAAGGCACATGTGACCTGCTGGTTTTCAAGTAACAGTGATGCTAGTGGGGTTCATACAGACAGCTTGGCTCCAACTACTATTTCTTGGCATTACTTGTTTCTTTCAGAATACAAAATTGAAATGCAGTATAAAAATACATATTTTCACAGGATTTAGTAATGCCAAGTACAATTTCAGTATTTCAATGGTATGGTATTAATTTTGAGGTACATTAAGAGTGCAAATTCTGCTGGAGTTCCTTCAGGATACCATGCTCAGGAGAAGAGAGACTAATCTCTTCTTCTTGCTTCCCAAGAGAGGTGGTATTAAGTTAATTTTTCTTAGTCTCTCCCATGAGACATTATCCAGAGGCGCTCGCAATACCCTGATTTCTCTTACTGCAGAGATAGTTAATGGGACACCATAATTTACAAACACTCCTTGAGCCTTTACATCCGAGAGACATCTTCAGTTTCATTTTCATACAACTCTTGAGCCTTTTTGGCCTTCTTTTCTTCCTCATCGAGTTGGGCTTCAACCTCATTCGGATCAACATAGGTATAAAAATAAGCCATGATAGCAAAAATGACGCAAACTGCCAACAGCAAGGCAGCAAACAGCACATATTCTGCCCACTGCAAAAAACAAACAAAAAGAAGAAGAATCATAGAACAGTAAGGTTGGAAGGGACCTCAAGGATCATCTAGTCCCACTAGCACAGGTCACTCAATGCCTTGTCCAACCTGGCCTTCGACACCTCCAGGGAGGGAGCAACCACAACCTCCCTGGGCAACCTGTGCCAGTGCCTCACCACCCTCACTGCAAACAACTTCCTCCTACCATTCTAGTCTAAATCTCCCCTCTGCCAGTTTAAGCCCATTGCCCCTTGTCCTGTCATTACAAGACCTTGTAAATAGTACCTCCTGAGCCTTCCTGTAGGCCCATTTCAGATACTGGAAGGCTACTATGAGGTCTCCTGGAAGCCTTCTCTTCTCCCGGCTGAAGAGCCTCAACTCTAGTAGCCTGTCCTCAAAGTATAGTTTATCCATCAATATTTGTTCCTCAAAAGAATTACACCATTTTACTGTTTGCAAAAAATAAGTTAATTCAGAAAGTGAAACCGAACATGCACACCAAGTGTCCTATGACTTAAAGTATTAAATGTAGGTAACAGTTCTGCCTTCACTGAAGAGACAAAAGGTTTGTGAACACTGAAAACTTCTACAATAGCCTGTTCCCAGAGGCAAGGGAATGGACTAAGACTGAAAAGGAAATTCAACCCCTCCTTCTGGTTAGGTAAGTGGAAGCAGGACTACTGCCAGTCTGGTTTAAAATAAGATTAAAGCAGTAGGAAAAGGTTTGTATTGACTGAATCTAAGCAGAGAGAAACATCAGAACTGTCATTTCAAACAACACCTGCCTCTACCTGAAAACCTGCAACAGCTGCATTTCTTTCTCTTTCTGGTTAACTTAGCTGAAACCAGAATTTGTCTCTCTCATCCCTTTTGATTCACTAGAGAGTACCACTAGTAATTTGAGAAAGTCCTGCCCATGTTTTTCTTGCTCTACAGAATGATGTTTGAAACCAATGGGACCAGAATAAGTGTGGCAAGGCTGAGGTATGCAGGTAAAGGTTCATTAGTAAACTAAGTTCTGGTAGGTTTTAATCCCATTACTCTAGAATTTCTGTCCAAAAGTTGACAGCTTTTCCACAACAGAAAAAAACCAAAACACAAACGTAAAAACCACACACCCACACAACAACAAATTTATTGTAGAGATACTAGAAACTGGTGCTTGGAAGCCACAAAGCCTGACAAAGCAAGAGTTAAGAATGGCAATAAAACAAAACAAAACCCCACCCAATTAGAAAAACAAACAAACAAGAAAATCCAACAAAAAACACCACCCCCCCCCCCCCAAAACACAACAACAAAAACAACCCACAACAAAAGTAGAAAGGCTTGTTGCTGAAGGATTTGTTGCTTAAAGCTTCCCATTTGTGTACTAATACATACACATGTTAAAGTGCTGGGAAAAAGCCCAACAAAAACTTAGTAGAGGATTCAGTAGACAAATCACCACCCTGTTGTTATAGCCTTCAACACTAGTTTCAATCCAAATAGGTTATTAATTGCTCTTACTTGCATACTCTAACAGTAGACCAGTCTACAACTGACTGGTACACTAACTGCTGACTTACAGTAGCCTTCTGCATTACAATTACAAATGCAAATCCACCTTGATATGCTGATGTTTAGAAGTTGTGGATGAGGATCACCAGACATGACTCCCCCCTGAATTAGAGCTGCTTTCTCATAGTGTAATACAACAGCACACTGGTTGCTTGTGTGCTTACCTGCTCACTGAGTTTGGATGCTCCAGCCACAATAAGGACGATTATGTTACCTACAGCCACTGTCAGCAGCCACCCTGCCTGCAGCACTGACTTCATATTTGATGGAGCCTATAGAAGTAAGACATAAGCTTTAGTCACACACCACTATCACTTATTTTCTGATGTTTTTTGCATTCTTTACATGACAAGCACTGGTTCTCTGGAGAGAGGAGGATGTCTTGGTGTTTCGTGTTTATTGGATTGGGGGTTTTTTTGTTGTTTGATCTGAGTTTGGGGTGTTTTGGTTTTGGGTTTTTTTTTGATGGATTATTTTGTTACTGTTTGGGCTCTTTTGTTTTTTGTTTCTGGGTTTTGGTGGTGGTGTTTTTTTTCGGTCTTGTTTGTAGTTAAAAATTATTAGAGAATTAAACAGGTCTGGAGAAGGCTTTGAGGAACAAGAGATTACTAGTAGTAATTCAAACACCTTTTACTTTGTACACACTGAACAATTAAGAGGCAAGTTTTACATCTCATTCCCACATGGTACACATAGACTGTAGATAACCTGGTTTGTGAGTCAGTTGTCAGTTTTCTTTGATTCCTGGAGAATCATAGAACTGAATAATAGAATGGTAAGGTTGGAAGGGACCTCAAAGATCATCTAGTTCCAACCCCCTGCCATAGACAGGGACACCTCCCACTAGTACAGCTCACTCAAGGCCTCGTCCAACCTGGCCTTGAACACCTCCAGTGAGGGGGCAGCCACAACGTCCCTGGGCAACCTGTTCCAGTGCCTCACCACCCTCACTGGAAAGAACTTCCTCCAGTCTAAATCTCCCCTCTGCCAGTTTAAACCCATATTAAATGAACCCACATATTAAATGAAACCCACATTAAATGAAGAAATTGTGTGTGTCATAGTCTAGCAACTCACATCTTATAACAATTCCATCACTGCAGTCTACAGACTTGGAATTAAGAAAAGGAATATACACAGCTAATAATAAACTGGAGTTGGAAGACAAAAGGAATCAAGAGCGTATAATTAAACTGCTGCTAAAGACTGTGTGGAGGAAGTCAAAGTTGTGAAGATAAGGTCTCAGAACTTGTTCATTTTATATTTGAAGGCTCTCCAGTTTGCTTTTACAGCAGCAGTACAGTTCCACTTATTTTGACTGGAAAGCCATGCGTGAGAAGGAGATTTGAGCACTAGTGGTTAAAACCTTCAAATGACATGATTCAGCAAAGCTTCATGGAAGACACTGAATACTAGCAAAACAAGGCCAGCTTGCACCGGCCTATATTCTTGCTACAGAGCTCTGAAAGACATAATGCAAAGCAAGCAACCAAGCAGCAATATAGAACCACCACCTAAAAGCAACAGATCACAGAAGAAGTTTGTTTGCACCAGGATTCTTAACACAGTGAGAGCTCTGAAGAGCAAAACCTACCTGTGAGTATGAAAACTCCAGCCCTGTGACCGAGAAGACTACTTCTGCACATGTAAGAATAAAATACTGAGGGATCTGCAAAGCCATGTGGACTGAATTGGGTGGGATATCTTCAGAGTATTCTACACTAAGATCCGTTCCATTACACTGAAAATTAAAACAGTACCTTAGGAAT
Organism: Ramphastos sulfuratus; assembly: GCA_013399055.1. Taxonomy (NCBI): domain Eukaryota; kingdom Metazoa; phylum Chordata; class Aves; order Piciformes; family Ramphastidae; genus Ramphastos; species Ramphastos sulfuratus. Next base: position 24,606 of record WBNM01003117.1, read on the forward strand.
AGTGATAAAGAGTCCATACACTAAAGGTACACTAAGTAATTCTAGATCACCTTTAAGTTCTGGGTAAATAAGAAATACTGTATACAAAGTACTGCATGCTTAGTTATGAAGTAATAGTTATTTATCTTTAGTGTCTAATAAGGCTAATGATTTAAGGGTGTTAGTGGTGAACATGAATTCTTGTGTTGTATTATTTCCCATCATTACTTTTATAGTTAATATAGTTATAATATAGTATAATATAATATAGTTATAGTTTTAAGTTATGCATAACATACCAGAATTCTATCATATATAGAATTAAGTGCAAGAGGGGTAATGCTGCAAGTGGGTTTTTGTTTTTTAAAAGACAATATTGAAATTAGTTCTGTCTTGTCCATCCAACGGCACTAGAAACTCACCTCATTAATTATAACTGTATAGGCACTGCCAAATCCAAATGACTTTGAAATCACTGAACAAAGCTGTGAATTATTAATAGCTGTAATAGTATCTCTCCTGAAAATAAAAACAAAGTTCAGACCATAGGTATAGATAATTGTGTGTATTATACAGAATAAAAGAGTTCCAGTGTCTTTTTCCAAGGACAGGTACATCTTTAGCTGGTTAGAGTAAAATGCTTACCTTCCTCCTGAAAAGAGGCTGTAATTACTGGCAGAAAAAGACATCAGTGTTCCAAAAGAAGTGTCACCCAGAGTGATGTTGGTAAGAACATCAGGTGAATTGTTTATGAACCTTTAAAATGCAAGAATGATTAAATACTAAACAAAAATACTTCTAACAGCATACTGGACAGCATGACAAGCATCGTTTTCCCCTTTTGTTTCTGTCAGCTAACATCTTTGAAAAACAAAACAAAACAACAAAACAAACCAAAATCTCTTAAAGTGTGGCTAAAGCAGAAGAAAGCTAGGCCTACATTATCCTAAGCAGGCAGTACGCTGACATTAAAAGCAAGCCTTCGCTACAACCAGCAAACAAAACACATCTGCAAACTGGAGATGTAGAGCCAAAGCAGCAGGAGTAGGATATTTCTTCCCAAAGACTAAACACAGACAATCTGTGCTAATTCTTTACAAAATGTCTAGACAAATTGAGTGGAAAAAATACACTTCCAGTTTCAGCCATGTTGTACTCAAAGTAGATACACAGGACAACTTAGACTAATCATGCCTCAGAAGTTCCAACAATCCTTAAACATTAAGTATAGAATTCAGAAAGTGGAGAGCTCCTACAGTACAGAAAAATGTTAAGCAAGAGTCGTCCACTCAGGAGGCAAACCAAAAAGTTCCACCACTGCTAAAATTCAGGAGCAAAAGAAACTTTACCTGATGAGATTCTTTCCTTCTTCTGGCTTTGAGGTGACATTGTCAAACAGCTGGTGGAAGAGACCATTATCAGGATACTTTGCTTGCATTAGTGAACACTTTAAACATGAGCTGCTATACAGCAGTGAGAATTAACAGAGGCTTCAGAGCAACATCCCAGACCTTTCCTTTTAGAATACTGCTAGGATGTGTCTACTAGAAAACAGTGCATGCCCACACATTACATCTTGGTGAAATGGTAATTGTCAGGTTAATTCTAAGTTATTTGCTTGGTTTGTTTTTTTTCCTAAACAACATCCTGCTCTGCCCTACAGCTCACCAATTTCACTGGTACCAGCAGAAACTGGGAGAAACAGTAAAACAAATTAAAGGGAATAGCTACTCAGAACTTGCCCTCTCAGCTTCACACACTCCACACAGCTGCTGTGCTGGTTTGATGCTAATTGGAATATTTTAATAGAGAAAATTGTATTATAATCTGTGAAAAGGAAAACAATGGTGATGTCTACTTCACTCATAGGCGTGCTGAGATGTTTAAGAAAAGAATACAAAACAAAGATAAGCCACTGGGGCACAGTGTCTCGGGCTGTCTAGCAGTTTCTGGCTTTTCTCCTCTCTGCTGAGTAACCTCACTAACCACTTTCCTTCTAATCCCCCTGACCAATCCTCCAAACTCACCTTGCATGTAAGGCAAACCTTGGGGTAAGGTATAGGGGTGGGGAGAAGGTGGAAGGGTGGTTGGGAGCCCCTCCTGGGGTCTCTGATTTCTGGGAGGGGTGTTGTGTTTCTGTATTCCCTTTACTTGTATATTTCTGTAAATATTCCTGTCTATTGTGTATATCTCTGCTTGTATATTGTGCTAAGCTGTAAATAGAGCTTCGGTCCTTAACTTCCAGCTGGCTGAGTCTAGTCTGGGTGATTTTACAAAGTTGGGGGGGGAGGGGCAGGGAACTCCCAAACCATCACAGCTGCTAAGATGTTAACGTGTATCTTGGGAATTGAACAGACTTACCCACAAAATATCAATGCGTGTTGCAGTAGTTTTAATTCCAAGAGTGTGACGCTCTCCCTCTGGCAACGTGATAGATTCATTTAGAACCTGATTTCCAGAAGTTATGTTTAATGATTGCAACTTGGATGTCTCAAATGTCACATAGTCTGTCTGCAAAGACAAAGAAATTGCTGTGAGTTTCCATGCAACTGTGTATTTATCTACACCTTTGAAGGAGTATGACTTCAGAGGGAGAGAAGTTTATGTGTGTGTTACTTCAGAAGTGCCAGAGACCATGAGCACCTCCTAACTTTCATTTTTGACAGGTTTTCAACATCAAGCACCAATTTAATTTGGTCATTATTTTTTAATTGTTTTCTTTTGTTAGACAAACTTCAAAAGTTAACACAAGCTTCCCACCAGCATTATAATGGAGTAAGCTTTGCATTATCCTTCGAATTTCTTGCTCTAAATTAGGCTTATGCACCACATAGAATTTGGGATTTACCCCCCAGAGAGTAAATGACCATGCTTACTCAGAATTTTGGAGATAAAGTGAATTTATTATTTACAAAAGTAGGCTAAATACAAAAAGGTAATAAACATATACACATAGTACAACTAGACAACAGCCCAGCTACTCCCCTGGACAAAGCCCAGGGGCTGTTGCCAGCTAACACAATGTTATCTCTTCCTGCTCCCAGTCAGTGTTCTTGCCAATAACCCAACCAAATGCCAAGGAGGACAGGCAAAAAAGGCCAGAGGGAGAATCAGAGGAGAGCCCAGAACAAGCTGTGCTTGAAGTAATCTAGGATTTTTTCAGACCAATGGAATGGCATGATTATATCTCTTACACTTTATTCAGCCCCTTAAAGAGTCCCTCCCCTGAGCTCTCTCTTGAATTCTCTGGAAAACTTTTATTTGCAATTTACAATTCAGGTGCTAGTCTTAAAATTGTAACCACTCACTACCACTACCAAGTAAAATTCTGTTTAGCCACAGCACCAGCATAAATTAAGATGCAGTATTTTTCCAAATAGCAGCACTCCTAAGAGATGCAGGTACAAGCTGCATTTTTATGCTTACAGCCTGACAAGACTGAGTAGCACCAGGATGTTTTAAATATTCTAAATATTTCATCAGCATAAAACACTTAAAACATTAATAAGCATATTAATTAATATTGAAATAATTTGTTTTATAGGATTATAAAAACCATTTTATAATCCAAATCATCTAGATTATAAAGTATCTCTGGTAGAGACTGAAGCATTCTACACCGTTCATTTTCAGGTATGCACCATGGTTATATTAATTCCACATCACTGCAGAATTTCAGTGGCCCTTTCTCCTTACAGCTTAGTTTCTACATGAGGCAAATTTGGAGGATGATGGAATAAAGTTTCTCCTCTTACGTGGAAAAAAAGACTGCAGGCTCTCAGAGAACACACTTCCTAACACCCATTATTGATGAGTAAAGAGGCCATCAGCTTCCACATTCCACTGTCAACAGGGCTATCAAGGCTGTGTTGTAGCAGAACTTGAAAACGTTGCCAGCAAAATCTGAAGCTTGATATGTGATAGAGCCGTAGAAAAAAGCTCTCTGTTTAAGCAAAGAGTCATTCACAGTAAGAGCAGTGACTTATTTGAGCTGAATGGACTTCTATTGAAGGAAGGGGTGTTTCCACCATTAAGAAATGGCACTTCTTATCATGAATAAAAAATTCAATTAGTTCAAAACCACTATGAACTTCCTTGAAAACACTCTTACCGAAATGCACTAGCACTACTGAGAATATTGAAAGTTACCATTTCTTTGTTCACTGTGTTTTCAGTAACAATTCATTACACAACTTGAAAAAAAAAAAATCTTAACCGTTATGTAAGAATTTTGATATACTGACACTTCAGAAGTAGCACACATGTAAACTTTGATTTATCCCACTAGTTTTGGGTTTTTTTTTTTCATAGATTCATAAAATGGTTTGGGTTGGAAGGGATCTTTAAAGATCAGCTGGTCCAAACCCACCCTGCAGTGAGCAGGGACATCTTTTACTAGATCAGGTTGCTCAGAGCCCCAAACAACCTGACACTGAATGTTTCCAAGGATGGAAACCACCTCTCCACACAACCTGTGCCAGTGTTTCACCATCCTCTCTGTAAAAGATTTCTTCCTTATATCTAGCATAAATTTACTCTTTTAGTTTAAAACCATTACCTATTTTTTCTGTTGCTAAAAAGTTTGTCCCCATCTTTCTTATAGGTCTTTCAAGTACTGCAAGGCTACAATAAAGTGTCCCTGGAGCCATCTCTTCCCCAGGCTCAACAACCCCTCTCAGCCTTTTTCTTCATAACAGAGGTGTTCCAGCCTTATGATCATTTTCATGGCCCTCCTCTTAGCCCTTTGTAACAGGTCCATGTCTTTTCTGGACTCAGGACTCCAGAGCTGGACACAGTACTCCAAGTGACGTCAGCACACACCGGAGCGGAGTAGAAGGGCAGAATCACCTCCCTTGACCTACTGGCCATGCTTCTTGTGATGCAACCCGGGATATGGTTGGCTTTCTAGGCTGCTAACCCACATGGCTGACTCGTGCCCAGCTTTTTATTCACTACTCCTTTTCCACAGGGCTGCTCTCAATCCCATTATTCCCCAGCCTGTACTGATACCAACAAGTATCATAGAATCAGCCGGGTTGGAAGAGACCTCCAAGCTCATCCAGCCCAACCCTACCACCCAGCCCTAGCCAATCAACCAGACCATGGCACTAAGTGCCCCATCCAGTCTTTTCTTGAACACTTCCAGGGACGGTGACTCCACCACGTCCCTGGGCAGCCCATTCCAATGCCAATCACTCTCTCTGTGGAGAAGTTCCTCCTAATCTCCAGCCTATACCTCCCCTGGCACAACTTGAGACTGTGTCCCCTTGTTCTGTTGCTGGTTGCCTGGGAGAAGAGACTGACCCCCACCTGGCTACAAACTCCTTTCAGGTAGTTGTAGACAGCAATGATGTTTCTTCTGAGCCTCCTCTTCTCCAGGCTGCACACCCCCAGCTCCCTCAGCCTCTCCTCACAGGGCTGTGCTCCAGGCCCCTCACCAGCTCCATTGCCCTTCTCTGGACACGTTCTCCAACACAGATGCAGGATCTTGCTCTTGGTTCATGAGGTTCACACAGGCCCACCTCTCAAGCTTGTCCAGGTCCCTCTGGATGGTTATTTAACTTGCTATTCCTCAGTTTACTTACCCACTCCATAGGTGCTAGATTCACACTGTGAAGTTGAGGTTCAAATCTAACTGTTGCATTAGCAGTGCCTAGATTTATTATTTTGATTTGGGATTGCTCAGCTGTAGGGAAGACTGGGATTGTTTTCTGTAGGGCAGAAAAAGTAAGTACAAATCAGTGTCCTATCATAAATAACATGGAAAAAGTACTGCAATTACCATGATCTTAATGTTCTCTCTTGATGAAGATCAGCATTTATCTAATGATCTGTGATTTTCAGGAGGGATGCAATATTTAATAAGGGGATTCCTTTCTAGTCTCACAACCTGCCTTACTGCTGCCTCAGGAAAGAAGTCTCTCATTCACAGCAGTGCCTCCATGGACAGACACGGTTCCTCTTTATGGCCTGCAGCATGCTGGACCACTCTGCAGTTCATCCTATGGCTGCCTGGGTTCCCAAGTTTCTGTAGCATGTTCTAACTCATTCTCCCCCAGCACTGGTGCTGCTGAGCCAGACAGAGGCATATATGGGTACTGCCTAGTGTGATAGCCCAGAAGAAAAACAGAGACTTCTGGAGATTCTGCTCTTCAGATCTTGGAATGCAACAGATCACCTCCCAGAGGTGTCACCAACACCTCAGCTACTGGAGAAACCTTCATCTGGTTCAGGCATAACACCTCCCTTTCAGGGCAAGGAAAGTTAGGTGTGATGAATTCTACCCTACACAGGTATCATCTTTGCCTTTGCTGTGATGCTGCTGCTCAGACTGTCATGCTTGCAGTCTAAAAATCCAGAGGAGGTCAGAAATACAAATCAGTAGCTGGCTGGTAGGTCAAACAAGTGTCTGTTTTTCAGCTTTTGGTCTCAGTTTGAAAACTTGGTTGCTTTTGCACAATTTACATTAATGGCAGATGAGATTTTTTTGCAGGACGGTGTTCATAGTTAATTATACTAATCACACTATTGCAATACACTTAAGTGTTTTCCCTTTACTTCTATGCTGGTACAATTGGTTCTAAATTTAAACCTCTTGGCTCACTTTCCTATTAAACACTTTTCATTCTGTATTAACAAATAAATATCAATGGTAAATACTTCAAGCGGCTGAACTTACATCTATTTGCACCTGAACAAGGGCAGCAGACACAAAAGCCATAGATGCAAGGAACATACCAACAGTCATCTTCCTCAGGGGCCTAGTCCAACAAGAAGACACAGGTGAGTATCAAGGCAAGTATTAACTCAAACCTTCAGCTGTTAGTTTTTGGGTTTCCACAGTGGGAAACTCAACTGGCCACAACTAAGCACATTATCACTCTCTGATGGGATGCTGTTACAGAAAGACTTCTGATAACTTTGGTATTTCTGAACTCATAGTAACATTATCAGGAAATACATCTTTTCTTCAGCATCTTAACCTGTTACTCTGTATTTCCTACAGGACAGAGGACAGGCTAACAGTTGGGGTTCTTCAGCCTGGAGAAGAGAAGGCTTCGAGGAGACCTTAGAGTAGCCTTCCAGTATCTGAAGGGGGCCTACAGGAAGACTGGGGAGGGACTATTTACAAGGTCTTGTAATGACAGGACGAGGGGCAATGGGTTTAAACTGGCAGAGGGGAGATTTAGACTGGATGTTAGGAGGAAGTTCTTTACAGTGAGGGGGGTGAGGCACTGGCACAGGTTGCCCAGGGAGGTTGTGGCTGCTCCCTCCCTGGAGGTGTTCAAGGCCAGGATGGATGAGGCTTTGAATGACCTGTGCTAGTGGGAGGTGTCCCTGCCTATGGCAGGGGGTTGGAACTAGATGATCCTTGAGGTCCCTTCCAACCTTACCATTCTATGATTCACATGATTCTATGCTAGGCTCAAACACTGAGCATCATTAAGTTTCTGGAAAAGTTTGATTTGGAGAAAAACCCCCAACAATCCAGTAGTTGTTAGCTTTAAAACAATAAAAAGGACAAGTAATGCCTTATTTTTAAAGGGTAACAACCTGTGTCTATATTGCTATGTTTAAATCAAAATAATGAACAAAGAAGTCAGAGAAATACATTGAATTAGGAGACATCATTGACATTCAGGTAAGTTTTAAGGGTAAATTTAAGGTAAATATTTGAAGGATGATAGTGGTAAAGGACATCAAACTTTTGGAGCAGATCCAGAGGGGGGACACAAAGATGCTCGGAGGGCTGGAGCACTTTCACTATGAGGACAGGCTGCAAGAGTTGGGGCTGTTCAGCCTGAAGAACAGAAGGCTCCAGGGAGACCTTGTAGAGGACCTGAAGGGGGCCTACCAGAAAACTGGGAAGGGACCACTTACAAAGGCTTGTAGTGATAGGACAAGGGGGGAATGCTCTAAAAGCTGGAAGAGGGTAGATTTAGATTAGATATTAGGAAGAAGTTCTTTAGAGTGAGGATGGTGAGACACTTGAAAGAAGTTGCCCAGGGAAGTTGTGGATGTCCCCTCCCTAGAAACATTCAAGGCCAGGGGGGATGAAGCCTTGTGCAGCCTGGTCTGGTGGAAGGTGTCCCTGCCCGTGGCAGGAAGTTGGAACTTTAAGGTGCCTTCCAACCCAAACCATTCTATGATTTATGGCATCATTTGCCAGATGCAGAGTACCCACAAGTAAAAGAGTTTCCAGCACAGAACACTCTCCCAATTCTTCATAATTAGATGAAAAAAAAAAAAATTAAAAAAAAAAAAAACAAACCAGTCCTATAACAACTGTTTTAAGAATGACATTCTCTCCTGCCTCTCCAGCTTGCAAATGTCGGATACTTCATTACCAATATTAAAAATAAAATGCAATGCCCTCTAAAGCTACACCTAGAAGCATCTGGTAAGCCACACACTTCGCTGGAACTGAAAAGGAAATACCTTGTCTTATGTAGCTTTAAAGCCCCAAACATGACATGCTAAGGATGTATTTCTACTTATTCTTCAGGAGGGAAAGTGGGTAGACATGAGGAAAACCAGTAAACAACATCTTTCCTACAATCAAAAGCTTTTGCCCTTAATTGGAAAATTAACAAACAATATTCTCTTCCTCTGCTCTGTGGTGCCTGTATGCACCATGTGCTACAATAATCTGTATTTTTTGAATTTCCATTACTTTAAAGCATTAGCCCTATTTTATACACTCTGCAGTTTCCTCCTTAGCTGAATGCTTGCTCATGTTACATTAGGGCTGGAAAAGCAGCATAAAGAAAGCACCAAAGTAAGCCTCTGTTAGAAGTCAGGTTCGACTTACGTAAAATTGATCTTGCATTTCTTGATTAAAGGATATACCACAGTATCTACCACTGGGACCATTATGATAATCAGGATTGGATTCACAGTCTGGTGAACATAAACAGAAAAAAGGTATTTTTAAAAAGTCCTTTATAAAATGAAGACATATATACATATATGTAATCTTCAGGAAGTACTTCTATTGGGCAGACAGAAGATTACTGTACCTGCATTTGGTCTGGCTGAATCTGAATAGCTCCCTGGTGAAGAGAAACAAAACAGGTTTAATATTGTGACAACAAACAAAACTGATCCAAAATGTCAGTGTTAATTAAGGGGGAAAGTGATAAAAAGTAACCTACAAAGTTTCCGTCCATTGTTGTGGCTTGCAGTGTCCATCTTGACCCCTTAACAAAAGAATAGAAAGTTGGCAAACTGATTTACTGTGGTGTTTAAAGTTCCTCTGATTGTTTTCATAAGTAAAACATTGGGAAAGACATGCAATAAAATAATAAAAAAAGAAGCAGCAGCTAGCTTGCTGCAGTATTCTTACACTGCAAATATTGGAACAAAGTGAAATGGTCCACAAGGATCACTCTATTTACTAGCATCATGAAATAGAGTGGAAAATAATTTAGATGCAGAGATTGGCTAGGGAGATGGCAGAGATATCCTGTAACAGAACACTGTTGTGTGCTTTGCACAGAAGCCACCTGAGTACCTTTGTGCTGCCTCTGCCTGAGCCCAAGCACCCACACCATTGACTTGCCCATTATTCCTTCACACAGCCCAATAGTGAGCAGACAAGCCAGGACTGGACCTGCCTGGGAGCCCTCTGCCCAGAAAACCTGCCTATAGTTGGGTCAAGTGAAGCTGATTTTCAGGCTGAGCCCAAGGTAAGACAGGATCATGCACTGCCACATCTGTGGCACAAGTCTTTAACCACCCACAACATACAAGTGTCTGAGGTGTGAGTTATCATTCATGTAATGAGTGTTTTGTTCTGGATTTTATAGCAGAGTTGGTCATTCGTAAGGTCACACTGATAGTTACAGCTCACTGGTGGTAAACTAAAGCAGCACAATCTAGACCAAACTTCCTGAAGTCTGCTTGGATAAAGTTTCTCTCAGACACCCTCTTGGATTCATACTTCAATGCTTAACTCTGAAAGCCTGCTATCACAAACTCCTTCCTTGAATGGGAATCATAGGCTTATACTTCTGCTTGAGGGTGCAAGTTATTTACAAGTTTGAGAGATAAGCAAACTAGCACCCAGGTCATTACAACCCTGATTCTCCAGAGCATTTATAGAAGAATCCTACATTTCATTTCACAACTGACAGTGAAAGAAACATCAGAACTAAGCAAGCCTTACTGTTTCATCCTCCAAGTCCTGGCTGATATAAAGTTTGGAGAGGCCTCAGTCACTGAATCAGTCCTGGTCGTGTCCAGATAAACTAAGTTTCCCCTGGCTGCAGAACATTCTGTACTAGCATGACTCAGTGACTACCCTTTCATATTAGAACCAGGTTAAAAATTTGTAAAGAATTGTTTTTGCATCCTCCAACAGGCACCTTTTGTTTCTGGTGCCCTCAGAGTAGTACATAGAGTGACGTGGTACACCTTTAATTGCCAAGCTAGATAATTTCTACTTTACCTGCTGGTCAAAGAGTGCCCAGAACATGGGGAGAGGAATATAAAGGAAAAGCACCTTCAGCACCATCTTAATCTGAGTAATCAGTCGTTTCTGCAGCAAACAAATTACAGAGATGCATGGGTCAAAAAGAGACAGTTGCAGATCATTTGCAGCAGAGCAGCTGTTAGCACCGTGTCACATCTACCCACTTACTGAACTTGTGTGTTGTGGGTACTTCTGCTAATTTCTGTTAAAAAGCACAAAGTCTTACTGTAGGTGTGGGAAGGGCTGCTGGCTAAAGGTGACTCAGATATTCAAGAGACCTCCTGTCTCTTGGCATGTGTGCTGAGGTGATGGTTTGGGAGTTACCCACCACCCTTCTGCTCCAGCAATGAATTCACCTAGACTAGACTCAGTTGGCTGGAAGAATGGAGCTTTATATTTACAGCCTAGCACAGTTTACAAGCATATGTATATACAATATACAAATATTTACAGTTATATACAAGTTAAAAAGTAATATAGAAACACAAAGAAAAATCCATCCTGAAACAGTCAGACTGCCCAGGAGGCTTCTGAAACAAACTTCCCCCCTGCCCCTCTCTCTCCCTTCATTCCCTCCACTCAGAAATAACCAGGTCAAGTGGTGTATAGCTCACATGATAAATCTGCAGAGATCTGAGGTATCAGAAAGACAACAAGGAGGTTAGAGGAAAAAAAGGGTTAGGTTGGGTTACAAAGATTTTAATGCAAAGGAGGCAAAGTAGATGCAACCAGCCAGACCAACAGAGAAAGAGAACAACTGAGAACTGACTGAGAAGTGTGTGAGAAGTGAGTGCCTTGTCTATAATTTGACTAGTGTCTCTCAGCAGAAGAATGAGTGATATTAAGTCACTGTTATTTTCCTCCTCACAGGCAAGGATTTAATTTCTCTCAGTAAAATATTCCAATTAGCCTCAAACCAGCACAGTGGCACAAGATTTAACACTTAGAGCTGTGCCGTTTTTCTAGAAAGGAGGCACTGACCAACAGGTGATGGAGGAACGCATTTAGAAGTAGGAAAACTGCATATAGGCAAAAGGAAAGTAAAGGCTAAAGTCTGTGCTGCTGTTGACAATGGAACAGGGCAGACAGAAGGCAAGGGATGTGGCTGGGGAATGTGGACTCACGATAAGGAGCTTGTATTGAGGCCAGAGAAATTAATCATTTGTCCACTTAAGCTGAAATTCCCAAGCGTAATTCCACAGTTCGTTCCCAACAAGCGTTACAGCCTTGTGCATTAACCATGCCAGTCAGCATCATGCCTGCTTTCCCTTCTGCATTTATTAAACCAGCCAATTTCTGTTTGAAGCCAGTTTAAGAGTAACAAATTTGGCAAGGATAACATTACTATTTTATTAACTCGAAAATTAATAGGAGCTTGTATTTGCTCAACAAGGGAAGCATCTTCTCTACCTCACTTGAATTTCCCTGGACAGCCTACAGTCACAGAACGTGAACTCACACAACTTCCTCCCACTGCAGTTGAGCAGGTAACCTGCAATCCCAGGGGAGCATAGAGGTTTAGCTTCTGAATGACTGAGGGGCCCAAAACTACGTGCCCAGCATGAGGGGATGCCCAGTACAGGAGTGCTTATGCAGTACTTACATCATACTTCTCACTTGCCCAGTCCAGCCAGTGCTCTCTCTTGGGGAACATCTTGCTGCGATGCCGAAACCTGTTTTTGATGGCAAACTGAGGAGAAACAGAAATTTGCCTAATGGCATAACAAATAATACTAAGTGCAATAAGCTTTATCATTAAACATCAAACTCCTTTTTTTAGCATTTCTAGTGCTAAAGGCAAATTACTTCTGTTAACTGTTCTAAGCTAGGAAAATACTACATTTAAGGTTTCATGGTGCATATCTAGTGGAGTGTGCACCTGAGACTGTGTGGACTAAACAGCTCAGAGTAGCCTCAATGTGTGTTGCTTTTCAGAACTTGAAAACCTGCCTATTCCAGACTTATGTACAACAATAAATAGAAGAATGTCATATGCACAGGTTCAGAGCTGAGTGGCTGTAAGTGTTTATTTCACTATGAGAAGCTGCATGTTGTAGATATTCCTCATATCTTCATAGAATACATCTGGTTGGAAGAGACCTCAAAGATCATCCAAGTCTAATGCTTGACCCGGTACTGAAGGCTCAACACTAAACCATGTCCCTAAGTGCCAGGCCCACAAGCTGCTGAACACCCCCAGAGATGGGGACTCCACCACTGCCCTGGGCAGACCATACCAATATTTGATAACCTTTTCAGTGAAGAAGTATTTCCTAACATTTAGCCTAAATCTCCCCCAGTGCAGATTGAAACCATTTCCTCTAGTCCTGTCACTTGTCATCAAGAAGAGGCTGGCCCACTTTTCTCTCCGTTGTAGAAAGCAATGAGGTCTCCTCTCAGCCCCCTCTTCCGCAGGCTGAAGAATCCCAGCTCCCTGAAATGCTCATCACAGGCCATGTGCTCCAGGCCTTTCAAAAGCCTCATTGTCCTTCTCTGAACATGCTCCAGAACTCAATATCCTACCTAAAGTAAGGATTCCAGAACTGAACAGAATACTCAAGGTGTGATCTCACCAGTGCTGAGCACAGGAGGATGATCAGCTGCCTGTTTCTGCTGGCCACAGAGGATGCCATTGGCTTTCTTGGCCACCTGGGCACACTGCTGGCTCATATTCAGTCAACCAATCCCCCCAGGTCCGTCTCCAAGTTGCAGCTTCCCAACCACACATCCCCAAGTCTGTAGCTTGGCATGGGGTTGTTGTGACCCAGGTGCAGGACCTGGCACTTGGTCTTGTTGTATGAAGTTCAATTAGCCTTAGCCCATCAGTCTAACCCATCCAGATCACACTGTAAATCTTCCCTACCCTC
>WBNM01003123.1:0-11832 GCA_013399055.1 Ramphastos sulfuratus
TTTTGGAATCTCATCCTCCTTCTATTTCAGAAGAAAAAAATCCTTGAGGTGAGGGAACACACAGATTTATGAACCAATGGAAGGAATTGTCTCTACTGTCACAACCTCAGCAGTCACATCCTCCTGCTGTAACTGAATAGCAGCTTACATGAACTAGAAACCTTATACCAAATTCTCCCTCCATCTGAGCAAATTCTTTAAATTACAACAACACATCTTTTAAGAGTAGCTCTTACCTTCTGAATAGCCCTGGCCCATCTTGCTCTTGCGAAATTACTTCCATCAGCTTGATCTTTATTTCTCCTGGAGAAAGGGAGAGAATAAACAACTACTCAGAACAGCAAAGTAAGAACAAAAAAATAAAGTGAAAAGAGTTCTGGCAAGTCCATGTACCATCAAATCAAAGTCAGCTAGAACGCATTAGCCATTTCCTATGTTTATATTATCCTCTATACACAAGAAAATATCAGCTCCGTGGAAGTTATTTTTAATATAAAGACATGAAAACGTATCCTGGTAATTAGCATAAAGGCAACTTTACACTTAGCAGGAAAAGGGCAGATCCAAATTCACACATTCTCATCCTTCTGTTAATACAAGCTGTTTGACAAGTACCATTTCAGTAAGTGGATTCGCAATTATGATCTATTTAGCCCTCAACATGGAAGATTTATTTTATTCTTCTTTGATGAATGATGACACCACGAGACAGATCAATATCTGTTGTAGGGGATAACCAGGATAAAGACAATCATCTAATGCATGTTTCCATTACATATGTCTATTTTCAACTCTGGCCCACTGTTAGCTGATAAAACAGAACGTTTGCAGTGAGGAGTCCCCAGACCTGACAGCAATTTGACTGTGAAGTCAGAACACAGCATACATACAGCTGATTCAATATACTGGGAAAATAATCAGACACTAGACAGCAAAATGCATGGCAGTAACTCCATATGCTGAGTTTCTCTGCTCTAAAAAAAATAAAATGAAGTTCTGAAACATTTCCCATTTATCCAAGCATTCTGAAACAATTAAGATATGTTCAAAGAAAGAAGACTCTCACTGTATCCCCTTAGGATTACAAGGGATTCCATTCATTACAAGTGTGTATTAGCTTGAAAAGATGTAATTCCTGCCCCTTGTATTATTAAGTGTATAAAAGAGCCTCGTTAAAGGAATGTATTTCCTGATTGTAGTGGGTTCAGAAATTAAGATTACAAGCTCTTTGGCATAAAATGGCAGGAGAGAAGAAAATAATTAAAGGAAAAGCACCAAGAAATAAAACAAACAAACAACAAAAAAAGAAACCCTCACAACCCAAAAAAGGAAGCCTTTGCATTAGAAACCTTCAAATTTCCCCAGTAAATGAATATGCTTATGAAACACAGAGATGACACTGTCACCAAGTCTTTGCAAATTGCACTAAAGGACTTACTGGGAACACCTCCTGGAACCACTTTTAGGTCTCAAGGCCTGGAATAAAGCACTACAAGGCAAGGGAATAAAAAACCCAAACCAACACCCTCTACGAAAAACAAATCAGAACAAAATCTTATATTGATTACATAAGCATCATTAACAGACCTCTAGCAAATCTTTGAACTAAGAATCAGTTATGCAGTTAGTTGCTCCAACACAGAAGTTGTACAGTTACACAGCCCATTATAGTGAGATTTCCTTATTCAGCTATTTCACCACACGTGAAGAAAGCTGAAAAATGCTAATTCAGTTCATGGCTGCTAAGCAAAGGTTAAAATAATTAGTATAGACTCTACCACTCTTGCAAGAATCTAATTCAAAATATACTGCCTTATGCAATAATAGTTAAGTATCAGTAAGTTAAATAAAAGTATGCAGTAAAATTCTATATATACAATCTACAGAGGACGGTAGCAGTCTGCCTACTAGGTAAAGCTGCAGCATATTTACATTATACTTCAATGATATCCCTAGGTCTACACATTACTACTTAATTATCTTGGACTTTTAAAATAGTGCTCCTTTATTTGAGGAGAAAAAATGTTCCATCTGATATGCACAGCTGAGTGCACATGATGCAAACTAAGTATGAAGAGACTTCCTTTCCTCTGCCCTCATCTCTGAGGCTGCATGACTGCAGCTTTTTTTGCCTTTTCACATCTAGTAACTTTTTTTTTTTTTCTTTTTAATTGTAAGGTAAATCAGCCAAGTTATACTAATAATTAGTCCACCTCAACCTGAAACTGTTAACTAGACTGGAAATACTAGATAATACCTAACATAAGGAATTATTAGGGTAATTAACTTCAAGGTCAGATGGAGAGTTGCTTTTCAAAGCTGAGTCAGAAGGAACAGAGGAAAAACATTTGTGTCTTAACTGAAAGTAGGCTCAAGAATATTAAGACAAACTTACATAGACAAAAACATGTAATTGGTTTGAAACGCTTTTAGAAAGTCATTGATCTGTGATGAGACTTCTGAGCAGTGCAAACAAGTGAGGCAGTTGCATATACATCTCCTTATGCCACATAAAAGCTCAGCATAAAGACTTCAGGAGCAGGTTTTTCCTTCCCACTTCCTGCTGTCACAGTGATTGGTCCAGTTTAGACAACGAATGACTGCAAAATTTCTCCTCAGGTATATTAAAATTAATCAGTTACCTGGCAGTAAACAGTTTCTCAATCCTGAATAATGCTTCCAAATGGCATGTAGTTTACAGGAGATTTTCTTGTTATTTAACTATTTTTCTTAAACACCAACTTGTATCTTTCTCAAAAGATTTGGTTTGCAAGACTGGGTGGCATCTTGTTTTCTTTATGAAGGCAGGATTTATCCAATTACATTAAAACCTTTTTCTGAAGAGCTACTGAAGGTCTAGTGCTGAAGTATGTGAAAACAGAGATGTAGAGTGATCCATACCTAAAATACTTAGATGCCAATTCTTGCCACTCAAAACTGTAACTTAGACTGAGAGACATCACTCAGATAGGTCAAAAAGACAGTTTGTGATTTTGATATTAGTACATTTAGTATCATGCCAGTAAGTAGGAGATCATATTTTTCCCTATATATAGAACAGTAGCTTCAATGACAAAGTCTGTTTTTAAAAGTGTGTTAAGGCACTAATTCAACATCTTACAAAATAATCTCCAAGTTTTTCTGATAGATACAAGGATCCTACAAGGCAGTCTTGCTACCTGAGAAATCTTCTCAAGACACATTATCTCTTCAGTGCTGCAATAGGTACATTCATTCTTTCCCAAGTGCAAGATACTCATCAGAACAAAAGAACAGGCAATTAGGACAGAAACTGGCTGACAAGACCAAAGGCTATCATAGAAGACAGGTGACACAGAGAAACACGTGTTGATGTGAATGAGACACTAGTAAGAGACTGTTCTGCTGTGAAGTGCCAGTTTCTAATCAATCTCGAATCTGTCAAAGTGCCATCTTGGACCGTTCCCAGAAAGAAAACAACTAACACAATTTTATGGTCAGCCACTATGCAGCAGTTTGTCACCTGTTTATCACCTGTTTCAACACCATACTATTAACACAATTTTTTTCCTTCTAAAATATCCAATTCAGAAAATACTGATGTGGGAAGTTTTTTCCCCACATTATGCTGGAAAGAGACTGAATTTAGCTGAATAAAGAAAAATATATCTTGTACTTAAGTGTCTCTTTTTATAACCAATGCCTAACCTTTTGGTTTAAGAAAAAACAAATAATTGCAATCAGTATTATAAAAGTATTTCATTGCATATGCATGCAATAAACAACATAAATGTGATCTTTAGAAGTAGGATGGGCCTATAGTGTCTTACATGACAATTCCACATTTAGAACTCTCCTTCCATTTCTAAACCAGTCATAAAAAATTATCTAACAAACTTAATTTCATGTCAAAGACTGTGTGAAATTCACCATTTTTAAGAGAAGTTTCACAGAAGCTGTATTGTGACTACTGCCTGAACTTGGCATCACGCAGGAAACTGTATTGGAGTATCATAAAACTTGCCTAATAGACAGATCCTTACATGAATTCAATCTGCCTCTACTTCTAAACTAAGTAAAACATACAAATACCTAACTACTGATAATTCCGTTTTGCTTCTTATTTTACTTAATGAAAGCATATAATAATAACTATCTAATAGTTAAGAAAAAGAAATATTTTTTGGAGGCAGCTGGTCTTCTTCAGAAATTCTTAAATGGTTTAAGAGCATAAAGTATCTTTGCCTTCGTCCTGCACCAGAATTTTCAATGCCTAACCATTATTGTACCATAATCCTTATCTACTGTAGCAAAAAAAAAAAAGGAATTGTTTTAGGGATCTTACATTGCTCTTGTTTTCTCCTTCTATCCAGCCTGACTTGCAACAAGCTAGGAAAAGGAATAACAGAGGAAGCTCTAGTGCTCTGCATAGACTTCTTAAAGCTCTGGAAAATTTTATGTGATAGCATGTGTATCTTCTGCTGTACATTAGCTCTAAACTGTCCATATTAAAGACATCTTTAAACACATTTGCACTGCAAAAAAATGGCTAGGTTTTACTCCAGACTTAATCTGTATCTGTAGTGTCTACACGTATGTGACCAGTGTTTTCCTTGACCTTCAGCAAGTGCCACACCACGAAGCAACAAAGCTGCCTGCCACTGCTCCATATCACAGGCTTATCTAGCTCTTGTAACTTTCAGTATCAGCATGCAAGTCAGAAAGGAAAATGTTTCCAAAGGAAATAATTTTACTGTTTGGGACTATGCCTGAGTTTACTGCACAGTAACCTGCAGTAACAGTGACTTCAGGAGGACAGTTTGTTCAGTTATACATCATGGGACTGTTAGTCCATGAACAATGTGCTAGAAAAGTCTGTACTGATAACTCACAGCAGTACTTCAAATTCCACTTGAAAACGTCATACAAATAGATAATTAATGAAATGATGAAAAAAGTAGTATGAATTTGTAATAAGTATCTTACTGCTTTCACTGTAAATGAATCAAAATTTAAGCTATGGGTTTGTAAGCAAGCAATTGCTGGGCAATGGTAGTAAATGAATATGCAGTGAAATTTATCCTGCATCTGAATGTGCTGGTGTCTTTCAAGGAAGCAGCTTAAAGATTAAATATGGCACAGCACTAGGAGTCTAATGAATCTTTTCATAAGCATTTGCTCCTCTTCCCATGAGAGCACTCTGTTGTATAGCCCTTTCTGCAGAGATCTTGTGCCTGTAGCTAAAATAGCTGTATTTTGGGTTTTTGGGGAGCATGTCATGCAGGCAAATGGAATTTCCCTGCATAAGAACCAATAGTGAACTATTTTAGCTTTTCCATAAATACACAGCTTTTGTAGTTGTATCAAGAGAATACTTGCACAGAGATTAGATAAACTGGCTTCCAGAAGCTGACAAGGTTACTTACTTTAATAATTATGGAAGTAAGATCTAAGTAAAGTTTATTAACCTTTATAGCATGTAAACCTTCTGGGAATGAGAGCTGGAATAACTGCATAATAGTATAATTACACGAGAATAGGTTATAATCAGGTTTTGTACATTATTTTGTATGCATTACAGGGTATCAAACTTGCTTGTATCTTTTGTGCCAAAACTACATACTATGCCTCTTCTCCTATTGGAATTGTCTCCATTATTATCTTATTCTTTGAGCAGAATACAAGGTCATGCTAAGAAAAAAAAAAGAAAAAAAAGAAGGAAAAAAAAAAAATCTCAGTTTTCTAAAATGTGTTTATTTAAAAAGCATGCTGTATGAAATGAGTCATCCAAAATACCTCATTTCTGCAAGTTTCTCAGAGAACTCCAAGCAGAGATGCCAAACAGTTTATCAAATAAATTTATTTTAAGTATGCAACAGAGTGCCTTTTTTAAGAGACACAGCATGAGATATAAAGCTTTATATAATTTTTTTTAAATGAGAAATATTTTGGAAAACACTAAAATAAATGAATAATTTTTATCAATTCCACTTATCACCAATAACTCTATTAAACCAAATCCACAGCATTACTTTTTAATCAGTATTTCATCTCTCTCTCTCTGAATGTACCAGCAGATCTCATCAGACCAGTACAGCTCTGCCAATGTACATGTGGATCTAGATCTTTTGGACTGCTTTCCTGGCTTGAACTTGACTCAGCATCACTGCTATGGATCTACCCAGTGGTTGTTGTGCTGTGTCTTACCCTGGTTGCCATCACTGGACCTGATTCTTGCCTGTAAGCATTGACTTAGGTCTAAAGTCAAACTGGTGTCTCATGACCACACACTTGTCTGACTATTGTCAGACACACTATTGTTTGACACTTGCTGTTATTCCTGGGCTTGCCTAGGGGTAGTGGGTTGGGGTACTAGCTGGTGAGGCCCCTGCCCTGTTTGCTCTGTTTTCATGCCTGGCTGCCTATCCTTTGGGGGGCAGCTGGCTCCACTGGCTCATCTTCCATTACCTAAGGCTTTAATTCTGCATTCTGGATTTGTAAAAACATAGCTGAGTATGAAGATTTTTGTTTTCAGAGGTGCCAGAAAGATGGATTCAGAGTTGCACGCTACATAATTTTACAGCAAACTTTTAAATAGATCCTACTGAGAACTTCACAATGTGAATTAAAACATTAACTTTATAAAGAAACAAATTAAAGTAAAATGAAATCTATTTGGGATAATTCTAGGAAAGAAAATGTACATAAACATGTCATATCAGCTTATTATAATTTCTTCTCAGTGTTGTTCCAAACTGCAATTTGCCTTGCCAAACTAAATCTGTTTTGTTCCCTGCTACACTTCTTAACAGTTTTATACATAATTCATTGTTGGGGTTTTTTTTCTGACAAAATTCCCTATATTTTTTTCTCAGTTTTCTCTGTGTCCCTTTTCTCGATTTCTTTCAAGTACAATGTTTTTCTCTACATACTGCTAACTGCTAATTTATTCATTTTCCCATGGCTTTAATTCAAAGTTTTTTTAACATATAAGATTAAAACAGGTAACAGCTATAAAGCTGTCCTATACGAAGCTCATAAAAACCTTTAAAACTTCAAATTCACCATATGTATGAGACTTAGTATTTCCCAGCTCTAATTGTAAACTGTCTATACTTTTCCTGCTATGCAGATCTACTGCAACGTTTAAAAAAAAAATTCATAAAAATTCTGAAATTCGAGAACTACTTTTACTCCTATGAATATTAATATTCTAGCCACAAAAGATCTGAAGGAAAAGCACGTCTGAGGAAAGCAAGAGGGTGGAACTGGATTTGGAAAGGCAGTAGAGCAGGAAGGACCATCAATGAGCATGCTAGCTTGAGTGACAGATGAGAATTAAGCTGGAGGAACAATGCAATAAACTCTCAGCACAAAGGGCTTAATTTTACATAAGATGTAAGCACTATTACACTACTTTTCTCTTATTGAAAATATCTGCCTTACCCTAATAAGATAAATTAGTAACATCATTTATTTGCAGTTTTAAATGACTTATCTATAAAAATAAACATCTCCTAGAGCAAAATGCCTTCCTAGTCACTCTGCTTTCTGTAAAATAAGTAGAAAACAACTAACCTAGTAGCCCAAAAGCTTACAGAAATGCTCTTTAATTTGTGAAAACAGTTCATATTTAAACAAGTCACACAGTGGGTGTTTGACATAAACAGCTATTCTACCTTGCCTCTGAAACACACAAACATCGCTTGAGTTAAATTGCTACCTAGAGAAAAATAAACCAATTCTTTTAGGAGAGCAGATCAAAGAAGAACTAGTTGCAGGAGCTACTTATCAAGATTCCCATTCTCTTTTTGAACTATTATGGACATCAGAAGTTTCTTAGGCTTTTCTACTCTGAGGGTACTTTCATGTAGCTTGTGCTTTCAGAAAATGCACCAGTGAGTGCCTAACACTACAATACCAGCTTAAAGAAAGAATGCAAGTTTAAATAAGTGAGTTTCAGCTGAGATGTACAACTTTGTCCCTGCCTGAAAGTATTCCTTGGAGGCACACATATATCACCCTCTTCTCCACAACCACATCCATCCCCCCTAGAGGAAACCGAAACATGAATAAAACACTAGACTCCAGTAAATACAATGTCTGAAAGACTTAAGAGAGAATATTCACTCTTACGAAACATCCTACTATGAGATGTTCCTCGCAGCTTTCCAGAACAAATGAAGTTGCTGTCCTGGGAAGTAGTTGTTCCCTTCTTCAAACACGTGGAAAAGCATACATTATGAGAAAGTAAATCACAGTGATAGAACTGGAGTTCTCTAAAACAACGGCACAGAGATTGCAGTTACGTAATATGTGCCTTCATTTTAAAGAACAACCTCAGAATAAAAAATTAAAAACTCCCACTAATTACAATGTAAATTTCTTTTTATATATTAAAAGTAATATGCCAGTTCTAAAAGTCTGGAAACTGGTGTACAAAGCCAAAAAGCTTATGTGACACTTACATTTTTTTCTTAGTCTGCCTTTCCTTTTTTTTTTTTTTTTTTGGACCTTATTTCTTTTTGGTAGTAAACATGAAAGGACACAATAGTTAATCATGGAAACTCTGTTACTTTTAGCTGTTCTGTAATATAACTTAAAGGAACAATCAGCCATTGAATGATCATAACATTTGTCTATATGTGTTTATGTTATCTGCTTAAACAGCTATGGGTATGTAGTTAATCTGTTATCTAAGAAAAAAGTTAATTGGTTACACTCAGCTATCAGTTTGTATTTAGAGTCAGCTGCTATAAACACTATTTCTGTATATAATCAAAGAATTGACAAATAAATATGAGTGTAAAGAATATATTAACACTTAAATATTTACAGAATAGTTAAATTTGGTGTTTAATACAGCCATTCAAAACAAATAGTGAAATCTATTTCCCAACTTCCCAGATTTTTTTATTTTCATAGCACAAATGCAGTTATTTTGAATAAACACGTATCTCTGTCTTCAATTAAGCTTTATAATTACTTTTCTGCTCATAATCTTTGAAAGTACTTATTACTAGATGAAAAAAAAGCCCATTTTGAAATACTGCCTTGAAATTCAGTGGTAGGCTTCAATTTAGCAATAGAAAAGTTCATTTAATGCAATAAAATCATCTGGAACAAAGAGACAAAAGAAGGAATTCCATAGTCGGGTTAAGTTAATTTCTTTTGGTTTAGCTTAACTTGCTCAGAGGGTCAGTTGTGTGTCGAAAAAGATGGTATGCTAATGACTGCATGTGTGCTTAGAACAATGTAACAAAATAGCTCTTGAATTGCTGATAGCTTGCACCCTAAGGAAGCACTTGTACTTCTTGGTAAATACCCTGCAACGACTTTCTGCTATCTGTAAACAGGTCGAGAATCATAACAGCCAAAAAGATGCTGTAGCACCTTGCATATATACAGTCTACAGGCTAACTGCCCCCATGGGCTTGATAACCCTTTTGCAGACTCATTTGTTTTCTAGTAATTTTATGTTGAACCTAGGACTCTGCATTTTTCTGTGCATGAAAATGCTGTTTAAATGCATACAGAACAACCTGTTCCCTCAGAGAATGTGTAACAACGTAACACGTTTTTATGAACTTTCACCTTGTCTTTGAGCTATTTTTCTGGTATGACTGCTGTGAAGCGTGGCTAAAGCATGAGCCAAGGGCCTGACACTGCATATATTGCTGCATATCCCAACAGTCTGTTCTGTTCCTCATCAGGAGAGCACATCTTTTTGAGTGTCACCTGCTCACAGACTCTGCCTTTCCTGAGTTACTACAGATAGATCATGCCATGAATGAAAAGTAATACAGTCTTTGACAGTTGATATAAAAGCCAAAATTAACAGTAAAGAGAGATAGCTCTTTTTAATCTCAGTTTGCCCTTCCTAGCAGAAGGGGAGTGATTATACAAACATAGAAAGCTCTCTGCTCAAAGAACACTACTGAGTGATGTTCTTAAAAACCAACTGGACTCTGTCCTAAGCATTCAACTGCACTCAATGGAAGGTGATTGCAAAGAAGTAATACAGTTGTTGCCACTTCATTCCTTGCCCCTTCCACCTGCTACACATCATCATCTTCCACACATAGGGAAGCAGAAAGACAGCAATTCTATTTTCCTTTTTTTATACACAGCATTGTTGCATCTTCATAGCAAATTGATTAAAAAAAAACTTTAATTCCCTCCTGGAAAACTTCCAGAAACTCTGGTAGCCTGCCTAGATAAATATGTTAGCTTCAAAATGGGAATCAAATGCCTTTTCCGCTCTCCGGCTGCAATCAATTAGTTACAACACCCAAATCATGTCAAGACTTTCATTCCTTCCTTTCTTAAGCTTTCAGAAAGTCACTATCAAATAGCTGAACCCTATGTAGGCACACACCCAGGAGTGAGAACAGAACAGATGCACAAAGCCTAACAGTTCAACACTGTCAATAGGTCCAGTTTAATCTACAAGAAGGTATATATTGAGCTATGAAACTTTTACACTAACCTTCTATTGTTAGTTAGTCACAAAACCCCATGTCACGTAAAACCTGTTGGACATAAGCTTTTAAGGTGTTTTTGTTGTTGATGATGTTTTGTTTTTTTAAGGAGGACAATTGTTTCATGACATATTACCTTTTTGTTCAGATATTCTTTTGATCTTATTACCCTAACCACTAGCCGATGTTCCTCTAGTCCAGCTTTCTTAGCACAGTCTTGGATCAGATTAAGCTAACCATCTCACCAAAGCTTTAGGCTGAGTTATCAAGACTGGTAATTAAGAGCAGCAGCTATACCAGACTGCTTTCTGAAGTCCCTGTCTCTGCAGAGCCATCTGTAACCCCACTAGGTAAAACACTCATCTCTGTGACCCTTTATGAATTGTTTTACATGGCAGGCTATCAGAGGTGAAAAATACTGAATGACCAGAGAGTGCTCTAGCAGAAGATGATAGTCTGCTGGCTATCATCTTTCACTCACTAGTATCTGTAACTCCACACTGTTTACTCTCTGCCTCAAAACCAGCAACAGCTGAACATTTCATTGCTTCAGTGTTTTGGAAAAGCAATAAAAAAAATTCATGTGGTGAACTTCTAAACATGGTTGATAGCTCAGTTACTCCATTTAGATCCCTGAGACTGTTCAGTTAGCTGAATAGATAACTAAACATGCAGAAAACTAATCAAGCTGGCCTGGCTAAGTAGAGAACTTTGGGTAGAACTCAGGTAGAAAAGGAAAGTCTACTGGCTGTGGAAGAAGGGGCGGAGAACTCTGCAAGAGTACAAGGCTCTTACAAGGATATGTAGGGAGAAAATTAGAAAGGCCAAAGTTCAGCTAGAGCACAGTGTCATTAAAGATAAAAAAAGTGCTTTCATAAGTATGTTAACAGTAAAAGAAAAGATAAGGGAAAATGCACACCCACTACTGGATGTAGGAAGGAACCTGGTGACAAGGAAAAGGCTGAGCTGCTGAATGGCTACTTTGTCTCAGTATTTGTCACAGATGCCAGTTTCTCCCCTTGGAACTACAAGACAGGGATGGGGAGCAGAAAGCAGTCTCTGCAATCTAGGAGGAAATGATCAACATCCTGTTGTGCCACTTAGATGTGCACAAGTCTATGGGACAGGATGGGAACACCCATGGGGACTTAAGGAGCTGGCAGATGTGCTTGCCAAACCAATCACCATTACGACAACAGTCCTGGCTAACTGGGGAGGTTCTAGTCAACTGAAGGCTAGCAAATGTGATAATGCCCATCTACAAGGAGGGCTGAAAGGAAGATCCAGGCCTGTCAATCTGGCCTCAGTGCCAGGGAAGGTTATGGAGCAGGTCATCCTGAGTGCAGCATGTACAAGACAACCAGGCAATCAG
>WBNM01003123.1:11871-23764 GCA_013399055.1 Ramphastos sulfuratus
GAGGAAATTGTTTAAAGCTGCACCAGGAGAGATTTAGGCTGGATGTTAGGAAATACTTCTTCACTGAAAGGATTATCCAACATTGGAATGGTCTGCCCAGCGCAGTGATGGAGTCATCATCCCTGGGAGGTCTTCAAATGGCATGTGGACCTGGTGCTTAGGGACATGGTTTAGTGTTGCTGACGCATCAGTGCTGGATCAAAGATTGGACTGGTTGATCTTCATGGTCTCTTCCAACTAGAATATTCTGTGATACTTGAGGCCATTATCTCTGTTCCTAAATGAATATTCCATGCTCTGTCCCACCACAGTAATGGAAATACGTGCCTTATGGTTTTATGTGTTTATAAAATTTCCAGCACATTCTTGCTTAAAATAATTGCATTATCATTCAGAATGTTTTAAAAAATAAAATTTTAAAAAATCATTCAGTATTATGATGCATATATGATATGACAAATCGAAATACCTTAGTTTGCTTTCTTGTAGGCTGAGACCACTGTCCACGGATAACAGACTATCATACATATCTTGATTTGGTTGTCTTGTATTTTGGAGGGGTGTCCATCTTTGCCAGCCTCTGCAATCTAAATCTTTGTGGGTATCTGCAGAGAAACAAGAAAGTTGCTAGAAATCTTACGTTCATTTTACAGAAGGAATTTCTGAAAGACAAAGTGCACATTAATTAAATTAATTAAATTCATAGTAATGGGGAAATAATCAAGTAAATTACCCCCCCCAAAAAAACCCCAAAACCACATCACTTTTTCAAAGAATAGCAGAGAGTTCCAGGACCACTTTGCAATTGTTGCTGTGAAAATTTCAAGAGGACTAAAGCAATGACCGTTTTGTTGCATAGTCTTTTACAATTGAAAAATGAGCTATTACTGGGTAGCATGGAAGGCTCTTATGTCTCTGTATTTGGCATTCTCAGCAAATTTCTAGCTTTCCAATGTATTTTGTCATAACCAAGAGGTTGTACCAGTTCTAATAGTCAAGGACAGATTCTCAGCCGATGACAGATGAGTTGAAAGTCATTCAACAAAATAAGCAATGGAACACCTCAAAGTCCAGGTAACTGGGAAAAATAAACTGAGGGCTTTCTCAAACCCGGAGACAATAGTATTGAATTCTTCCCTCTGCACATAAAACTACAGTGTCAGAGTGACACCTGCAGGATTTCCACAACACTCCACAACTGCAATCCCAGGGATTGTCTCAAAACACTCTCGAATACATGTATTTGGAAACAAAACACAGGCATAAATCTACAAACCGGCACTCCCTTCAAACAGCAGCTTGAAATCAGTAACATCCTGGATTCACAGCTTGTAAAACACACAATTAGAGTTCTTCTTGTATAATTTTTTCTTGTATAAATTTTAGAATGAGTCATTTTCAGTCACAGTTCATTAGACCATTTAAAGAGTGAAATATAAAGTCAGTTTATCTTTGTGAATTTACTTGGCCTATTGGACAATACCCTGTAGATGAACTGATGATCTTTATAGTCAGTATCTTTGTATTATACCTGGAAATAATGTGAAGTAATTAATTCTTTTCTGTTTAGTTTCCATTTTCACCTTCATATACATGGGTTTCATACACATATATGCATTTTCCATCTTCACATACACTGTTCATAAAAGCAGACAGACAACCTTTGCTAATATTAAGAAGCCTTAGATTTTACCAAAATTTACATGGCGCAAACAGTATGTCAAAGCTGACATGACACAGAGTTTTAGTAGATTAAGCCACACGGAAGCACTTTCTTTAGCTCTACAACCCACATGTGAATGAACCCTAAACAGTGATATGGTTCACTCAGCTCCTCATGGGAAGTGGCTTACCTGTATCAAGTCCAGAAATGCTCCCGTGATGAACAAATCTATAACGTTCTATAGACTAATTACTATTTGCCACTGTATTTCAGGAACTTACAGGGGAATAGTACAGTTGGAAATCTGTAGTGAGACATCAATCCATAACTCACCAAATGGTAATGCAAAGTAGACATCCAGTAAGATCTCATGTGAAGTTGGTGTTTTTGTGCCTTGAATCTCACTCCCATTTTTTATTACTTCAGAATGCAATGTCCACCAGGAACCTGGACCTTCCTAGAAAAAAAGAGTTGTGAATGTTACCTGGGTAGGAATTGTCCATTAGCATTATCCACCTTTTCCAGAATGAATGTCCCCGAGTCAATAGGAGTTTCTTTATGACACTAATAGGACAAAGATCTTTTCTAGACCTTGCCAGATTTTGTTTATGTAAGTAGTACTCAATGAAGTTTTCTCATAGGAATGGAATTTGAAAGAATAAAAATGTTTGTTCTACAATATAGACAAATACACATTAAGATGGTCGGATGACGAAAACACAAGAAATATGAATATAAAATACAACTTTTATGAAAAGAGATGTTCTAGTTCATTTTGAACTGGTGCCAAACAAGTACATCCTAGCAAGACCAAAGCAAGCAATATATGCTACTAACCAAGCCAAAAAAGAGCTTCTGACGTAACACAGGCTTATATGTTATTTCTGAGTTACAAAGCCCAGAAGAGATCTGCAGAACTACAAGGAAAGTTCCACAGTGGCGTAATTATAAATGAAGGCTTAGAATTGCCTGAATAGTCAGCAAGTTGTAACTCAGTAACAGCTAGGGTAGCAGAGCAAAACAAGCTGCTTCAGGGCCTGAAAGGTGCTTGATAGCTGTGATACCGAGCCACTTCTAATCTAAGTTGGAATGACTTTCTTCCCCTACTTCCATTCTCTAAGTACAATGACTAAAATGTCAGTCAATGTACATATGAATATTTACTGGTTCCTATAAAGAAATGGATAGCATGTGCTCTAAGTACTTTTCTGATTCTTTCTCCTTCATCATCTTTATTACTATTTACGAAATTTAAAGAAGGCAAAGTTATTTGCAGATTTTTTTAAAAAATTAATCTTCCCTAATTCAGAGTTATTTGTTAAAAAAAAAATATATTCCATGGGCTACATGTAGCATAGTCATGAATGAATTGGGGAATATTAGAATAAGGTACCTCTTTTTCCATTTTCAGACAATTTTGCAGCACTCGCAGATCACTTCAGTATTTCGACACTTCCAGAAACTGTCTTTGTTTTCTAACCTACTAGAGCCAGGCTAGGAACCTCAATTTGAAATTCCCACACTCTAATCACCTAAACCAAACTCCTCCTGCCTCCCTAATAGTTTGTGAGTGCACTTACTGAATTATACCCAACTCAGCAGAAGAGGCATTTCTCCGTGCTACACTGTTAACGGATATAAGTTGTCATTTTGAGAGTCACATGTGTATTATGGCTCAATATTACAGACTGAAACAAATGAGACAGTAACATACGTCAATCATAATTGTCAATACAGGATTTAGGGAGAATAAGAATGAGAAATTAATTGGATTTTATTTAGTGTTTTATATGTCCCCGGAAAGTCAACTTACATCTGTTGCATGTTCCACAGTTGCAAAGGGAATCCATAAAACTCCTAAAATGCTGTCCCAGAGCAAGCCTTTTTTCCACAGCTCTACAATGAAGCCTTTTCCATCAGCATAGATTTCACTAAAAAAAAAATGAATACACAAACCAAAATGCAGTCTTAACAGTTCGGTAATCTATCATAACAACATGAGTTAGTAATTTAGAGCACATAGAGTGATTTGTTTTCAGTATACTCATAGAATAGTGGGCATTAGAAATGAGAAGCTGCACTATGCAACAAAAATGCAACAGGAAAACAACTCCCAACCACAAGAAGTGCAGACCCAAGCTCAATTTTAGTTCTACTTAGAGGATGCATGCAATTTATCACTAGCTGGTTTTGACCACAGAAATACCATACCATGACCTTATTTTGCAAGAATTTAAAATAAAATTTTGTGAGACCATATCACTCATCTATGACACTGAACCAAAATTAAGAGACAGGTTATTCCTTTTAACTGATTTGTGTGGTGTACCACAGTGAATTATGCTGTACTTAAAGTTACTAGGAAAATGACAAGTGAAATCCAAGAAGGGCAAAGGCTGTCACCCCTGAGAGCGGTACAGAACTCATCACACTGTTCTCCATAAACATTTTGTTGGCTGCTTCAATGTCTAATTTTCTGCTGTTCTCACGTCGTTAAATAAATAGAGTGAATTTTTGTTCTGTTCAGTTACAGCCATCATGAATACGTTACAGAAGAAAGATTGTAAATTCTTATCTTGTGGTACTTTTGGACCCCAACTTTAAATTTGTTGCACTGGTAACTGAACAGTGAAAGTGCATACCGAAAGCTTAAACAATAATTTTTAAAATGCAAACCAGTAATATCTGCAGGTTTGTTGGTTAGGGTTTTGGGTTTTTTTTTGTTTTGTGATGGTGGGTTCAGTTCTCCATTTTTGGGGGGTTTTTGGTTGCTTTGGGTTTTTTGGTTGTTGTGGAAATGCAGTATGATTTTACAAAGTCCAAACAAATGTATTTGTAAATGCCTATTTATACTGCCCTTTAATAGTCTGCTGTGTTGTATAGTTGAGTAGGCAGCAGATGGAGCTACAACAACCTCAGAATTTGCTAGACAGGTGGGTTTGTATTGTTAGGTAGCATTTAGATTACAAATTAGGAAAATAAACCTACTGAATTCCTCGTTCTCATTGGTGTCATGGAACACTCATTTACATACTATATGATTAAAAGCAAAGCATTTATACAGCAGAAAAACAAATGTATTATTATTATTATGATGATAATATGAATCATACAGAAAGGAAACAGAATAAAACAAAAACCAAGTTGTGTGCAATCAGTTTGAGTTCTCTTTCTTCTCATTTTGTATTCCTAAAACATAATATGAAAATAAAGCTGCTAGAAACAAATCCTTTCTTCCCCTTCTTGACTGCCGCCCTTGATCTGCAATATGGCTTGCAAAATTGACTTCTGTTCAGTTCCTTAGAACTAGCCTGGCACCTTTTCTCTAAGCTAGATACTTTTTTCTTGTTTTCATGGCCTGTGAATGGTCTCAGATGTTATTAATTGCTCTGAACTATTCACATAGAGCAAAGACAGAACAAAATCATTCCCTGATACTTACAACATGAAGTCCTGATCCCAGCAAGGTTCACTTCCCCTTCTCTCTATTGTAGTGCTTTTTAAATTTTGGACTTTTAAAACAACATAGGTTTTGAATGCATCTGGAAAAGAAATAAAAACCCACTTTATATATTCTTAGAAGTTGGAAACATTCAATCTCATGGTAGTAGACATTTACCTCTTACTCTATACAAACGATTCAGAGGTGTGGTTCAAATACGTAAATTGAAACAAGAAAATTCTTATTAATTCTGATGGGATTATTAGGGAAAATTCTCTGTCCATCACAAGCGTGAGAGAACATAATCCTAAATGTGAGCAAGGATTTTATGGATCATCTTCCAGACATGACTTCTCAAGTTATCTATCATTCTCCCTGACATCTTACATGAAACAAGTACACACTTCCTTTCTACAAATTAGGATTTGCTTTGCCTTTCAATTGCTATGTTGATATTGGTGACTGGCCAATGGACTTTCGTGTCCAGTTAAGGCAGCACCACAGACTAGTAACATGTAATTCAGTCTTATCTGTCTATAGATGCATTGGTAAAATGGGTTTTGGTCCCAGAAAACACCAGATATTTTTGCAGATGCCCAGTATGTACATTCAGAAAATTGGACCTAATCTGCAAAAAGAATAAAACTTTTAAAATTTTGAAGTTCTTGAAAATATCAGTAACATTGGAAAGCAAAACAACTGAAGGAAAGCTCTGCCCTTCAGGGCCTCACATTAGAGTCGGAGGCAGCAAGGGGCATACTGCATTATCTCAATGAATGTGGCTGTTCAGAAAAGCTTCACAACTTGCATGCATGCAGCACATCTTTCAGTAGCCTCCAACACTCTTACATGAGGATGAACATCAACATAGTTTGGTTTTTTTGTTTTGTTTTGTTTTGTTTTTTTTTTAAAAATGTATATTTTTGAAATAGAGCTACTGCCAAAACATGCATATGAGATGTAGCCAATAAAAGAAATTTTTGAGCTGTCTGTATTACCACAGGTTAATCAAGTGGTCTCAGTTGGAGGGAAGCTGTCACTGTCTACAATAGCCTATTGAATAGGTTGTATCAAATGACACAGCAGTTAACAAGAAGTATGAAGAAGAGTTAGCTCAGTACATCCTGTATGCAGATCTTATCAGCTAGGACTGATGATAATATTTGACAAAAGGACTAAAGCATGGTATATAATGGGAACTATTTTTTTTAATAAACAAAATCACCAGTGAGCAGTATCATCTATTTACTCTCTATTATTCAGCACACCAGTCTTCTCAAACACATCTTTGTTCTTACAATGAAAAAACTTGACTAAGTCAACAGAGATTTGGAAATCTGGTGACTTATTTGTGAGAAATATTGTCAACAGTGTGCAATTTGCCTACTATCCCATTACTTATTCTGTGTAACAGAGGCAAACAAACCCCAGAACAGGCAAAATGCTTTGTATTTTAAACATTTGTTTGCAGTTCGGAGGTTTGCAACTCAATATTTGAGAAATTTTCAGAACTATCCACTAAATTGATTACTTGTCTCAAAAAAATAGCAACCTACAATGTTTATGTGCAGCCAGTTTGAGTGCCCACATCTATGTTTTAATCAAAACAATGTAACAATGAACCTCCCACAAAATTAAAACTTATCTGCTTTAAATGAAGCCATAAATGACAAGATGCAGGCTTTAAAAGACACATTTCTAGTGGTAGTCTGTTGCATTGTTCCATTATCTTCATATTGAACTCTGTAGTATCTTTGCTATTTCATGTTCTTCTGTACCATATCAGGTGATTAAACATATCTTTTCTCATCGTTTTGTCTACCACAAAAACTAAAGAAATTTCAGGTTACCTGCATTATCATTGTCTTGCCCAGAATGTTGTCATCTGCCTTTTAAAGCGACTGTTTCTCCAGTAGTTCCTTGATGCCTTTGGCTCTTCTCTGGATCTAAATGTTATTCTTCTGCATTTTACCACTAATTCAGCTTCTTCAGATGTGTCCCAGGTTGGGAANTGAAGTATTTCAAGAAAATGTAAGAAATTCTACCTTCCAAATAACCACAAGTACTTAACCTCCTTGAAGAATGACAGTGCCAAGGATGACTATTATTACAATATCCTGGCAGTGGAAATGAGCTGTAATTTTTGCTAATGATACGAAGTTTTGTTTTCACAAAGCCATTCCTGGAGTTCCCAACCCTTTGCCTATCAAAAATGGAGGCACTAAGGGCAGGGTTGTTCCTTTTATGAAAAAGGCAAGCTATCATCCTCCTCGTATCTTCACCTTTCAACCAAAACTAAAACATGGCACCTTTATGGCAGCTTAGACAAAGAAATAAACCACAGGAGAATTCAAGAGTTTTGAGGAACCTGTAGGTATCTCAATACTTCTCTCAGTCACCACCTACAGGATTGTCTGTCCAGGAAAATATGGCAAATAATCAGAGAGTAAACCATTCTAACTTTATTGCCATTACTCATAGTATTAACAAGTCTTTCACAGCATTCAAAGGAAAATTAAAATTACTTAACTTTTATGAAGTAATTGTTTGATAATTATATTTAGTAAATTATCACATCTTCTGAGAACTAACAAAATACAAGATCTGCTGAACCCAGCGGATCATTTTCAATTACATTAGAATTTCAATGAAAGAGAGGATTTTTCAGTGTGTTCTTCATACACATGCTTCACAGCTTACTGCGAAGAATGACTACGTGTGCTGGTTTGAGGCTAATTGGAATATTTTTATGAAAAGAATTATATTATAGGCTGAGAAAAGCAAACAATGGTGCTGTCTAATTCACTCGTAGGCTTACTGAGATGTATAAGACCAAGAACACAAATATAGGTAAGACACACACACACACACACAGAGTGTGTCTCTCTCTCTCTCTCTAGCTGTGGGTTTTGTCTGCTAGCCTCTCTGCTAACCTCACTAACTACCCTTCTTTTAACTTCCCTGGCCGATCCTCCAGACTCATCTTGTGTGTAAGCCAAACCCTGGAGTAAGGTAGAGGGGTGGGAAGAAGGTGGAAGGGTGGTTGGGAGCCCCTCCTGGGGACTCTGATTTCTGGGAGGGGTATTGTGTTACTTGTATATTTCTGTAAATATCCATGTATATTGTGTATATATCTGCTTGTATATTGTGCTGAGCTGTAAATAGAGCTTCATTCCTTAACTTCCAGCTGGCTGAGTCTAGTCTGCGTGATTTTATAAAGTGGGGGGGGCAGGGAACTCCCAAACCATCACACTACCTCAGAAAGTCAGCTTCTAATCACATTTCTAGAAAGCAGCTTAACCTATTCTAGTTCAGGGCTGCTTTTCTCTGATCTTGATGAATTTAAACAATATGCAGAAGTCACTTAAATATATGAGGCCAGACATCTACCAACAAATTTTGCTGTATTTAGTAGGCTGTATGTCAGTTTCTCCTGAGAACTAGTAATTCCGAAGATTTTGGAGACCTCCAACTTATAGTCTACCTATATGTGAGAAATCTCTGGCTGAGTTTGGACTTCCTTTTCCACTCTGGCTAAATCTGGCTAAATCTTGATCCTGAAGGCAGATTTAGAGAGTCCTGGGCACTTTGATTTTACTCACCCTGGTAAAACTAAAAGCCTGCACTCTATATAAAAAAGAGTTCCTTCTGATTGAAGACTCATTCAGGTCATCAAATTATGTAAAAAAAAATCCTTTTAGTGGAGATATTCCTTAATTATTATTGTCTTTCAAATGAGGATATTTAATAACTGGCAATTACATATTGTCTGAGGTTACCATCTTGATAATTTGATCTTTAAAATATATGTATATTTTAAAATTCTCCATTGATTCTGCTGCAGAAAAGCAGTCCCAGATTAAATGATTCTTTGGTGTTATATACACATGCATGCCAAAGAAATAAAAATGTAAAGCAGAAATTAAAAGGGACACCAGACTTACCAGTTGCTTTAGCCAATCTTCCTCTTTTCACTATATTAAAAAAAAAAATTATATCAAATAATAGCTTGACAGGGCTTGCCCTTAAATGTTATGGGGAAAAAAGTATCTAAGGAATTCCTGTGGTATACAAAACCTTAACCAAAAATGAAAACAAATACTCTTAAAAAATACCTTGTGGCAAGATAATATTCGGATTTTTTTCAGAAAGCAAGCCTGTGGGAAGCCTTTGCTGTTTACACAAATTAGTAAATACATAGATACAACATAAAGGGCAGAACAGAGGCCAGACAGAGTAGTATGCTATCTGTCACTTCATAATGCTAGTTCAAAATTCTTCTCACTAATAATCACAGCAGGCTCACAGACATCACATAATCTAAAGTGTTTTCTATCATCTTACAAATAATATTTTTTTATATGTTGCATTTACTTTAACTAATAGAAAAGACACACTGCAGTAAACACCTTAAGACTTTAAAAGTAAGCGTTTCACATCCTACTTTGTTCCATAGCCTTACGTTTCATGCTATGATACCACTAACATTAATGAAAAATTCCCTGAAGCTAGTAGCATTGTGATCCAGACTGTCATCAGCATTGTGAAAATCTAACAAAGCCATTTTCTATCAAATATCTGACTACTAAAGGTCATTGAATTTAGATTTTTAAATGACACAATAAAATACTCTCCTACCACATCAATGCATGTAAGATGGCTCAGTTCAATTTGAATGAAACATCACTGCAGTCCTATAAATATCAAACCTGCTTAAAAATATACTTATGTATACTATATATTTCACTACTATACTTAGGACCTAGTTAAAGTCAATAAAACAAAATGTTGAGTTCACAACTTTACACCACAAAGGTTCCCAGAAGCCTACCATTGTTTTCTGACTCCATCCCCACAAGCCATATCACACGTGCAGAATGTCCGACAGTCTGAATAGTGCCATCATGTCTCACACCAAGAAAGCTTTCACTTTCAGTGCAAATGGGGAGACATCAAACTGTCACTGAGACACAAGCAGAGAAACACTACAGCAGTTCAGCTGCACTGAAAGAGCACAGAATTTGCACACCACACTTACTTGGCTTCTCATGAAGTCCCTCAAGAATTCCCATAATCTAAAATGAGTAATGCACCCCTGCGGCCTCTGAATTTGCTTTTTATAGCCATCTACTAGATATCTGTCACATTGGTAAAGGAGCTTGCATGATAACAAAAACCTACCTTTTACAGAAAGAAGTTCCATTCCAGATGGAAAAATATTTTGAAGAACAGAAATTGCAAGTGCCTTTTTTTTTAAAAAAAAAAAAAAGGGAAAACAGTTTGAGTTGAAGACTAAATTACTCTTTCCGTTGTTTCCTCACTGCAAGTGTATTTCACTTTTCCTGCATGCTCCTCCCATATTTCACATGGACGAAAGCCAGCCAATTGATGGAGCACTGAAATACCAATGACACATTATTTCTCTCTCTATACACAGCCTGAGATGAAGAGGAAAGGAAAAATATTACAACTTTTTCCTAACTCCCATTTTCTCAACTTCTATCTTCTGTATGCAGCTGTCATTAAACATTTCAGCTATCTATGCCACCAATAACAAACTCAGTGCAACTGTTTTGTTAAGAACATTATTTGGCAGCTCTTCAAGCTTGATTTTAATATTTGCAAAGCATCCGAAGTGGAATACAGTTTTGTTGGTTTTGGTTTTCTTTTTTCTTTTATTTTTTTTAATTAAAACACAAATTCACATAGTCAGAAGTCTTGCATTAATGTAGTGGCTATAGTTAAGCATAACTATGTTTGATTTTCTGAAAGTGAGAATAATTACTGCACAAAGACAAGCTGAATATTCATACTTCAATTTCTAATTCTACTGTAGCACGTCATTGGATAGTGAATATTCTCATGTAATGTTAAGATATTTTACAGCAATATTCAAAACACTGATGGGTGATGGCCACTCCTCAAAAAAGAGGTGAAAGATAAGACTGTTTAGCCTGATTAAGAAAAGTTTGGTGATTTGGAGTGGGTAGATAGATACTTGTAAATATCTGATGGTGTAAACAAAACTGACTCTTTTCACTGTTGCCTAATAAAGGCAAAGAAGCAATGGGCACAAAGCGAAATTCAAAGTTTCACCTCAACATAAGAAAACTCATTTTTACTGTGATGGTAGTTTCACACTGAAACAGGTTATCCAGAGAGGATGTGGAGTCTTTGGAGATACTCAAAACTTGACTGGACACAATCTTAGGCAACCTGTTCTTGCTCACGTTAAACAAGAATATTGGACTAGATGATCTTGAGAGGTTCCTTTCCTGTGATAGCCCACAAAGGCAAAGGCTGTCAAATGTGATGCCTAAGAAAATCTAGTGCAGGATTTCATGAAAGGCTACAGTCACTCTATATAGTATGTGTAGTCTTGATTTCCAGTCCCCAGAAATATATAGTACTTATGTTGTTTTAAGATCATGGTGCTATGTCATAGCATGAAGTTGTTAACATATTACATTAATCTGAAAAACAAGATCAGAAAGTATTTGCATATCCCTCTTTTGAATTGTTTGTTCTGAATGAATCTCCCACAGCAATCTGAGAGCCAGGTTACCGCCTTGTGCAAGGAGTGGTGTTTCACTGAACTTAGCAGAACTAGTCTGGTGCATGCTGACTGAGAATCTTATCCCAAGTATGTATTTGGAACAAATGAAAAAAATATTACTTGGAACTAAAATCCAATTACTGCTGACTTAAGTTTCAGTAAATGGAGTCCTCAATAAGCCTTAGCATGAGCAGAAGTTACACAGGTGCATCTCTGCATCCTTCTGAAACTG
>WBNM01003126.1:0-22502 GCA_013399055.1 Ramphastos sulfuratus
TTTACTATGAGGGTGGTGAAATGACAGAATGGGTTGCCCAGAGAAGTTGTGGACACCTCATCCCTGGAGCTGTTTAAAACCAGGCGGGATGAAGCTTTGAGCAACCTGTCACTGCCCATAGTAGGGGGCAGTTGAAACTAGATGACCTTTAAGGTACCTTCCAACTCAAGGCATTCTACAGTTCTGAGACCCACTGACTTACTGAGGCAGCAGGAGTTGCTTATTTTAAAATCACTGATCTCATTTTTAAATGCATTACAAAAAAGTAAGGCAATTACAAACACGTGGACTTCCTCTGACAACACAACTCCAGTTAACATAAGAAAAAGAACACCTTCTCAAAATACCCCCACATTTTTACTATACATTTTTACATCACTGCTGCAGTCTATATAGAAAGTAACACAAGAAGTCATTTAGTAGCATGTAGAGACTTCAGTTTAGCCATTCGGTGAGACCAACAGCAAAATATTTACAATGATTCTGTACAACCAGGGCTCTCTACAGGTCTTACAGAGTCAAATAGTGCTTCTCTCCTAATATTTTAGAATTATGTGGAAGCTCTACTAGAAAAAGTCTTGCAAAAATGAAAATTACACAGAGAGGCTAGTTTGCATATTACTTCGTTTACTCACAATATCCTGAATCTTAAAAAAAAAATATTTTTTTTTAAAATTATTCCTGTGCTTTTAGAAGTAAACAAAATGTAGACAGGATAAGATATCAAGACTTAGAAATAATTAAGGAAGGAGGAGTGGAAAACCTAAACATTACTTGCAACTGTCTGCTATGGTCTATCCTTAGTTGACAGCAACTTTAAGTTGTCGATACTTGCAAAGTAAACATTGAAGACACTAATTTTTAATGTAAAGCAGAGCTCTTCTCCTTTGTCAGTGTTGACTGAATGCTAGTTAGTGTTAGCCATGGGAGTTTGATGGGATAACTCCACTTTAAAATTCCAGCAATAAATTATGAGCAAAAGTCTAAAAATTAAAGCTTTAGTTTCAAAATAGCAGGGTTCTTATTCTAAATGTACTTGGTTTCTTTGCACCATTTATCTGTGATTGAAAGCAAAAACAATGAAAATACAAAAAATTTTACTGTATTTACAGAGACAGTTTTGCATTAACTAACAATTGAGTTCTGAATGCTAATTATTCAAGCAGCTACCCCTTAGCCATTTTATGTCAGACAAAATTTTATTTAATCCAATAACACTTTAAAGGCTTTGACTGCATTGTAATGTAAAGCAAAACTGTGCTATAGATGTGAGACTACTTGGAGTTTTTCTATTATCCTTCAGATTCAAATGAACAAATCAGTATAATTTAGGAACAAACTGATAAAGCAGCAGATGCATCAAAACGTTGTCATTTACACTAGTTGACTTCCCAGACAGATTCTGGAGGCAGCTGAAATTGTTATCGGTGAGAGATGGCCCAAATATTTTTTCTCTGTATTTAAT
Organism: Ramphastos sulfuratus; assembly: GCA_013399055.1. Classification (NCBI taxonomy): domain Eukaryota; kingdom Metazoa; phylum Chordata; class Aves; order Piciformes; family Ramphastidae; genus Ramphastos; species Ramphastos sulfuratus. The sequence continues at coordinate 1,466 of WBNM01003126.1, forward strand.
TCAGAGGATTATATAAGAAAGTTCATATGCTATTAACTCAGCAAGCACATTCTTGAACAGACTGCTTTTCTCCCTGTATCACCACCATATCATCCACAACTGAACAAAGTTGAATCTTCAGAAACATACAAGAAATTCAAAAGCGAGTCACCTCTCCTCTAAATCAGCACACACTCCCAGAGAGTGACTCCAAAATTAATTGTGACCTTGTTCCATAAATAAATACTGCTTCCGTTTTCCAAATGTGCACATCTGTTTATCAGTTTGAAATCACAATGTGCAAGTACTAATCCAGGTCTTGAAAAATATAGGGGAAAAGATGTCCATCTAATGGCATCTTGCAACTGAAACTCAATAGCACAAAAATTAATAAAGTTAATATGACTTCAGAATTTATTATCTGACCCTATCTGCCAGAACTTAAGTACTCAACCCTGAACACCAATGAAATTCATCTATTGCACATTGTACAGAATTGCACATCAGGGGCTGCATTCTCCTGTGCAGCTCAAACTGAAATCAGTGAAAACGGAACAAATGAGAGACGACTCAGGAGAGAGCTCCAAGAGACACAAAAAGCCAGGGGTTTTCAGAAGTTCAATGCATGGGAGCCAAAGAAACAGCAGTGAATAAAACTCTAAAAGGTTTTAGCATTCAGTGTGAAGAGTTATTTCGAAAATTGAGTCCTGACAGTTCTGATAGGCACTCTAGGTGCAGAGTGCTTCTGCCAATCAGACTTATTCAGCTGTCTTTTGGTAGAACTTCTCATTAATTTATCTGAAAGAAGTTCATTGAGGAATTCAGTGAAAAAAACAGCACATTCGAGATTGTGCCAAAAATGGATCAACCCTGCCCCCCACCAGGGCTTCTCTCTGGTTTGACCCCTAGCAGTCCCTCCCATCTCAATATACTGATGTCACTTAAGTCACCAAAAGCCCTCGAGACTGGCTGGCACCCTTCCAACCAAAAGCAAATATCCTTTGGGGGATGTGGAAATAGCCTCCAACGAAACTGAAATACACTTAAATTAAGCCATTTGCAGTATGAAAGCAAAATAGTAGATTAAAAAAAAACAAAACCAAAAGAGAGACTTAGAGGACTGCAGTTGAAACATAGGGGAAAAACAAACACACACGCACCTCCAGGACAATCCTGCATAACTTAAAATATGCTCATGTAAGCAAGCATAACTGATTTTTTTTTCTGCAAACCAAACTGTTGCCTGATCGTTTTTGTGCAAAAATGATAAATAACTTAAATTGGACATTATCTCATAGGGCTTCCTAGCCCAAGTACAGTTAACTTTTATCAGGATGCTGTAGCAAGTGCATCCTGATTTTTCAAAATCTTCAAGGGCAGTGATTCTATGAGTCCTTATAGCCACCTTTCAAACTGTATAGTCTTTCTCATTTAAAAATTTTTTGCCTCCTTTTATCACACTAAGAATAGATAAGGAAATATTCTGGAGTCAATTTTAAAAACCCTGCAAACCAGACTTAAAGCAACACAACTGAAATAGTTTCATTGTTGCATGAACATTTCCTTAAGAGTTTCTTACTGGAAATGTAAAAGTTCACTATATGCCAAATAAAAGATGTGTTTTGTTTAATCACTTTTTTCACTTTGATACCCTTAAAGGACTTTTCAAAATTATTAGAAAATGAGAGAACATTTTAGACTGCAAGTATGCCTAAATCGCTCCTTAGGAGAGCAAAGGAGATTTTATTGCTTAGTACAAAAGGATGCTGTACTTTTCAGTCAATCATTGGGCTTAAACTGGAAGGGACCTTAGAGATTGTCTAGTCCAACCTCTCCACCACAAGCGGGGACATTTCTTAACTAGACTTTGCTAATCAAGGCCTCATCCAGCCTGTCCTTGAATACCCCCAGAGAGGAGGCATCCACAACCTCCCTAGGCAACCTATTCCAGACTTCTTCCTAAGATCCAGTCTAAACCTACTCTCCCTCAGATTCAAACTGTTCCCCCTTGCCCTTTTGCTAGACATCCTCATAAAAAGTCCCTTTCCAGCCTTCCTGTAGGATTCTTCAGGTATTGGAAGGCAGCTATAAGGTCCCCCCAGGAACACTTTAATCAGTGACAGGCATAGTGTGAATCCTGCTTTTTTTTTTTTCACAATTCTGTTAAACTAACATTAATGAAAGCTTGAGCAGACATTCACTCATATTAATGACTCTCCTTTTGACTGTTCAGGCCTCTCCAATACTTTTTTTGTCCTTAAACAGCAATCATATCCCAGACAGTAGCTAGGTAGGCTATACTGTTGTGAGCCAAAGGAAAATTACAAATAGTTAGCATTCAGTAGTGGAAGAGCAAACATTATCAACACTGAAGCAATTTCCCATCCCTAAGAATAAATGCCTTGTAAGAAAATTATTCTTGGAACAAATATTTTGTGTTCTGCAGTTAATTAGGGCCATCTGCAAATTCCTTAAAGTGTGATAAGAATTCAATTATCCACCTTGGCATTTTAACAATTTAATGCATTATTCCTTTACAAAATACAAATGTTAAAATAGAAAATAAGTGCTATGCAAAAGATAAGAAGTAGACATTATGTTATAATCCAAAGATATTCATTGCCATGATGCTATTAATCTTCACTGCAAAGCCCAGTTTTATGTAAAGATTGTTTGTAAACACTTGGAAAGTTACAGATAACTTACATAGACATTACTGAGAAATGACTGATTTTACTAAGAAATTATAAGTGGTGCAACTGTAAACCTGCTCAGACTGTTAGCTACAATAAGCAGTTCAAAGTGAACATATATAAGGGAAAACCAAACATGTAAGAACATGACTTTTTCTTTTTTTTTTTTTCCCCTTCCTTCTTGACAAACAACTTGAAAGCTTTCAGCTCTGAAGACCTGGGCTTGGTTATTTTTTCAAGAAGTTTGTGTTTTGTGGGTGTAAATAAGCGCACAACACAAAGGAAGGTCAGGAAGATAAGCAAAGGGCCAGAGGACCTGTCTGTTGGAGAGACTGAAGGAGTTGAGAGGTGTAAGAAAGATAGGGGAGAAAGAAGGCTCATCAGGAGTTTTCCAGTACTTAAAAGGCAGAAAGAGATGATGGAGGTTCTCTTTGCACAAGGAGCCACGTGGAGAAGGCAAGAAGCAACAGGTAAATGGGGCAGCAGGAGACATTTCATCTTGGTGTAATAATAGGAAACCTTTAGTTAATAAATAAAATCTCCAGAACCCCAGGGATGTGGTTAGAGTCCCTATCATTGGAGATTTTCAAAACATAACTGGACAGGCTGCTTGATGTAGGCTCCCTTTTTGACAAAAGATTGCACCAATGATATTTTCAGGTCCATTTCAGCCTGAGCTGTTCTATGGTTTATAGTTCTCCTGGACCACTTAGTTTCCTTGAAGTTGTACAGGAATTACCCAGAACCAGTTTAATAAATCTTACAGTCATTGACAAAGTACAGCCAGGTAGAAAGCAGGTATATAATGCAATAAAAGGATTGCACTACTTACATAAGGAAACACATTACACAGCAATATAAAAATATTATCAAGAAGCTATCAGGAGTTTGTTTGACTGACAGTGTCATGCTCCTTCTCCAAGGAGATGACATAGGTCATAAATGCAATTTTAACCCTAAGATTCTACATACTTTCAAGGCATGCAATGTAAAATTTATTCACTATTGCATTTATTATTTTGATATTCTTGTGATGTGGACATGCCAAGTTAGGTTATGAATGATTCAAATCAGACTTAGTTGCATCTCCTTCTGGTCTGATTTAACACAAACAAAACTATGAGTTCAACATCTGTGAGTCAAATCTAAGTCACTGACTAGTAACAAAGAGATTTTTCTGCTAAATCCTCTGTGATCTCCAATAGAGACTATTACGTTGGTACAAAAGGAGTTTAAAACGGTTGAAATGTACTGGCTTGCCTCTTTACTATGAGGGAAGGCACAGCCCTAGTGCAGTAATCAACATACACTGTCTTGCTAACTGAACAAAAGAGCAAAGGGAAGAGACATGGAGTTTTCAACTATAAGAAAAGGTGCCTTTGCAGAGACACAGTATAATGCACTCTGAAATCTCTCTTGAGACTATAGCCACTCTGAACAATATTCAGTTAGAGCCTTTTTTTTTTTCCACTTCAGTTTCCACAAGACAGTGCCCTGTAAAGTTGTATTTGGAACCATGCTATCTACATCCAATGTGCTCTATAATTCTAATTTTTAAGTAGTCAGCATACTCACGAAGTACAGTAGCACAGGTCTCACACCTTACCGACTCAATGTTTGATTAACAAGTTTTGTGAGATGCAATTATTAGTTAAAATCTGCATTTCCCATTGCAGTGCATTTGATTCATTAATTTTAATGTTATATTAAAAGTTAATACATATTCTCTTCCTCAAGCACAGGTGGTTTACAGCAAGGCTGACTGGCTGGCAAGAGAAACATGCACACAGCTCTTTTATATATTGCTACTGAAAAAAAGATTATGAAGTATCAGAAACTCAATTAATACAAAAGCTGGCTACCAAAACGAAGTCTAACATATTTGCCTACCACATTTAGTAATCTAGCAGCTATAGTCTGCTAATATTAAAAGCTTAATTCAATCTCTCAACAGTGACAACCAACGTAAACTAGTAAGTCATCATTCTCACTTTTCTCTACATCTTTTAAGTTCTATTAGCTCATTCTAAAATCTAAGTACCAGAAGCACACACTCAAGCTTTAGAGCTTTATTCCGCGACCTAAAAAAACCCTCTAATATGCTGTCGCTGACTCCTCCTCTAATACTTCCTTACTTATTAAATACACAGAGACATAGTGTGTGGGGGAAATAAATAAAAGAAAATAAACACCAACTGACATGGAGTTTTAATTACCATTACCTATAGAACTTCTCTTTCACTTCCACTCAAATATAGTATAAGAGCATGGCATCCTGATTTGCTGGTAGCAATGCATCTCACCACCAATTCTGGCTGCCAGAGCGTTTTGATATTATGATAACTTCTGGACATCGTATCTTTCATTTGTAATCAGTTTTGAGCAACAGAATTATTGCAGGCAAGCATAGTGCTATAAGAGCAGTAAATATGCTCTCAGGTTTTTACAGTACAATCAGCTTGCTTTGGTGTGAGTTATGATTTTTTTAGTTTTAGATTACCTAGTCAGAATTTCCAGTGCACTCTTCAACACCATAACTGTGAAAGCTATGACTACAAGCATTTCAGTAATTATTTAACTCTATTGAAGATCATGGGGAAAAAAGTGCCCCAGTAAGTAATACTAACTAGAATTTTAAAGTTCTTAAAAAATAATTCAGGTTAATTTGCTATTCCTTAATGAAAAAAAATAAATTTGTCAGTCTTATGCTTTGCCTCCCTCCTTTTTTAATTTTTGTAAAGGAAAAATATTGTGTATTCTTTTAAGTTAAAACTTAAGACAAATCTATTTTTGTGCACCTGATAGTCTAATTGAGAGAAATTAAATAGCCAGTATTTCCCTCCAATGTTATACAAACTCAGAAAACACAAGGTCTGCAAGGTAGGCTTCTAGCAGTATAAATCCTAATGCTATAGACATCTCAAGTGTTCATTCACACTTGTTACAATGGAGTAGACAGAACAAAGGGACCACTCCTTGCATGCCAAAAAGTGTGAAGCTGAAATTAAAACAGCATCACTAATGCACTGTTGCAGCATTTTATGAAATTCATTATTTTACCCTAATTCATATTAGGAAATAAGAAGAATGAAACATCTGTAGCAGTTTCTCCTCTTGTTCTGAGAAGCATTAAGATTCAGTCTCTCTCTTCAGTTCTCATCACTCTGTAATTAATTGGTTTAGATAATACAGGCTAAACTCAGTTGTAGCAAGCATCTTCGGTAAAATTGCCTTTGCAAGAAACTGAAGTCCTGAAGCAGAAGAGCATCCCTTAGCTTTCCCACGCTGAAATCAAATACATGTTTTTAACCTAAGCATCTATGAGAGTTAGCTAGCACAGAACATGAGATTTCGCATACTGAAGTTACATTCTTGTTTTATTACTCAAATTAATTTAGTATATAGCTGAAATTGAAATATTTCCTACCTTTACCCATGAGAAATTTGGGCAATACCACAAGCACTTTGTGTCTCATTGTACCAGTCTGATGGTTGCAAAGCAGTTAGCTTTCTGCTGCTAAACAAAACAGCTTGACGTTCAAGAAATCTGCAGTGTTGGCATCTGATATAGCTAAAGTAAGGGGGAGGAGAGTAGTTGCAAGATGCCACTGACAACTTCATTTCCACTTCTGTGCAAACTAAATGTAGACTGGGGCACAGAAATGGAACATAATTAGATGTAAGAAATAGGACTGCAGGCTGTCGTTGACTGAAGATATTAGTACACTAAAGAAGAATCCAATATAACTAGTAGTTTACAAACTGTAACATTGATAAAGCTCATAGAACTGGAATACAACAGCAACAGAAGTCCAGTTCTGGAAATGCAGAACTGTTAGTTTCAATGGTAGCCTAATTCCATTTTACATTCTCCCAACTGGAAGATGCATCATCTTCACATTTTTTAGACCCACCACATTGGAGAAAAACATACAGAGAAGTGAGATCTGTGATCACCGAAACATGAGTGCACAATATGAGCAATTAACAGCTAAGCAATAACAGAAAAAGCACATCATCCTCTTTTGACGGTGTCTAATTCTTTTTTTAATGCTAATATATACAACATATGTAGCCACAGCTGAGTAACTGTTCTAACTTGTATCACTTAGATATCTTTCAACCTGCTAACCAGATAAATAAGCACCATATTTCACAATCGTCTACTGTGTTAGGCTATTTTTAATGATATTTTAAAACTAGTAGGAGATATACTGTCTACTTGGAAGCTGTCCAATAGGCAGCTAACATATCATTGCTGCAGCTGTCTTTGAATTTGTCATGTTACAAAGCTGACTCAGACAGAGATTTTGTGCCAGAAGATTTCTGGCAGCAGCAGCAAAAATCCTGGTAACGTCCCCTCTGGAGAGCACAACTGCTACTCTTGGAAATGTGAAAAAGGCCAAGAAAAAAAAAAATCAGCTGATAAATCAAGTAAGTTGCTTTCAAGATCCTTCAGTAATCATTGTCAGAAGTTCACAGGAGATGAACCCTAACACTAATGAATTCCTCTAACATCATCCCATTTCAACTCTGTGGAATGAAGTCCAGACAGAAACACTTGCTCATTACAGTATTTATTTCTCTGCTCTTCCAGTGAACAAATAATTCTTGACTTTGTTTCCCTAGCCATGTTGTTTTTTAAAATAATTCTTATGTAGCATTGCTGAGGTTACACACAGAAACACCTATTTTGAGGCTTTAAATAACAAGGAAAGTGGATTCAAGCGGTGGTTCTGTACAGCAATATACTACCTCTCTCATACAGGTTCAAGTTTAATGCTCAGCCAGGAAGAGACAAGATGAATGGCTGCCCTAACCAAGATGCATTTGCTTCTCCTACTGTTCTCCTATGTGAATCTTCCCAAGACAAAGATTGCTTTATTTGTGCAAGTTGTGACCAAGTAAAATAGGAATGAGCATGAAATGAGAAAGTTAGGAAAAGAAGAAAGGAAGAATAAAATAAAATAAAATTAAAAAGATACAGATGTTAAGTGCATAGTTTCTCCAAACTTACCTGACATAGGGAAGCAGGTTTTAAAGAAAACATAAATAGGAGGAAGGATTTAAAAGCAAAAAAGAGAAGTGAAGATGAAGCATAACAAAATAAAATGGTGAAAATTCAGGATACCCAAAGCAAATCTACTCACACAAACAGATAACACGTCTCTCTTCAGGAAAGAAACTTGAGGGTTAAAAAAAAACCTCCATCTAACTTCTCTATGTAAGCCTACCTTTTACATAGCAGATGTATCTTGGATTAGTTTAAGACTGCAGAATTATAAATCATTAAATAGTGGACTATATTAAGTTTTTAAATAGCAGATATATATCTAGGACTCAAATACTTACAGATTTTATCCATTTGCATATGTGTGTGCATATATACAAACACACACACAAAAAATGTTTAATAAATCAGTTAAAGCTTCCACTTACACCCCAGTTTAAACCAGATGAAGTATGTCACTGCTTTCTATCCAATTATCCCCACCTATGAAACCAATCCAATATGAAAACAAGGTAACTAACATCACTTGTTAACAGGTAAAACATCATGAAAAGCTAAACCTGGTTTGGAAGTATTCATTCAGATTGAAATTCTGAGATTATTGATTTTGAATCAAGGATTTTTTTTTTATTTTATCTAATTAGAGTCTTTAGTTTTATTCTGCCAAACTAAATTTACACTGAATGCACTCAGAAGGAAAAGACAAGAGATGTCCTGAATGTAATTAAACCTCAATAAAAGCTTGGAAAACTTGAAAGTATGAGGAACCAAAATACACAGTCAGAAGTTCTCTGGCATGCAGGCAAGTGAAAACCCTAATGGCTTCAGTAGTGTAATAATTTAGCCATCTTTTGTATATGAAAAAGCTTCATTAGTGCAAAAGTTGTTTAAATAGATCACATGCCACCCTCCTTGAACAGCAACTGACATGCATAAGACATATATCCACATCTAGGAGGATAAGGGAAAATTTCTTTCTTCCAACTGATCTCATTTTTTCTGCAAGAGCCTCTGCAAGACACTGTAAATCTGAGTAAGCTAGAACAAGCTAGAAAAATTTTCAGATTATCTAGTTTGCATGAGCAACAGGGCTGGCATCTGGTGGCTCTAAAAATAAGTATTTTAGTTAAATTTTTTAAAAAGTCAATCCTGAGATGGTGGAATTAACGTTTCACATTCCTTCTGGCAGCTTTTATCTCTCATATTGCCAGCTCCTCTATTTTCTTTCTATTTCCTCTGGTCGAGTAAGTTTCATAGCTATTCAATAGATTTATGTATTTTCTTTTGCTATTGCCTTGGCACTGTCAAGCATCCAAGACGGTAATTTCTGCTAGCTACCTCTCTTCCTACTAGATGACAAGGACTTCAAAGACAAAATGATCATCCTGAATCTTTAGTACCCAACTTTCCCACTTGTGCATACGCTGCACGTAGAATTTGTTTGAGGTGGCAACTTGATAGTAAAGCCAGACACAGGATCTGCAAAACCCTGTCAATGCACATCAGCTGCTGGAATTCAGTTTCAAACACAAAAGGAGCAGTATCCTCTGCCATGCACTTCATATAAGGCTTGCAGACTTATTTACTAAGAACACATGATGTACGGATATTACTGAAAATCTCTATTTTTGTGATATCAAATGAGAATGAAGTGGCTTTTGAGCACCAAGTTCTAAGTCACACCTGAACTATATACAAAAATGAAAATTTTACAAAATCACCAAAAGCCAGCACAGAAGAAAATGAGGATTTTCAGATATCCTTTACTGTTAGATGAAATGTCAGCAGGTATCAGACAAGTCCATAGATCTGTTCATGTTGCATACACCAGGACTACTTCGATCACCGAGTATTGCTACTATTTGGCATGTTCCAATATAAGTTTTTTAAATTTTTGCATCTACAATTAACCTATCATGACCAATTAATGTTGATAATTATTGTTTTAGAAAATTAATAATCACTGATGCTATATTTTTCCATGCCAAAACAACCACATATGCATCATGATACAGTAGGTGTAAGAAAGATTGCTTTGTACAGCACTTTGCAGTTCAGAACCTGCAGTGTCCTTCCTACATGGAGTAATATAATGGCTTCTGGGCATTTTCCCAGGCTCACACTTCACCATGGCATTATCAGGCAGATGCAAGATTTCTGAGGAGTGCAAGCAACTTGGCAAACAGCTGAAAGCTTGTACATTTCTAAAATTTTGGCTGAAATTCAGCATCCTAACAGCTGCACCCATGTTCATGACATTTTAAAATTCCTGAACTTCAGACCTACAAAGGTTTGCCTGTGAGTGCAAGATTTTGCTGCCCTATTTTAGGACTCGGAAAGGACTCATCATAGCTCTTTCTCAGGGTGAAGCTTAATTTTTAATGAATTGTAATTAAGAACTGAAGCACCACCCTCTGTCCACCCCCACAACTATCTATCTCTTCACTATTCCCTTTCCTCTCTCTTCAGCAGTGGAAGCATAATATGCATAGTGTAGAACCCTCACATCTCTTCGTACAGTGAGACAGATGAATAAACTGGAAAGAAATCAGGAAGCAATTCAGATTATGGCATTATTTCAAAAGCTATGTGCTTTGAACATTCCTTGAAATGCCAGAAGAAATCCAAAGATCAGTCAGTTTATCAGTTTTCATATCTAGGACACATTTTACATAGTGAGAGCTTTCAAGGGTTGAGGGTTTATATTCTGATTTTTGATTCTAAAAATCAGAGTATTGCAAAATCCAGGATAGAATCCACCCTAAAACCAAGACCAGTTAGAAGTCTTGCATTGTACATGTTAATATTCTCCATATTGTTATGAGCTATATTTCATATTATTTGTCTATCACCAGAGCTATGCAAGTACTTCACAAAATGCAGGAAGAAAAGCTTTATTCCTCATAAATCTGTCGCTTTAGTTTTAGGAGAAAAGAGGCACCATCATGTAGAAGTTCACAAACTGTAGACAACTACTTAGCTTTTCGTCACCTCTTATTGTTAACCAAGTTGTCCTTATAGATAGCTTTTAATAAAGAATTTATATTTGAATAATCACACATGAACAATCAAAAAAAAACAAAACCATACTGCCATTCTCATTTTCTCCTGCAGACCCAAAGGAGAATCACAAACTTCTCCTCCTCTTCATTCTTTTATGTCAAAGAATCATAGAATTGTTTCATCTGGAAAATACTCCTAAATTGTTGAGTCCAACTATTTGACCTGACACCACTATGGTCATTAAACCATGTCCCAGAGTGCCATGTTTACACATTTTCTGAACACCTCCACAGATGGTGACTCCACAATCTCCCTGGGAAGCCTGCTCCAATGCCTGACCACCTCTTCCACAATTGTTCTCCTAATATCCAACCCAAACCTCCACTGGCACAATTTGAGGCCATTTCCTGTTATCCTATCACTTGATACTAGGGAGAAGAGACCAAGACTCACCTCACTACAATCTCCTTTCAGGTAGCTGTAGAGAGCACATGAGATCTCCCCTCAGCCTTCTCTTCTCCAGAATGAACAATCCCAGTTCTCCCAGCAACTCCTCACAAGACTTGTTCTCCAGACCCTTCACAAGCTTCCATACTGCTTTCATCTGGGCTTGACAGACACACACACACCTGCAATTCCATTCTGAACTGAAGGTATCTTATTTTGTGTGCTATACTTCATTGGTTTATATTTGTTATTGAGTCTCCTTCCCATATATTTATGGTATACAGAACAAATAGTAATACATACATAGACACTGTTGGACAGTAATTTCACTAGAACAGATGCTAGCACTAACATTTTATATTGGTTATTTGCAGCAGTGTGGAAATTTAGACTGGTGGGTGCTCCAATCTATGTCTGCTTGTTTATGGAACTATGCAGGTGCCATCAGTAATAACTTTTGACTTCTGACATTTGCAGGATTTGTGCTTGATAAACTAAAGTTTTCAATCTGACAATCTTCCCATTCATTTGTTTTTTATTCAGATTTCAGTCATGTCAATGTATGCATGCAAATAGTTACATATATGCACTCTGGCTTACTTGCTTATAAACACATCAGTTGCCTGGGAAAGATTTATGGAATGGATTGCTAGTAAACAACTTTAGCATCCCATTTAAGTTTTATCTGGGGAGAAGCAGTAACATGAGGAAGACTAAAGAACTATTCAATGCTTCAGCTAGTATTTTAAAACTACAATATACAGCACCTTCCCATTTTCCCTGAGCTTTGGATTTCTCTGACAAAGTATTTCAGGAACTACAAGTTCACTTAGAAGTACTAAGAAAACAAACAGCAGAAAGATACATCCATTATTTTCAGTCCCAACAATAAATCTGGTATGCTAAAGGATTCAGCACATTAGTTAAGGAATGTATTTTTTTTTTTAATGATATTAAACAATTTGAGATCCACGGTTCACCATAGACAGAACTTTAGATTATAGCAAATAAATCCAGAGAAACTTCCAAGTTCAGGTAAAGTTTATACAACACTGTTGATAGTATTCAACATGCTATAGGTTTGCTTTAATTTAACTCTGTATAGATAGTGCTATATAATGTTTTATTCCACTAGATGCAAGTTTCCCCATTCACTGTGGGGAAAAAAAACAAACTCCCTATCGTCACAGCTCCTTGGCCTCACTGATTGATGCACTGCAGGACTACAAAGGAAATTGAAATAATGTAAAACACTCTTTTCAGTCCAAATCCATTTATAAAGTTATTAACTTAAGTAGTATAATTTTCCTGCCTTCTCCATCTTCATTTTGCCTTTATTTCTACAGAAAGCCTTCAAAATGGTAAGAATAGAATTTGATCTTTGAGCACATCTTTTACAGACACTTATCTCTCTCTAAACTCTAAACTTTTTCCATCCCAGAAGTGAGGAAAAAACAATACATGGAACAAAACACACAGTAATGTGCATGACACAAAGCAGTGCAGAAATCATAGAATCACAGAATGGTTTAGGTTGGAAGGGACCTCAAAGATTACAGGCAGGGATGCCTTGAACACCTCCAGGGAGGGAGCATCCACAACCTGTTCCAGTGTTTCACCACCCTCACTGTAAAGAATTTCTTACTAACATTTAGTTTAAATCTCCCCTCTTCCAGTTTAAACCCATTACTCCTCATCATGTCATTACAAGACCTTATATATAGTCCCTCCTCAGCCTGTATTTGTGTTTGGGATTGTGCCAACCCAGGTGCAGGACTTTACACTAGGCAATTTTTTTTCTGCTACAATATCTGTATCACTATTCTTTCTTCCCTAAAAAAAAACAAAAAAAACAAACAAAACCCCAAAAACCCCCCAAAAACCCACTCTCTTTTTTATTCTTTAAATAACATAAAAAAACATTTTGAGACAATTCTGAGATGAATGTTCTTGAGACAACTCAATGTAACGTTGATAAACTGTAAATCTTAAAACAAACTACATTTATTTTGGAGAACATTCTCTAGTAATCATTGTCATTTATGCCTTCAGAAGAGCATACGATGTTGCCTGTGTAAACATTATTTCATTCCTCTGATTGGCTTCAATACAGTAATTTTTTCTAGGCAGTACATCTAAATTACTACATATTGAAAAGCATAATGTCTTACACCCACTTGGTTTGGATTTGTGAAGTAGATTGTTGTTCACACATTTTCACCTGCATGGAATCAAACTGTGATGATGAAGCAGTAAATACTTGTTTATTGGACATGATGGAAGATTAATTCTGAGCACAAGCCACTGCTAATTACTAGAGGTACTCTGCCAAATATTTACTTTAAAAACCACCAACAAACCAATCAAACAAAATAGAACACATTTGCACAGCGACCCATGGGGTTCAAGCACACAGTTAAACATCTTCGCACATCAGACAGCCACTTTGGTTACCATTTGCAACTAAAATAGTCTCTTGCTTTTTGACCTCTGTTATGCTAGCTTTTATGCACTTTGAAATTAAATCTATTCCTGTTTTCCTTCTGGTAGGTTGGAGAGTGTGCTGAGTAACAATGACACTGACGTCTGACGTCCCATTCACGGAGCTGCAAAATAGCTTTGATAAATCCCTCCATAATAAAAACAAAGAACCCAGCCAGTAAACCCCATTCACCCACAAAATCCATCCCTTACCTCAAATGAAAAACAGGAAATTTAATCAGAAGATATGAAACACAGTTACATGACAATAAAGGACAATGACAGGACAATAAAGGAACTGGGTAAAAAAAAAAAAAAAACCAAAAAAAAAAACACCCTAAAACCCTCAAACTCTTAAATTCTTTTCACTAACCAAAAAGAAACATTTTCTTGCTCCAGCTGGCATGCTATCTTCTTGAAACAATAAAGAAGCTCTGGTTTTCTTTTTGCACCTCTAGGTTATCTATCTTCACATTATACGTATTCTTGAGATCAAAATCTCTTCACTTAGAATGCCACCTTCACTGCTGAGCTTTCAAAGATTGCTGTCCAGCAGCCTAGTCTTAAGTTGCTGATGAATTAGGAGGTACTTAATTAAAAGTATCTAGAAATGACAGTGAGTTACAAAAAGCAACTAAGTTCATTGTTTTATTTGGGCAAAACTTACAGTCCAATCTTTAGTTAAGTACCATTCCTATAAATTAGATTACCTAAATGAATAGTATTATTGATTTCACATACCCAAAACAAGGACTACACTTGCAACTTGGGGTGTAAGTGTCCATCTCACTGGGATAGGCTTTTACAGTATACTAGACTGTACAGGAGTGTATGGAACACATATGTCCAACACTTCTGTAACAGCAAGCAGATATGTTACACTATCCTCAGATTGGATTTCAGAAGGTGCAAATCACTAAAACATCATAGGAAAAGAGCCTTGAGTGTCTGTTCAAGTTAAGGAAATATGCATTTTGAGAAATTACCAACTGCCTGAAAAACATTCAGAAGGTGCAAATCACTAAAACATCATAGGAAAAGAGCCTTGAGTGTCTGTTCAAGTTAAGGAAATATGCATTTTGAGAAATTACCAACTGCCTGAAAAACATTCACCTGGAAAGCTGATGCCTCGCACATCTGAAATCGAGGTTATTTTTTTAGGAACTTAGGTTTGCACATGTTCATTTAAATGCTCTTATTTTAAAAATAAAATCACATGACACTCTATTCCAGTGCATCTGTACAGCCAATGATTCATCTAATCAGTTTGCTTTTGTGCAGTCTGATTTACTAAGTAGTTGCAAGGACAAGTATTTCTTAAATTGTTTTACTGAATTATTCCATGTCAGTTACATGAGTATGAGCTGCAGTTTATTCCCTGTCCACTCCTTAAAGTGACACTTCTGTTGGGCCATGTTCTCACTTTCATTGAAAAGCCTTCAGCATAGAAGTCTGAACTCCAAAAGGTCTCTGTATTTGGAGAACAGTCTTTACAGTGTGATAATATTGCCTGTGTGGAAAATAGGTGAAAAGTCCACATCAGTGTTCCTAAAATTAGCTAGTCCTGACCTACCATTCTGGTCTTCACATGACCAATATTCAGAGTTTTTGAGAGACAAACATTTTAATTAAGTTATATTAATATTTGTATTCAGATTACATTTTCTGCTATTGTTGCTCCTTGAAACTGGTATCTCTTCTTAAGTTTGCTGCCTATTGATTTACACATTCAAGATATGTTAACACAGGGTTCTCTGCAACAGTCTCCACTGCAGACCACTCACAGGTTTGAACATTCTTGGGAAGACTACGGAACAGATTAAACTGTAATGGCACTTGAGTCCAGCCTATAAATGTCATCTCTGGCTCTGCATGCTTACATCGCAGTGCATTCTGTGATGAATTCTAAACTAATTAGTACATGTTCAGCCTGGAGAAGAGAAGGCTTCGAGAAGACCTTACAGTAGCCTTCCAGTATCTGAAGGGGGCCTACAGGAAGGCTGGGGAGGGACTATTTACAAAGTCTTGCAATGACAGGATGAGGGGCAATGGGTTTAAACTGGCAGAGGGGAGATTTAGGCTAGATGTTAGGAGGAAGTCCTTTGCAGTGAGGGTGGTGAGGCACTGGAACAGGTTGCCTACGGAGATTGTGGATGCTCCTCTCTGGAGGTGTTCAAGGCCAGGTTGGACAAGGCCTTGAGTAACCTGTACTAGTGGGAGGTGTCCCTGTCTATGACAGGGGGTTGGAACCAGATGATCCTTGAGGTCCCTTCCAACCTTACCATTCTATGATTCTATGATTTTATGTTCTGCTGGCAACGTACACTCTCAGAAGCATGGAACTCCAGTTACCTAAGTGTGAAAATGTTTACTCATTTCTGAGGTTATTGCAGTGGTGAGCTGCTGTGGTTAAGAGCAAACTGTATCTGCAAACTGTTTGAATTCATTACTGCTCTCATCTGCTATGAGCAGACAGCAAGAATGATTTCAATCAGCATTTTTAGGTGCAAGTTGGTTACATTACATATCTACAATTTCTAATGACAATCAAGAAGCATTTTAGTATACAACCTCCTTTTCCTCCTCCTTAAATTTTAATCTAGAAGAGATTAAAAAAAAGCAGTAACTCGGCAGCTTGTTCAAGGCTGCAGAGCAAATCACGGTGAGCACTGCAGTTATCTCATGTCACGCACTCAGATTGGCCCACAACCATCATATGCTAATTTGTGTTAGTGGAGTTAAAATTCCATGTTTCAGTGCTATATCTGTTCATTATGTTCTTTACATTTGGTAGGAAACTATGAGGGGAAGAAAAATAAAAAACCTTAAGCATCAGAATCTGGAGTAGCATAAATTTTTATGTCCATATCTCTCATACGGACTTGTTAGTGCAGCTATTACACTTGTACCAACATGGCTCTGAATCAGGACGAGTCTGGAGAGTCAGTGTACAGAACTGGTATCCTTTCCACTGTAATTAGGACTTCAGTTTGTGATACATATTTATTCATCATTTTATGACAATGCTGAGTTTCTGAGTAAAAATTTTATTTTGAGTGAGATAATAAAAGGTTTATTTGAAATAAAGTGTTTTCTGCTTGTCTAGTATTTATGAGACTGACATACAGCTATTTTAAATATAGTTCTATTAGATGTTGTCTTAAAGTGGTCATGTTAGGAATATATGAAGAAATGTGGCATGTAATAAACTGTGTTGCCTCTGGCTGTCACTTTACAGCCAGCATGATTTTTGAGGGCCAAAGTAATTTGAATTGCTTGATAACACATATAGTCCAACCAGAGTTTGGATGACAAGTAAATAGTAGGTCTTGCCTTTATTTTTATGAAACAAGTCTATAATGGAGGTCTATCAGCTTTACGTTCTTATAAAAAAATCCAACTATGGCTTCTTATATTAATAATGGAAGACATTTATGCACAATCATTTAAGAATTCACTGTTCCAGAAATTAAATCACTCTTCTTGAAGTAAAAATAAACTTACATGATCCAACATTTAATAAAATGTGAGATAATTGCATCAATCAGTAATAGAGGTGCAATTCTGGAGACAAATGATACTCAGCTCACACCTAACAAATACCCTAACAAAATGCTATGCATCAGAATCACTTACTGGGTGTTTTGTTGGTAGTTTGGATACTGTTTTTGTAGGTTGTTTTATATTTGAGTAATTTAGATAAATTGTCACCTTTTCCAATGAAAGCAACGCTCAAAATCAAGGTACAGAAACAATATATTCCATGAACAGCAGACACCAACCAAGATAACATTCTTTGAAATAGATAATGTCAATTCACTTAATGTTAACATTTCCACGTGAGTAAATATCTGAATGAAAGGTTTTGAAAGCTCTCAGTATTCCTAAAATTCATTTACTCAAAGGTTCTTGTGGTTTTTTTGGGGTTTTGGCAGTCTTTTCCCTTCCTCAGAAGACAGTATTTCTTTTTGAAAACCCATGTCTCTGCAACTAGGTAGATTAATTTAGAAATTAATTTTTGTAACTACACAGTTGATATTGACATAGTCTTTAAAAATCAAAAACTTGTTTAAAAAAAAAAAAATCATGCATATAGGCTTAATGGCTAAGCAACCACTTAGTATCGATCCCTCCCCAGAAGCTCCATACATGGTTGAAAACAGAATTCTGTACTATCCACTCAGAAACAGTAATAGAGTATCTCCTTCATATTAGACATATATGATAAAGGAAACTTTCTCCAAAATGTCACTGTGTTGATTTGAAAGTCTCTCAAGGTTTTTTTGAACTTCCTTAGAGTGTAACCCCTGTTACAGGTGAATGGGCATGTATCTGACAATACTTAATTGGTTAATAAGGGAGAAAAGAAAGTAGGACCCTGCTTAAAAAAAATTTCCAAATCTGTTTAAAAAAAAAAAAAAAAATTACTTTCCTAGATTTTTTCCACTTGTAAAACCAAAAAATGTTTAGGTCAGTTTATCTCAGATTTCACTACTTTACTGTGCTACTCCAAATATATTATAGAATCACTGTAAATGTCTTCCTGTTTGCAAAATACTTGTGCAAATGTTTTGCAGAGCCTCTCTCCTCCACAGGATGCTTGCCTCTTTACTCAGCATCTCCTTTGATCAGAGGCATCCACTCCACAATTGTTTATTCACTGCACAGCTCTGTCCTTTAGTTTTCCTCAATGCTTTCAAATGCTGAAGGAGATAAACTTGCAGGTGATATCCTTTCCTGCTGAGGGCTGGTTAGTAGACTATTTCTTATCTTCTATTATAAATGCCCAGCTTCAGTGATCCGTGCACATAGACACTGCTACTCAGCTCTGTTTGTTTGGGAACACAGCCAAACAGCTGAAGAGGCAGAAAGAAAAACCCACAATCATCAGCTGGTGCAAAACATAGCAGCTATTTGCTCAGTAACACAGGTCATTCTAAAACCACTGCAAATCTGCTACTGCAAGCAGGTCTTCACTCATACAATGAATCAGAGCCTGCCTCTGTCTTTCAATACCCTGAAGAAAAATATCCCTAGCTAACAAAGCAACTGCCTCTCCAGCTCCTGTGCTACTTCCTAGAAGTGTACCAGAACGATGGAAAAGCTACCCAGTTGCGTGTGATCTATGAGAAATGTTTATACCTAATAAAGACTTTTACATGACCTAACGACAAAGACGGGGAAGAAAACAATGGTTAAATTAATTTCTTTACAGTCTCTACAGACAGTAATCTAAGTCAGAGAAGCAGACATTCTGATTTTTAAACGTATACATCCAATGGAATGCTGACTAATTTATGAAAATAAATTTATAGTTTTCTAGGTAAAACAGACCTGCAGCTAATGCCTTAGAGTATGCAGTTGTGACTCTGAATTTGAGGCTTAGAATCATTAGTTGACAATGCTCCAGGGAAGTCCAACCCCTGCTTAAACAGTAACAGCACTGAACTTAGCCAGAGGTTGCTCAGCACTTGCTTTCAGCACACCTGGGAAATCCTCCAGAGAAAACGCACAGCGTTCCTGACCTGATCCAATGCTTAGTTGCCTTCAGAGTAAAGATATTTTCCCTATATAGAATCATAGAATGGTAAGGTTGGAAGGGACCTCAAGGATCATCTAGTTCCAACCCCCTGCCATAGGCAAGGACGTATGTCATCATAACCCTCCTGTTAACATTTCTAACCACCATATCCTGTTTTCCTACTGTGCACGCTGACCAAGGGTTAATCCATCCCAAACACAGCACTTCACAGTTGTCCTCACTGAATTCTGTAAGATTACTGCTGACTCATTCCTACAGCCACTTTAGGTCTCATGCAAGGAACAGAGACAAAAGTAATTTCTGACAAGATAAACATCAGGATAAATATGATACAGAATCTAGAGAACTTCAGAATATGGTCTTTGAAGGCCCAACTTCATGGCTAAAGTGGGGGTTTTTTTTTTAATAAATATAAAAAGATTGTCAAGAATTACTGGGCCTATACTGCAGTCAGACATTAGAGAAAAATATTTCAAATGGTAAGGATGGGCTATGGAACAGATTACTCAAGGAGGAGGCAATGACACCTTCATCAGACTAGATGATCTCTTGATTGCTACATTATTCTATTATTTAAATAAGTACATAAAAAAATAATCACAGGAATAGTAAAAAATGTATTTTGCTAAAAAAAGAAACGTGTGTAATCAAAACCCTCAGCAATTTCATTTGAAAGAACTTCTAAAGGTTTTGGAGTTGGGTTTGTTTGTTTTGTTGTTTGGTTGGTCGAGGGAGTTTTTTTAGTAGCTTTAAGGGCTTTTGGGGTGTTGGGGGTTTTTTGTGGGTTTTGTTTTGGGTTTTTTTTTGGTGAGGGGTGGGGTTGTTATTGGGTTTATTTGGGTTGGTTGGGTTTTTGTCTCGTCCCTCAGTGGTTTGCAGTATTTGTCCCCTTACCTCATGTGGGCTTTAACCTCTGGATAAATATGTGAAATAAGCCTTATAGTAGCAGAGTTTCTAGTTTAACTGAGTTTGGAAACAAAACTGAAAACACCACCACAAAAAACACAACAAACAAACAAAAAAACCCAGCAACAACAAATCTTTCAAGAATTAAGCCCATTTACTTTACAGAACAAGACACAATGAAAACCTAGAGACGCTTTTTATTATATTCATTTTGACAATTTGAATGGAACACTTGGTTTTATTTTCAAAACCATTCTCTTCAACTGAGATTATTTTTATTAATTTGATTATTTTTATCAATTTGAAAATCCATTAACTATCCATTTCTTTAGACTCACAAGTGAAATAAATTTGAGTTTACTTGTGTTTTAAAATACTTCTCAAATTAATTTTTTTCATGTTACAGACAATATAGATACTTGCCTATAGTTTAACTTTTATCTTACATAGTGACTATATGTTAATAGCTTTGTGCAATTTATGGAACAAAAAACCAACAACAAAAAAAAAAAATAAACCCAACACAAAAACCCTAGGTCTAGAGATAAGGAGTGAGCAATGTGACACAAAGTGCAGTCTGACAGTATTCTTCTCAAAGACCAGCAGGAATTCTTTGAGCTGTACTATGTTTACCTAGAAATAACTCATCTAAAACCAGAAAAAACCCACCTTTGTAGCAAAGCCAAAAAGTAGCCTTTCATTTGCCTTTCATCTGCCTTTCATCCAAACCTTCCAGGTCATAAGAATTGCAATTATGAGGAAAATTTCATGCTTGCTTCCCATATTGGTTTAAGCTGACTGGTTACACCAGAAGGGAGAAGGGACAGGGCTAATCCCATGCCCTCTGGCAGTGGCACATTGACAGAAAGATTGCATATTCTGCACTACTACGTTGTTACCATACTTACTGCATGACAGGAAGGGGTTGGCTGGGCCTTATGGGACTTGAAACATATTCCATAGCTTGTGGGGTTT